>CM034471.1:12856030-13309398 GCA_019925255.1 Litchi chinensis
TTATAATAAAAAATTGCACACCACTGCCTTTTTATTATCAATTTTTTAATTATAATTATCAATTATCAATTTTTTAATTATCATAGTAGACTATTAAAATAATATGTATATTTTTTTAAAATTATAATATATAGTTTTTTATTTGATATTTAAAAAAAAAAACTGCATATTATAATAAAAAATTACAATTAGGTTAGTAGACTATTAGAATAATATGCAGTTTTTTTTATTATAATATATAATTTTTTTATTTGATATTAAAAAAATACATATTATAACAAGAAACTACACACTATTATAATTAATTCATAATTTTAATTGAGGATATTTTTGTAACTTATAATTAATCCATTTCGATTCCAAAGTAAAGTAAACAGTTCAATAGGAATACTGCTGATTCCGATTCCGATTCCTGCAGTTGAAGTAAACAACTTATTTTAATTCCGATACTTCATTCCAATTTCAAGTCATTCCAATTCCATATCATTCCGATTCCTCCAAGTGAAGTGAACGCACTATAAGTGTATGTATAACCCAAGTGTACTTAAGGGGACCCTTATACTATATGGTATATTCTAGCATGCATTTGGGATATGCATATATATATATATATATGCATTGTCCAATCCAAGCATAAACCAAACAAGAGATAATATTAATTATATCAAATCTAACACCACACCTCACACATTACAACACTAATTTATCTAATTCAATTAAATCCAATCAAATCATGTGTGCCAAACGGAGCCTCAGGTGTTTGATGCCTTTGGGATTGGACTAAAAATAACGTTGTTTGTTATTTGATGTACTAGGATTGGAACAAGAATAATTATACTTTTATGTTTGAGATGATAAGTTATTAGTCATTATGATATTAAATAAACTAAATTTCAAAATTAAATTTATTTATACCAATTTAAAAGGTAGGGTTTTAGTAACATGCAATCACGTACATTGCTAAAAGGAAGGTTTTTAGCAACATGCAATCATGCATGTTGCTACTAATGCAGCCCTATACGTTGCTAAAATGTAGGTTTTAGTAATGTTTAGGCTTGTACGTTGCTAAAAGGAAGGTTTTTAGCAACATGGAGGGCTACACATTACTAAAAGCTTTGTTTTTAGTAATGTGCAATCCTGGAATTTGGTAAAAGGTGAGTTTTTAGCAACATGCAGCCTTACATGTTGCTAAAAACTTGATTTTTAGTAATGCTTGATGGGCCCGACTCCTACTCTTAAGGCAACCAACTTGACAATCCCACGATAGCCCTCCAATCGGGCTCCCATTCGATTGAAAGGTTCCTGTGAAGTTAAGTCTTTTTTAAAATTATATTTTGAAAATATCTTTTTTGAAACCTTTTTAGAGTTTGTTTACCAGCGGAATTGAGTGAGAACTTTTTCAATTTAAAATTGACATTTATAAAAAGAATTTTGTAAAATTTTCGATAGCACAACGACTATTTTTTTGAAAATACTACCCTGTATAATCACATTTAAAAGACCTGTACACTTCTAATTTCATCATTTCTCAACTTTTGGGCCTCAGACTATCGTTTCACAAATCACAAACAATCTCAAACATGCATAAACTCAAAATAAATTCAATCTCAAAAACATGATATGTATGATTATTTACATAATTCAAAAGTAGTGAATTTTCTCGTACAAAGTATTTAACATGATTTAGAAACATAAACTTCATACATGAATAAACAAAAGTCACAGCTGCACCGGACGGAAAATATGTCTACTCCTACTGTAAGGTCCCTTGCTAACTGAATGTCTGCACCTGTACCTGATCTTAGGAGAGCTTTTATTATTATTATTATTATTATTATTATTATTATTATTATTGTTATTATTATATATTTTAGAAACAACAAAACTAGGGTGAGCAAGATAAGCTCAGTGAGTGTTAGACATTTCTATTCAAACTGTTATTAAAATTTTCCTCCTTAAAAATATTTTATAAATTCATTTCATAATTAAAATCATGCTGTAGAATTTAAATAAATAATTTGAGAACCATACACA
The DNA here is from genome assembly GCA_019925255.1 of Litchi chinensis. Lineage (NCBI taxonomy): Eukaryota > Viridiplantae > Streptophyta > Magnoliopsida > Sapindales > Sapindaceae > Litchi > Litchi chinensis. Next base: position 12,858,065 of record CM034471.1, read on the forward strand.
ATTCAATGCATGAACAATCATTTGTAATTTACACATGTATCATAAACTGAAATTTAATGCTATAACTTGAAAAACAAATTTCTATCATCAACAATTATTTTGAAACATTTTCCAAAGATTGAAAGGTGAGTATCATAATATTTCACGTGCTTTCATTCAACTTTCTGCAATAAAACACACTAGTGATGACAATTTATATTTTCGAAAAACTTTTACATAAAACAGGCCAATTACTATCATTTTCAATCTATATGGTATTCTAAAATAAATGTATGGTGAAGCGAAATTCTATATCGTCTCAGGGCATACCGTATGGCGAAGCGGAATCCTACATTGTCTTAGGCCATACGTGTTCGGTATTACGTAGCGGAATCCTACATCGCTATGGAGCGGAATTCTATATCGTCTCAGGTAGTAAGCTAGCTTATAATGTAGCTTGTGGGGAGCGGAATCTTACATTGTCTCCCATGCGGGATCCTACATTGCTTAAGGCACTCTACCAATACCGGAAATAACAACAAGATATACCATATACTATAAAACATTTCAAACACTTGCTTTTCATTTTAAAACTCACATTTCATGCAAACTTTAAAAATTCATGCTATTTGGTTCTCGTACGAAAAACTCGTTTATCGTATAAAATCCAATTTACAATCCACAACAGTATGAATATATATTAACATACAAATCCAATGTGAATAGAAATAATAACAATTCAAAACATTTTTGTTAGGACACTCACCTAAATCCCTAGCTCACTATTAAACTCTAATTCAATGGAATTGTTTCTTTGCCTCCGAATAACACATTTCCGCATTCTATTTTCAGATTATGCCTCGATTAACATAATTTGTACGTAAATAAATTCACGCATCAATTCGATGAAATACTCAACTAATCTAATATTTCAAAACATTCTATTTTGATCCGTTTTAACTTCGATTACTCGTGTTTAACATCTGTTTGTAATTCTAATTATTTAAGTATTAAAAACGCATCGATTCAAGTCTAAGTTTATGCGAACGAATTTAAATGACAATTTTGAACCTATACTTCCTCACTTGGCTGAATTTAACACCATAACTTATCTCTATTCTTTTCACGTTTTCACATCAATTTACATTCAAACATATCAAGAATCAACGCAAATTTCATTTATAATTACTAAATATTACTTTTGAGCGATTACGGAACATTTAATCGCGAAGTGATCAATTAACGTTCGATGAACCCTTTTTTGATTTCCATGCTTATTCTATCATCCAAATATTCCCTAAAATCACATAAACCAATCGAAAATAATTTAAATGACTAAAATACCCCTTATGGCTGAATTTAAGTATTCTCCTAAAATCAATATTCCAACTCATTTCATACATCCAAAACATACCAAACTCATGGGAAACACATCCAAATCATGGCAAAACAATCAAAAATTCAATCAACCCACACAAAGACCCTTTGGCCGAACCTATACCCATATGCATGTCAATTTTCAAAATCAATTCCACATCAACTTCACACACATATCAACCTCCATACTAATGAGGTTGTAAATCCTAAAACCCAAACATGCTTTCACAAAAATCCTTCCAAAAACTTAACAAAATTTCTCAAAAACTAAAGATTACCTTCTGAAAACATTGAAAACACCTTTTAAATGGTTTTAATCTTCATGCATGTGTCTCATTTCCTCAAAAATAACATCAACCTCCCTTTGCATGCATTCGGCCATTGCCCCCTTCTCTAGCCGTGAATCATCTTTGGTTTGCTTCCATTGTTTTGCTAGACTTCTTGCTTGAATAACCTTGCTTTGATGCTAGCTTCTTGGATTCTTGAATAACCTTCAAAATCGAGAGAGATTATATATGTGAGGGAAAGGATGACCGTGAGCTAGAGGGAAGGAGAGAACTGAGAGATGAATAAGAGGGGTGATATTGCTGTGAATGAGATGAGAGGATGAAAGAGTGGCTGTGAGTTGAGAGAAACGAGAGCAATGTTGGACCGTGAGAGATGAGAGAATGAGACATGAGAGAGCTTTGAGAGTGAGAGGCTGAGAGAGAGATGAGAGAATGTGAGACCGTGAAGCTTCAAAAATGAAATGGAAATATTGTCTTGCAATTGCTTAAATTTTCACTTGATACCATATATAAATTTTTCACAAGATAGTGACACTTGTCCTTCAATTACCTTATCATCCATCCACTTGTCGTTTGATTTAATTGCATGATTTACAAGTGTCTTCCATGCATGGCTTCTAGGTGACACTTGTCTTGCATGCTCACTTTTTCTTTGCCACTTGCCACATGCATTCTTCCAAGCTCCTAAAAGTCTCTTTTCGTATTCGGAATCCTCTTGGATCAATCTGAAAATTTTATTAAAATCCAATTTTAAATTCGAAAACTTCATTAGTATTCGATTGATCATCCAGTTTTGTTCATTTTAATTACTTTTGGGATTTCAAAATCATAAATCTTCCCCGGACCCATTAGAAAATTTTACGAAAATTTAATTATTTATCTAGATTTGAAAACTTTAATAACTTTTCTATTCCGTAAATAGGGATAAAGTTCAATGGATTACCTTGATGTTGGGAGAGCATGTTACAATGTTAACATGCATGGTTTGATTGTATTTACCTTACTTTTAATAACATGCATTTGCGCATTGTCTTAAAGCCCTTTAACATCCATGGTTTAACATGTTGTCGTATGTACCTTACTTTCAGTAACATGCATGTTGACGTCTGTACCTTACTTAAACCCCTCCAACAATATGCATTCTTTGCACCTTGCCTTAAACCCCTTCAACATTCACTCTCTACACATTACCACTAGTAACCTAAGACAACATAGACCTTTATTTTTTAGAGTGAACTAAAAAATCATAGTTGAGATAAATGAGAGAATATAGATTAAAATAATTTTGAAGAAAGATTGAAAGTATAGAAGAAAATTCTTGAAGGATTGAGTAAAAAATGCTCTATCAAAATTGCCCAATTGGCATTGTTTTTTTTTTGTTTTTTATTTAGTTTATATGTGTAAGAAAAAAATAAAATGTTTTGTTGTTTTTAAAATTAAATAAATAATTTGTAATTACTTTTGTCAAAAATAACTAATGTTTACAAGAATGTAACAGATTTAATTATTATCTAAGATTTGCTTGTCCAGAACTAACACCTTTGCTGAGGAGGCAATAGGAAATATGTAGTGCCACATAAATCTAAATAAACGTATGATGCTATAGATCATATAATTAAGGGTGTAGTTATTGCCATCCATTAAAGTGATTTATTCACCCATTTTTTTATTGAAAGTTTATATTACATAACTATTCTCACATGGAATTACTAAAATGATAAAATAAATACTAGAATAAACTAATCGAATGTGCTATTGTTTAGAAATAAATAAACTAATAAAACAATATAATAACATTTATCTTGAATGACAATTTGAAACTAGAAACAAAATCTGCATTAGAAATTTTTGCAAGCATTTGATGAGCCAATTCAAACCCATAAAATTTTAAATCTTCCATAACCCAATCATTGCATACAACCATTCATTCACATTTAACAATATAGATGATATCTAATGAACAACAAAATAACTCACAAAGGATAAAATTCCAAAAATTTTCTGAAAGAGACACTGCATATGATTCTCTTCGTTGAACATCTTCTATCTTGACTATCCTATTTGTCTTGTCATGCTTCACATTCATGTCAGTATTAGATAATCATATTTTGAGCTTGCTTCACTTGTTTCATGTTATCTAAAACAAATTGCATAATACATAATACATGCCTGGCGCTAAAACTATCTTTCACCTTCTCATAATACTCTATTAAGGTGAGTTTGGTATTTATTGGATGTGTATAGTAAATTTTGTATTTTAAAAATATAACTATTTGTATACTAATCAAATTAGGTGTGTAAATCACTTTAAAGGATGGCAATATCGACACTCGAATATCAAGTAATTGCACGATACTACAAGATGACAATTATATTCCACTTGATATTTGAATACATAATTATTGTAACCTAAATTTTTTACTTAACTCTATTCATTTACAATCAATCATCCAATTATTCTACTTTAAATGAACCACTCTTGAATATAGCCCGGTGATAAAGAATTTTCATTCAGCCTGGCAATTAGTGGTATCTCGAAAATAAAACTTTTTATTCTAGTTTAAATATTTAAATAATTTTAATTCACCTCTGAAACTTAATTAAACATATTATTCAAATAGAAATTGTATAACACCATTGTCGAAATCTAAACTAAAGAAAAGGAATGATAACTTTCAGAGTATAAGTGTACATAGGGATATTATTTGAAAGTTGATGATACTTCAATTACAACCAAAACAGAAATAAAAATCAATTAATGAATGGACACACTAATCACTTGCTGGCGAGGTACTAGCTCTTGTAAGTTGTATCTGCTTGCAATAATGAATTGAAGAGTGAATTTGTAGAAACTCATATCAATATCCATATCCATTACCAAATATGTAGATACTTCAACCGATAGCAATCTCGCTAGGTTTGGTCTCATATGCATTAACCGCAAAATATGGTGAAGGATAGGCAGACTGAACCAAAATCTTTGTAGCTTGTTCTACTACCTTCTCTTTCAGCTCCCCCATTGCCACCCTCAACTGCTGGAGTTCATGCAATCCAAGTTCATCAATAGGGGCTTCCCACCAGCACTGCTTCTTACTCGCTCTCCTCATTTCGTCCAGTACTTCTCCTCTCTTTCTCTCAACTTCTAGCAGATTAAGAAGGACTGTCAGCTCCATGTTGAGTTTGAAACTATTAGCATCTCGGTGAGCTTCAATGAGTCTGTTTGTACCTTTGTCGAATTCTGAATTATGGGCAAGAAAGCGATCAATGATGGATTCAATATCAGGGTGGCCAAAGGAAAAGACTTTGTTTGCCGGAGAGAAGACTATTATGCCAATCTCCACACCACAAAGTGTGGTAAGTTCACTGGCCTTTTTGAATAATCCGTTTCGACGCTTGGAGAAGGTGACTTGTAGACGATTTTTGTTTGTTATCTTTGCTATGGAAATCTTTTGGCGACCCATGCAAGGCTTCTTGATCATCTTCTCCATAGCCAAATATTTCAAAGCAAATTATGGAATTTAATGAGAAATGTTTGTTGTATTTGTTGTGATTATGTTGTGGTGTGTGTTAAGGAAACAATGTAGAATTTATAGGGTTCTAATTCCTAAAAAAATATTAATTCTCTATTACTTTAACTAATTATTAAATATCTCACGATTTGGAAGTTATCAAATCTTATTGTCTTAATAAATAATTATTATTCAACTTATTATGTATTAGTTGGCATATACAATGAAAACAACTGTTTAACTTATGTGGAAGTCAATATGTTAACAAATTCCTAGTGTTGACTTTATTATATTAATTGTAAAATTATAGGGTAATCAAATCTATAGGGTTATAATTCATTCAAAGTTTATTAATTTTCTATATCTTACTAATTGGGTAATTTTATGCATCACTTACAACCATTGGATTGGTTGTAAAGATGATTATTAAAGTCAATCTATTTTTTGTAATTGATGGATAAAATTACTTGACTAGTAAGATGGTCAAATCTTTATTTTAAATAATGATTAATTATCTCATGAATAAAAGTCATCATATCTTATTGTCTTAATGCATAATTACTATTCAATTTATTATGTATTAGTTGGCAAAAATAATTAACGGAACCGTTTGACTTATGTGGAAGTTAGTATGTTAACAAAATCCTTGTTTTGAATTGATTATATTAATTGTAAAATTAAGCGGAGATATATTTTTAATTAACTTAATTTCCAATGTCAGCTGTCCATTTATGTGATCACCAACAAATTTTTCTCTGATAATTACTATTGTTTTTCTTTTATTTTATAATGCTTAGATGTCAGTGTCAATTTTATTTTCTGGAATTTTTAGAGATTCCTTTACATGGTTTATTTCTATCTTCTCTCGCTTTAATTCTCGTGTTAAACAAAATTGGAATAAGAAACAAAATCAGAAATAATAATCAAATTAGGCAGAAACTTTAATGGTTAAGAACAAAATAATAACCATGACTTTAACAGCTTTCTATTAACTAACCAAAGTTTGTAGATATATCAAATCCTAAATAAATTTGTTAATTTTACGTTTCAAAGATCCATTGATTTGTGATCACTTTTTTTTTTTTTTGGAGGAGACTTGTGATGGTTGTTGTAGACTTTGTAAACATATAATGGTTGTAGCAAGGAATTTTTAATCACTAAATTGGACATAATTTGTAATCAATGTATTAACTAATACAAAGATTAAGCCAGCCAACTTGAAATGAATTCAGCTTAATTAATATTTATATTTCCTCACATCAAAGTGAGGTGCATTCTAGCATCCCCTATGAGTCTTTGGTGCAATACAAGATAATTACTCCATAATTTCCTAAAAATTAAGGATTTCTAAAATAAAATTTGAAGAAGTTAAAGATTTTATTCAAAAACCTTAATCTTGGATAAGGTTATTAACGATTTCCGCATTTCAATCCAAGTATGCTTCAATTTATTGATTTATCACTAGCATGCATTTTACAATGATATGAACAATCTTACCGAAAAATTTTTAATTGTTAAAGTGATTTTAATGTATAATCAACATATAAAAACATCACAGATATCATTTCCAATACCATATTTAGTTCTCATAATTAATTCCTTGACAAAAGAAAAATGAATTTATTTTGGCATATATAAGTTGTACCTTATTTGCCACTAAATAATTAGTTTCTTTCTCTTTAGGAAATCTACAACTCATGTCATTTTATATTATTAATTATTATCATCAAATTTTCAATGTTACCAAACTTGATGTCATCAAATTAACCAAGCTCCAAGCATAAATAGGCCCTAATCAATATGTAATTTCTTCAACCAAATCTATCCTCATTGAGGAGTTGTGCCTCTATGAGAAACAGAAGAGTAACCAAAGCCTATCACTGAATTCCATCATCTACAACCCTGCAAACACCCACGTAGTCTCTCATTTTCACTATCCACAATTTATAAAATTTGCCAATCCTGATGATGACAAACTAGACAAGTTGGTAGACAGAGAAGTTTTCCCTAAAGAAGAAAATTTGGATATCACTCCTCAAACTCCCTTTCCATAAAAAATGGTCACCGGTAGTAAAGCTAGAATTGTTAGCATTCAGGCATGGATGCTTACACATGTATTGACAATCCAACAAGGAGGGCTACACGCATGGTTGTAATTGGAAGCTCGAGCTATAGGGATGGTGGTTTTGGAAGGAGACTATGGCATCAAACCTTCCTAGATTTTGATAAAAGATAAGCCAACCAGTGACGGACCCAGAAAATTTATTTAGGGTAAGCATATGAATAAAATAATAAAATCAATTAAAATTAAAAACATATTAAATATATAACGTTTTTATGTAAAGTTCCAGTGGTGGACCTAGACATTTATATTAGAGTGGCCCTTTTATAACAAGGTGAAATAAAATGAAAATTAATGATAAAAAAAATTATAGCTCATATGAGTCTTTTTATTTGTGAATTTATCATGTAAAATAATTTATGTATAATAAAAATAATTCATACCAATAATTATAAATAAACCAAGATGTATTAAGATTAAACAACATTATACAAGTTTTTTTTTTTTTTTTAAATACAATATTATACATTTTACTCTCTTAATATTGAAAAATATGTACTTCCGCAATAAAGAGAGAGAAAACTCTCTCTATTTATGCTAACAAATGACATGATAGAACTTAAAGCCAAAAAATAGTTCGTGTTAAGTATGTAGTTAGTAATAAATGTTCATTGTACATGAAATCATATAAAAGCTTTCGAAGTCAAACTATGACAAATTTAAAGATCGGTTGGATTGATAAGTAATAGTACCATGTCTTTCCAAGACTCAGTTTGAACCATATCCATGCATGCTTTGTCATTGTTTTGGAAAAGAGAGTTAAAAAGAAAAAAAAAAAAAAGACAGCAGAAATGAGAAAGCAATTGTTTGGGATTGAACCATGATTTGGGGGGTCAGGAAAGAACACATCATACCACCAGGACCGATCGCCTTGGAAAGCAATTGTTTGCACGTTTCCTAATTTTTATTTGTTTAAAAATAGGGAGAAAAAGCAAAGAGAGAAAGCAAGAGTGAGGATTGAGCCAAGGTTTTGGGGGAAAACTAGGAAACGCATCACACCTACAGGAACAGTCACTATTTTGCAATGTTATTTGCTTCGTATATTTATTTACATATTTAATATTTAATCACAAATATTATAAACATATTAATTTTTCATAAAATTTTAGGGGGGCATGTGCCCCGTCCGGCCTTAAGCTAGGTTTGCCTTTGGTGCCAACTACAACTCCAATACCAATGATTCCTCTATATGATGACACACAGGTCCTTTAGGCCACAAGGCTTTGTGTAACGTGTGTGGGATCAAGTACAAGCCAAAATGGGGAAGAAAATGAGTGCTAGAACCAATAATACCTCCACGTGGCATAAAGGTCCCTTAGACACAGGATTTGTGTAGGCGTATGGGATCAAATACAAGAAATTGGAGAAGAAAATGAATACTAGATAAGCAGCTGCAGGTAGCAAGAACCCTTTTTACGAGTCCATTACCTCTTCTATTTATGAAGAGATTTCAAGTGTTTAGTTCATGAGAATGTTTATTCTCATCTATTTTAGATTAAATAATATCCCTTTTAATTTTGTACCAAATTTTGGTGAATATTTAGTTTTTTGAGATATTACCTACGATGCAATGACTAAAATTTAAGACATTGTTAGACTGAATTCTTTGTAAATTGCCAATGTTCAAATATGACATTGGGGAAACATTTGAAAATCTTAATAATTGTTGAATTTTCTGGTTAACTATATATATCTTTCAATATTGAATGTTTGTTTTAGAGTTTTGTCATAAATAAATGATAAAAAAGATAAGGCTCCCATATTTTATGGTTAGTTTTCAATAAATTGTAATAAACTTTTTTTAGTTTCATATTATATTTTTCATAGATAAAAGGAAAAGATTGTCATTTTTATTATGCATGCATGAAGCCTAACTTTTATTTGGCTTATGTTTTTAATGATTACATGCTCAAAATCACTGTTGATTGATATGTTCATTGACTTTTCAATTTAGTTAATGTGTGATTGTTGTAAGAATTTGTTCATTCTCCATCCTTTCTTCTCTAAACTAACCCTTTTTCGATTGCATAATGTTGTTTGACATATGATGTTTTTGTTAAAATATGGTTATCATTAAAGTAGACACATGTTAAGATATATGTCAACTATCTTAACATAAGAATATTGATAAAATATAATTTTGTTAGCATAAAAGTACTATTAGTACAGTGATATTTCTTGTAACCTTCTTAACCTAAAGATTATTTCTCTATGTATTGATGTAGGACAAACACTAAAGAAACAGATAGATTAGACAATTAGGGATTGGAGTAAATAGAAATGAGAGGAAATGGGGTAAACTATAAAAGAAAGGGGCGAAAACAAGAGGAATAACAGATGAGACAAATTAGGAGGAGAATTGAATGTCACTTTATTTTATAATCATAGTCTTAGAAACAAAAAGAAACTACACTGTTATTTATAGTAACCAAATGAAAGTTTAAATCCCTAATAAAATCTCAAATTCTTAAGCAATCAAGAGAAATCCTCAATCAATCAAAATGAAATCCTCAATAATTCAATTATGTCAAGCAATCAACTAGTATCAAATAATGTCAATCAATCAATTAAAAAAATAAAGAAACCTACAAAATTATATCAAATTAAAGACCTTAGTCAACTCTCCATCTTATATATTAAGATGAGTTGTTTGATGTTTCACTTTTCGTTTGTATGAGATTACTAATAATATGCATGCAATTTAATATATAATGAATAAACCTAATTTAAAATCACATATATTATAGATAAACAGATGCAAGGAAAATAAAAAAAAATGAAAAATAGTTATGAGGCTTACAAATAATAAAATAGAATCATTGATATTATAATCATTAAATCACTCAACATGCACTAAAAGAAATTCTGCCTATAGCAACGTTCGAAAGACAACATCCATCAGGTTTACGTTACCGTAGGTCATTTACGACAACGTGCAAGGGCTACACGTTGTGGAAATTGTCTATGGCAACATGCTGCCGCATATTGTCAAAAGTAAGTGACATATGACAACATGCAAAGCCATGCATGTTATTAAAAATCTACCTTTTGGCAACATACAAGGCTACATGTTGCCAAAAACCAAACTTTTGGCAACGTGCGCTATCGCACCTTGCCAAAAACCACTTTGGCAACTTGCACTATTGCAAGTTGTCAAAAATTTACCTTTTGGCAATGTGCAAGGTTGCACGTTGCCAAAAACCTAACTTTTGGCAACGTTCACGACTGAACGTTGCCAAAAACCAATATTTTGGCAACGTGCATTGTCGCACGTTGCCAAAAATTCACATTTTGCCAACTTGCATTGTTGCAACTTTTGGTAACGTGTATAGTTGCACATTGCCAAAAACCCATATTATGACAACTTGCAAGGCTATAAATTGCTAAAACCCACCTTGCAGCAACGTGCAGGGTTGCGTGTTGCTAAAAAACTATATTTTAAATTAACGTAAATAAATTTAATTTTATTTAATATCGTAATCTCAAACATAAAAAGATAATTATTTTTTGACTTAAATACAAATTACTTACCTAATGTGTAACATAATTAAATTGATAAAAAATAATTTCAATTTTGAAATTAATTTTATTTAATATCATAATTAAAATATAATGATTATATATCAGTAAGTTATCTGAAATAAGAAGTATAATGGTGCGTTTACTTAACTTGTCCCCTTCCTCCAGGGATTTGTTTATGCCTTCCACACCTCTCGAACCCATGACCAAGAGCTTAAAGTCAAGTGGTAAGCAAGGTGTGTACTACCAAGAGCTTATAGTCAAATGAGAAGCAAGATGTGTACCAGTTGGTACACATCTTACTTCCCACTTGACTATAAGCTCTTAGTCATGGGTTTGAGAGATATTGGAGGCATAGAAAACCCTTAGAGGGCAGGGAAACAGTACCAACCAGGTGGTCAAACCTTAGCCACCTGAGGGTAAGCCCCAGCCTGACCAGCCAAAGAGAGAAGGGACGGGCCGTTACATCACGTATATTTGCCATTGAAGGGTGATTTAATTGTCTACATTAAGTATTGTGTGCTAAAGTGAAACTCATATTAATAGTACATGGGTGACAGTAATGTTAAAAATATAATTGAATGAAAGTTTTTATATGTTTATGATGTAAAAGATTTTGAAACTGAAAGTTTTGCTTATTTTCATCTCTGTATATAAGATTTGAGTGTTATGTTTTATGTATTTTATTTATATGAAAAAAATAGCTTAAAATTCACTATAGGTTACTATTATTTAAATACTTAAGAGATGTATTAAAGTACATAGCAAATTTGGCATATGTTGGAAAGAAAATGATATCACTGTGTCTTGGATTCATAGGTTATTATAAATTCTTAGGCTATTGAATGTATAAGTACAATAAATTATCTAAAAATTGAGTGATATTTATTGTTGTTCATTAATTAATAGTTAATCTCAAGTTTAGTTTCCATTTATTGATAATAATAAATAAGAGGAAAGGCTCACTACTCTAAAGTTCGAAGTTAGGGATGTGATACCAAGCATGACACAGGTACTAATATATTCTTATTCTATAAAAGAAAGCAAACACTCAAACCTTAGTTAAAGATAGAAACAAATTGTGTTTGGTTGACACTCTTAACTTGTACAAAAACTAACAATCAAATTAATAGAATCCGTCACTGAATCAGGGATTGAATCAATAATAAGCATAATGGTAAGGAAGAGGAAAAATAGGGAGAGGAACGAGAGGATGAGGATGTTGAGGAGAAAGAAAAGGAAGGAAAAGATGTTGATTAGGTTAATGAGGTTGATAAGGAGAAGCAAGGGCATAACGAGATGACTTAAGTCAAAAGGGTCAAAGTATTACTAAAAAACTATTTACAATAATAGTAATAAATTAAAGGTTCAAATTTTATTCTAGATCAAATTTAATTTGCATTATAATTTAATGCTTATAGATGAATATATGTATATCTCCAATTAATGTGTGGTAGAACTTTTGTCAGTTAGAGTGATATATAAAATGTAGAATCATTTTTAGTGCAACATATAGAAGATTAACATTTGCAAGCTTTTAAGACCCGAACACATCCGAATCCTCATTTTATGAACTCAAAACAAATCATTCATAGTGACGATGGTGAAATCTGGTCGACTAAAGGTTCAAAGCCCAATACCAGCAATCAAAGAGAAACAATACAAAGAAAAGAGAAAAGAAAAGAGAAAAGAAAAGGAAGAATAGTGTTTACACAGTGATTTTTACATGGTTCGACCAGAATAGTGTTAACGTTCACGATTATTCCTTTGATAATTTCTGCAGAGTAACAATATATTATTACTTCTGTATATCATACAATGAATTTTCAACCCCTATTTATAGGGAGGAGCGTTATAATTTAAGTACAAATAAAATAGGAAAGAATCGTGTATTAATTACATTCCAAAATCAGTTAGCGCCAAATCAGAAGTCGGTTTTGCTAAATCAGGGATCAAATCTTTCAACGTTTGAATTTGAATTTATTTCCAAATCTGATAGAAAAATCACGATCAATTTGGGGTTATTGCCTTTTTGGAAGATCTCCTTAGCGAGTTGTTCAATTTGTGAGATAGAGCCTATCTTAGACGATCTCGAGCTAGACCTTATTCTGAGTAACGAGCTGTGCATAGAGCGAGCTGAGTAACACTAACGAGCGACTTGTGAGTAATAACGATAGTGCGAGCTCATCCCCATAAGCTAAGAGACTCATTGGGATCAGATATTGGTTGTCAACCAGGTCTTCGTCTATTGGGTCGCTTAATTGGATTCAACTTATTGGGCTTTTATTAGACTTTTATTAGCTCATTTATTCAATCCGAAATATACCCATAACATCAGCCCCCCAGCTTTAAGTGCATTCTATGAACTAAGAGCTCGAGCCTGCTAGTAAAAGCTGACAAGTCTTGTGCTGTCGTCTTACGCCATTTCAAATTCCATCCCATCACTTCTGACATGTGGTGACGATTTAGGTGATAGCTCAATTGGCAAGTCTCGTGCCACGTGTATTTAATGCACACGTCTCTGAACTAACGACCCATAATTACAAAAACCGTAACTCGTGTTGCACCGTTGGATTTGAGATGGTTACACAACTCCCAGATCGAATGGCTAGGGCATGGACTCTGCCGCCCTTATATATAGGTGGAGCCCTTTCATCTTTCTTTTTGCTCTCTTACTTTTGATTCCAACTGCCGTGTTACTCTTTCTTCTTTTCACTTCATTCCGCTTCCTTATGCCGGTTCTTCTCAGATTCTACATCCTCGATCATCAGATTCCTCATTTCTCGACAAGGATTCACAGTAAGTTTCATCTCTAACTTCAAGTTTTCAATTTTTGATCTGTTTTCGTTGCTTGTAACACATTGCGTTTGCATTGCATTTCCTGAGTTTGAAATAAGTTTGAACGCTTCATGTTCCTGCTATTGAATGTTTTGTCGTTGAATGCGACTTTTCACTTTCCTATTGATTTGATCCTGTTGCTTGTCCATTTACGACTTGATTACTGTTTGTGGCTTTTTCGCATGCATGCAAACTGTAGGATTAGATACCTATAGGTCGCTAGCTCGTAAGTCGTTTTCCTATAGGTCAAACCCCCCATTACATTAGCGATTTGTAGACTAGGTAATACTTCGGTAGAAGACTTAGAATTTTTAAGCATGGTCTGGTAATAAAGACCTAATTGCACCTTTTTATGTGTAGATGTCTTCAGGTCGCAAACACCAATCACACAGAGTAGGAAGCAATGACTCATCCAGCTCGGAAGAGCTCGTTTTTGCTGAGGTACGCACTGTCGGGGGAGCAACTTCCCATAGCGGTGAGGTCACTGAGGGGTTTGTAGCTCGGGCAGACCCTAAAATGGCTAGTCAGGTCGCTGAGGAGCGGCGAGCACGTGAGGTGTTTATTCATCATGCCTTCAAGATATCATACGACGAGCTGGGGGAATTGTTTTATAGTACCACCTTCTCAAGGGATGTCGTGTGATGTCTTCTACTCTTAACGACCACGCATGTTATTCTCTTAAGGGGCACATCACTATCCGTACCCATCACCTTAAGCATGGACTCAAATTTCCAGTCCCTGCTTACCTCATCGAATTTATGAATAGGCTTAAACTTTTCCCCTTCCAGTTGATCCCAAACTCGTACTCGCAACTTACATCCTTAGCCTTAGTCTTCCTTAAAAATTGCCTTCCTCCTCCAACTCCAAAAATCCTAAGCCACCTCTATAATATCAAAGGTGCCGATGGTATAAAAGATGGAATGTGAGAGGGAATCTACTATCTCGTGGCTCGTTAGTCAGACTATAAGAGTCTTCTACCTTGGGATGATGCAAAGGGCAAGTCCAATGTAGGGGACTACAAATCGAGTTGGTTTTACATCTCTTGTCATTCCTTCAAGCAGCTTAATAACTTCATTTTTGTTCTGAGTCCAAGTAGATAGAAGAAGGAACATCTGCGAGCTGAGGACTTCTTTTTCATTTTATTTCATTATTATTATTATTATTTTTTGCTAGCTAACATTCTTCGTTTTGCAGACATGAAATGGGATAAACCCATCCTTAATAACGAGGACGATGAAATTCTCAAGGTACTTGCAGATTCAAACAAGGTAACACTTAGCAATGAGCTTGACAACGACCTCCTTAAGACCTATAGGCTAGCTCTTCTTCGTAACAGCGAGCTAGCAGACAGCAAAAGAGATATAGGAAACAGGGGATAGTTCAAGCTCGCTTCTGTGTTTGAAGTTGATAGTAAAGAAGAGGCTGCTCCTGCTCCCCAAATAGTTCCAGCTTCTGATCCTGCTTCACAAGCAGCCCCAACTTATACTTTTACCTTGCAAACAGATCTAGCTTTTGCTCCCCAACGAGCCCCAAAGATGACGAAGCTTCCCTTTAAAAAGGCTAATTCAAAATGCCTTGTCAAGCTTGCAGCCCCCCCAGTTGCTGCTTTTGAACATCCTGTTAAGACCAAGGCCCTTTTAACTGCTGTCCCTGACAAGGTGCCTCCTTCGGCATCGGTTGCAGATCCTCCACAGGCCCCAACCCCCATCTCGCAACCAGAGGTGGGTAAAGTTCAATTTGAAACCGCCTCTTGCGAGACCTAAACTGGTTCCAGCAGAGGTGAAAGAAGAAAATTAGTGCCTGGTCCTTCCTTAATCAAGCGACGTCGTGTAGACAAAGGTAAGGAGCCCGAGGTCGCACAGGTCACGGAGAGGACTGTACCACTAACCAGACCGTAACCTAAAAATGGGCCAAGGGGAAAATACTTAAAGTCATTCCCTAACAACTGGTCCGAGATCATGTTGACCCATACCAGGGTCTTGAAAAATAACACCCTTTGCGGTGAGGACCTAGCTGACTACCTAGGTCGCCATCAGATGTTGGTAACTGACTTCCCTTTATCTTTCCCACCTTCTTGTTTTGTTAAATACTAACTCGCGACATTTTAGGTCGCGTTAGAAGCAATAAAGCAGATGCTAGAAATTAGAGCTTTTAAAGATCGAAAGAGGAAGCTAGAGGACGAGTTGGAGAAAGTGAAGGAGGAGCTCAAGTTCTTGACTGCAGAGGTTGAGAAGGCCACAAGATGTCAGTAAGTTTTTGAGGTGAAGTTGATGGACGATGTAATGGTTAGGAAGGAAGCTAATGAGGCTCTACTTCGCGAGGGGAGTGGTCATGAAATTATGAGGTTGCATCTTAATGCCAAGCTCCTTAACAACGAAAAGGAATTGAGCAAGGCAAGGAGCGAGCTTGAGAAGGCCTTGCAGCGAGCTAAGGCTATTGAGAACAGAGCTGAAGCTGCTGATCAGCAAAATAAGGCTACATTGCTGAGAGCTGAGGCTGTTGAGTGTCATGCGAGTGATGCTCATATGGAGGTTACTATCTTGACAGGGAAAATTGTCATAGTCAAGGAAAAGGTGGAGGTGCAGATCGCTAAAGCTAAAGAGAAGGTCAAATTAGGTACATATAGAGATTTCCTCTTCACCCTGTGGGAGGTCTATCTAGAGCTAGATTTCTCGATCTTTGGTGAGGTGAAACTCCTGGAGGTGGAAAGATTCAAGGCAAAAGCCACCTCGTCTCCAGTTGTTTCAAATGCACTTCCTTTGACTATGAAGATATCTGGTACGACCTCTCAAACCAAGCCAGCTCAGGTCACAGAGCTTCCAAGCGATGAGTCTCCTTCAAGATCAACTCCCTATGACCAAGGCGCTGTGTAGCTCGCTATGTTGAACTTTTTGTTCTTGTCCTCTGAATTTTCTTTTGATTGTCTTATGTTCGCCTCGCTTGACAGAGTCTTTTGTAAAGAATTTTTCTGGACTTAATAAAATCGCCTTGTTGTTAAGTATATATTGAATTCATTTTACTTCATTTGCTGTTTCATATTTTTACCGCATCTTCTCTTTCTAAGTGTAAAAATTCCCAACGAATTGAAAAGTGAGTCATTTAAATAGATGGTAAAAGAACCTGACCTAAGATCGTGAAGCTATTGATTTTAATAAGCTGTAACTTGAAAATTGTTATAATCAATTGACCCAAAGATAAGTTAGTAGAATATAATAAAGTTATCACGAGCTGGATAGTGGGTCGCAACCTCGACTACCATATTGAAATGTTGACGAGCTATGCAGGAGGATGTAACCTCATCTGCCATGGTGATAATTCTGCGAGCTATGTAGCAAGTCGTAACCTTGCCTGCCATAGCGATAATTTGACGAGCTATGCCGGGGGTTGTAACCTCGCCAGCCATAACAATGTTTTTGCGAGCTATGTAAGGGGTTGTAACCTCGCTTGCCATAACAATGTTTTTGCGAGCTATGCAGAGGGTCCTAACCTCGCCTGTTATAGCGATAATTGGGCAAGCTATACAAGAGGTCGTAACCTCGCCTGTCATAGCAATAATTTTGCGAGTTATGCAGGGGGTCGTAACCTCGCCTACCATAGCAATGTTTTTGTGAGCTATGCAGGGGGTCCTAATTTTGCCTGCCATAGCAATAATTTGGCAAGCTATGTAGGGGTCGTAACCTCGCCTACTATAGTAATGTTTTTGCGAGCTGTGCAAGGGGTCGTAACCTCGCCTACCATAGCAATAATTTTACGAGCTATGCAGGGGGTCGTAACCTCACCTACCATAACAATGATTTGGCGAGCTATAAGTGTGATAACGAGCTAATAGGATGGAACCTGCTAGCTTAGTAACTCATAAAATTTGGAGAATAATATATAAAGAGCAATCACTCAATAATATAAGTAACATGAGGAAACTAGAGCTTTCATTAACTTTGATAAAATTGAATTGCAAATTAAACATATGTACTCAAACAGTTACCAATAGTATGAGCGAAGATGTTCAGCGTTCTAAGCTCGAGGAATTTCAGCTCCATTTATATTTGCTAGACAGTAGGCTTCATTTCTCAAGTTTATTTTGATAATATTGGAACTTTCCCAATTTAGTCATAAGGACCCATCGTTGACTTTGTGAGCTCCAGGTAGAATAAGACGTAGTATGAGATCACCCACATTGAAACTTCGAACTCAGGCCTTTTTGCTGTAGTACTTCGCAATCTTTTGTTGATAGACTGTTACTTTTAACCATGCTGTTTCTTTTGCATCTTCGAATAGGTCAAGATTTATAGCAAGTAGCTGATCGTTGTCTTCTGAATTGAAGGTTGCTTTACGTTGCGAGGTCACTTCTAATTCTACTAGGATCATAGCCTCGAATCTGTACACCATTGAAAAAGGGGTTTCGCTTGTAATGCTGCGAGCTATGGTTTTGTAGGCCCATAGTACTTTTTGTAGCTCATTCACCCATGTTCCTTTCTTTACTTCCAGCTTTGTCTTCAAGGTCTGCTTTATTATTTTATTCATAGCTTCAACCTGGCCATTGGCTTGTGGATGATCTACTGCTAAGAAGTTTTTGATGATCTTCAGGTCATTGCAGAACTTGACAAACTGATTGCTACTGAATTGGGTCTCGTTATCTATCACGATTTGCTGAGGAACCCCGAACTTGCAAATGATGTTACTCTACACAAATTTTTCTATCTTTGTTGTGGAAATATATGCCAGCTCTTTAGCTTCTATCCATTTAATGAAATAGTCCACAACGACCACGGTATGCTTGCATCTTCTGCGAACTGTTGGTAGAGGCCCAATCAGATCCATTCCCCAAATTGTAAAAGGCCACGGGCTCACTATATGTTGGAGATAAGCCGGTGGAGCTTGTGGAACCTGAGCAAACCTTTGACACTTGTCACACTTTTTGACCAGATTGATGGCGTCTGCTTCATAGTAAGCCAATAGAATCCCTATCGGAGTGCCTTTTGAGCTAGAGATAGCCTCCCAGCATGATTTCCACAATAACCCTTATGTATCTGCTTCGTCATGGTCTCACAGTCTTGGCCATCAATGCATCTCAAGAGTGGAGTTGAGAATCCCTTTTTGTAGTGCATGTCATCATAGATGCAGTATCAGGCTGCTTTGGTTAGCAAGCGACGTGCCTTCAATTTGTCACTTAGTAGCGTCCCATCCTATAAATAGTTCAGGATTAGACCCATCCATGAGTTAGGCTGTACAACTATGGCTATCATCGAGTCTTTCTCTTCTGTACTTGGAACTGGTAGGAACTCTACTAGGATTGCCCCCAGAAAATCTGCATCTCAGGTGGTTACTAGGCGAGCTAGTGCGTTTACATGTGAGTTCTGAGCTCGCGAGATTTGCCTCACCTCATACTTCTAAAAAGCACTTAGCAACTCTTGACCTTTTTAGAGGTACACAACCATTTTAGATCCCTGGTCTAATATTTTTCTCATGTATGACAGACCACGAGCTGAGAGTCACTGAAGATCCTTAGTAGCTTAGCTCACATTTCTCTAGCCAATCACAGACCCACGAGCAGCGCCTCGTACTCAGCTTCATTATTGGTGGCCTGGAAGCCGAATCTTAAGGCACAAAGGATCTTGTGGCCTTCAGGACTGATTAATAAAATTCCAGCCCTAGCCTTTTGCTCACTAGACAACCTATCAACATATAACTTTCAGGTTGGACCTTCAGAGGATTCGGCCTATTCATTTACGGGCCTAGTAAAGTCTGCGATAAAATTTGCTAAAGTTTGGGCCTTAATTGTTGACTTTAACTTAAATTGGATATCAAATTGTACTAGCTGTACTGCCCATTTAAGTAACTGACCTGAGGTGTTTGATTTCTGGAGAACCTAATTCAATGGATATTGGGTGAGGACTTCAATTCTATGGGCTTGGAAATAGGGACGCAGTTTCCTCGATGCAACTACCAAGTAGTAAGCAAGCTTCTCCATCTACGAGTACCTGATTTCAGTATCAAGCAGCCTCTTACTTACATAATATACAGGAAGCTGCGTCCTCTCCTCTTCTCTTACCAAAGTAGCGCTCAAAGCATGTCACCCCTAAGTATAAAATGAGCTTCTCTCATTCTTTAGGATTGGAAAGGAGTGAAGCTCGACCTATGTATTCTTTCAATTACTGGAATGCCACCTTGTACTGTTCAGTCCATTTGAAGTTCTTTGCCTTCTTCAACACATCAAGAAAAGGGATGCATTTATCTATTATTTTTGAGATGAACCTGTTAAGAGCTGGAACCTGGCTATTGAGGCATTGCATGTCATTGACCCGAGCAAGGGACCTCATGCCAATCAACGTTTTAATTTTCTTAGGATTGGCTTCGATCCCTTTGTTATTCACCATGAAGTCAAAGAATTTCCCAGATGCTACCCCGAATGGTCACTTGTGTGGGTTTAATTTCATCTGGTAGCTCATCAGAATCTGAAATATTTTCTTTAGGTCGCGCACATGGTCATCCATATGTTTGGATTTCACCAGTATATCATTCACGTACACTTCCATGGTTTTCCCAATTTGCTCATCGAATAACATATTGACCAGACACTGATAGGTTGCCTAAGCGTTCTTTAGTTTGAAGGACATTACTTTATAACAATACAGACCGCGGTTAGTAACGAACGAGGTATGCTTTTCGTTCTCAGGATTTATTGGGATCTGATTGTAGCCTGAGTATGCATCCATAAAGGTCAGGAGTTAATGACCAGCTGTTGCATCTACGAGCTGGTGTATTCTAGGCAAGAGAAAGCTACCCTTTGGGCATGCCTTGTTTAAATCTGTGAAGTCAATACAGGTTCTTCACTTTCCATTCTTCTTCTTCACCAGTACAAGATTAGCGACCTAAGTTGGGTAGTAAGCTTCGCGGATAAACTTATTTGCCAACAACTTATCTACCTCTTCCTTCAATACAAAGTAGCATTCCCCTATCTTAGGTCTCCTCTTATGGGGAACTGGTTTATAGTAGGGATCAATGTTTAATTTGCGGGACATGATCCTGAGGTCTATTCCCACCATATCTTCATGGTTCCAAGCAAAAACGTCGAAGTTCGTTTTAAGGAAATCAACGAGCTAGGCTCTCGCTTTTGAAGTTAAACCTCACCCTAGCTTGAGGCATCTTTTCACATCTACCTTGCTAACTTGAACATCTTTAAGTTCTTCAATAGGCCAAGTCGCTTTGTCCACATCCACCTCTCGCGGGTTAAGGTCATGACTTACCTCTTTCTCGCTTATAGCTCGTAGTTTGGCCCCCGAAATCACATTCACCTTCTTTCTTTTAACCTTTATCTTGACAACATCTTCATAGTAGTGTTTGACTAAGTGCTGCTCTCCCCTAACACATCATATCCCCTTGGGGGTTGAAAATTTGATTATGAAGGTCCTGGTAGAGGTGACTACATCCAGATCGTTCATTGTAGGTCTCTCCAAGACCATATTATAAGTTGATGGGTAGTAAATGATCGGAAAGTCTACCAGCATAGTAGGTTGACGACCTAATTCCTCAAGTGTAAGTAGTAGCTTGATTTGGCTCACTGGTGTGATGACATCTCCAGTAAAGCCGTAAAGAGGCTTTGGGGAAGGCTTTAACTGTTCTACTCCCAGCCTTATCTGGTCGAAGCAACCCTTATACATAACATTGACCGAGCTCCCTTGTGTCGATCATAATTCATCGCACCTCCATATTGCTGATCTTTGCTCGGATGACAAGTGCATTATTGTGAGGCCAGTATACACCTCTCTCGTCTTCCTTGGTGAATACAATGTCATCCGAGGTCGCCCTTACTTTTTTTACAGGCCCCTCTGGTCCACTATGACTTGCGAGCAAGGCATGGTTCGCTTTTTGTACATACTGTTCATGCGATCTATTTGATGTACCTGCGATATGGGGACCACCATATATAATAAAGATTATTTTTACCGTAGGTTCATATTCTTGATTGAGAGCTCGCTGAGGTTGTTGCTGTGCTGGCTATTGTGGTTGTTGAGGTTGTTGTCGTGGAGGTCTCGAATTTACTGGTCTTACCACCTAGTCTCTCAGGCGACCTCTCTTAATCAATCTTTCAATGACGTCCTTTAATGCCCAGTATTCTGAAGTATTGTGCCCGACCTCGTTGTGATAAGCATAAAATTTGCTTCTATCTCTCTGTTCAATAAGGGCTCTCAAAGGATGAGGCTTTCCAAAGTCTTTCCTATTTTTTTTCTGTTGCAAAAATCCTGTCCTGTGAATCTGACCGGATGTTGTAATTGCCATAATGACCCTGACGCTGAGGTCGCTCATTTCTGAGCTTTTTTCTGGTCTTTTTGACAATCTGATTACTCGAGCCACTACTTCGACCTTCAATTTCGTTCCTACCATTGCTTCTCTTCTTTGGTTGGTTGGAATTACCTGCTTCATTCTTCTGATTAGACTTCTTGGGGTCGAAGGTCTCCTCCCATCTGATCTCAGCAGCTCGCTCATAAAACTCTCCCAGGTCTTTTGCTGGAGACTTGTAAATACTCTAGTACAATTTTCCATCTTTACGAAGCCCGATCGAAATCACAGTTAAGACACTTTCGTCTGATAGGTTCTCCACATTAGCGACCTCATGTCTAAACTTAGTAATATAATCTTTTAACGATTCATTCTGATGCTGGAATATAGTGGTAAGATGGCAGGATGGTGCAAGTTGCCTCTTCAGAGCCCTATATTGATTGACAAAGTTCTGTCGGCAATCCTCCCAACTTTCTATGCTGTGAGCTGGAAGATTTTTGAATCAAGTCCGCGGAATATCCCTTAAGGTGGCTGGGAAGACATGACACTTAACCAACGGGTTGTCTGTCGAAAGATCCATCTGGACATTGAATGCATCCAAGTGGTCGTTGGGATCACTCTCTCCATTGTATTGCGTAATGCTAGGGACCTTGAATTTGGGAGGGAGAGGTTGTATCTCGATCTCCCTAGTAAAGGAGTATTTTCCCCATAATGGTCACACTGGTTCGGGGTACCACGTTGTGCTTCGAGTTGCTGTACCCTCTGAATGAGTTCTTCTATCTGTGAATCCTAGGATCTTTGTCCCTTCTTGTGATCGCGACCTGAGGAGCGACGATCTGGCACATATCTTTGACTTTCTCTAAGCAAGTCCCCTGCCTGGTGCGACCTTGCATGTCGCTGATTATCTACCTCATCTTCCTTATATCGAGATGTAGCTTGGACTCGATCATGACTAGCTTCCACACGGTGGCTTCCATCTTTGACCAAACCTTATTATCAAGCTTGCAGGATGCGTAACTTCTCTCTCTTCATGAGCTTGGCGACCTTCAACTTTAGAGAGTGAGTTAGAGGACCGAGCTGAATTGGTAGGTCGTTGCACCTCTCTTAATGGTCTTTCTAGTGTTGGCACTCCTTCTTCACGCTGCTGATAAGTTTGTCTCAGAGCAACGACCTCAATCCTGGACAGGTTCTGTGCTTGGGCCTGTGCCAATGCCCTCATTGCATCCACAAGCTGCAGGACCGTATCTTCTAATGCCTCCTACCTTTGATGCTACACTTATAGCCCCTCGGCTATGGGGGCAACTAGTACTGGTTGGCAAAGGGGTAGAGGAGGCATGCCCGTAGTAGCATTGATTGCAGAAACATGAGACATGTCTGCTGTGGGCCTGGCTGTATCCTCAATTGGTTGAAAATTGCGTTGTTGTTGGTTCATCTGACTCTCTAGTATATCAGTCGCTACGTCAGAACTCCTAGTTGTTTTCCCTCTTACCATGGCTATCGAAAACTCATGAGAATTATTGTCGAAATAATTACAGTCTAGACCCTCCTTCAAGCTCCAAAATATCGATGGTGAAATTTGGTCGACCAAATGTTCAAAGCCCAATACCTGCAATCAAAGAGAAACAATACAAAGAAAAGAGAAAAGAGGAGGACGAATTATGTTTACACAATGGTTTTTATATGGTTTGGCCAGAATGGTGCCTACGTTTATGACTGTTCCTTTGATAACTTCAGTAGAGTAACAATATATTATTACTTCTATATATCATACAATGAATTTTTAGCCCTTATTTATAGGGAGGGGCGTTACAATTTGAATAGAAATAAAATAGGAAAGAATAGTGCATTAATTACATTTCAAAATCATTTAGCACCAAATCAAAAGTCGGTTTCGCTAAATCAGGGATTAAATCTATCAATATTTGAATTTGAATTTATTTCCAATTCTGATAGAAGAATCACTATCAATTTGAGGTTGTTGCCTTTCTGGAAGATTTTTTTAGCTAGCTGTTCAATTTGCGAGCTAGAGCCTGTTTTCGACGATCTCGAACTAGACCTAGCTCTGAGTAACGAACTGTGCATAGAGTGAGCTGAGTAATACTAACCAGCGACCTGTGAGTAATAACAGTAGTGCGAGCTCATCCTCGCGAGCTAAGAGACTCATTGGGACCGAATATTGGTTGTCAACCGAGTCTTCGTCTACTAGGTCGCTTCATTGGATTCAGTTTGTTGTGTTTTTATTAGGCTTTTACCAACCCATTTATTCAATTCAAAATATACCCATAACACATAGAAAATTGACAAACACCAATGATGAACACATTTTAGGCCCCTTAATCCGATGCTTTTGTTATGTTTTTTCGAGTGTTTTGTTGTGTTTAATGGAGTTTGTGGATTGTTTTCAAAGAATGTTTTGTTTCGAGATATTTTAGAGTGAATTGTAATGATTCAAGTGTGATACGGTTGAGTTTGGATGAGTTTTGAAAAGTTTCAATATAGTTGTGTTCATATAATGTGGGAGTCTACATCATTTGGTTGCATTGCTCATTGTCCATTTGTTGCTACATCGTTATGTAATCTTAGAGGTCGCATCAGATGGCCATGGTCGTATGTCACACTACCATCCCATGCGATGCTGGAGGCTACGATGGACGGTCACATGGCACACCCAACTTCCACTCCCGTGAAATTTTAAGGGCAAAATTATTTGACTAAGATTTAAGATTGAGCAATATAAACACACAATTTGAGGTCATTAAAAAAAAAACTTTCGATAGACTTAGGCAACCCTAATTTTCACAAAAATGCTTTCTAAGGAACTCCATCAATTTCATTTGATTTTTAACATTCATAATAAGGATTGGAGGTAGCAACATAACATAATAAAGGAGAGGTGTTCCCAACATTATTGGTTGTATCTTTTCTTTGTTTTTGTGTTGTTTGTTTCTAAATTTTGATGTGTAACTAATTGAATGGTTAGGGAGTCAATGTTATGAATGTTTTGACATCTTTAATACAATTTAGTTACCTTTTATTTGTGCATAATTTATTATTCATTATTAGTTTAAAAAAAATTATTATTCATTATTATAATTGAAATTATTGTACACCAAATCAAATCAAAATCAGCCCTAAAATTTTTTATTTCTCCTTTTTCTTTGCTTTAGCTTTCTATTTTCTTTTCTTTTTGCTATAATTTCTTTGGTTCTATATTGTTATTTGATTCTCACTGTCTACATATATATGTATAAAATCATAAACATGGCCGCCACACACACAAACACATGCTCTCTTTTCAATCTCATCTTTATTTACTAACCTCACCTATGAGACACATGTCTCTTATTTTTATTTTTATTTTTTTAAAATCTCACCACCCATATTCTGTCTCACATTTTCATCTCTCTCTACCGATATCGTTCCTTGCCTTTATCTACCTTACCCTTCAATTTAATGACATTTAATCCATACAAACCCATTTAATTAGGTTGGTTTTGGCCCAATATATATATATATATATATATTTTTCAATTTTAGGTTCTCTTAAATTAATTTTGGCCCATTTAAGTTTTGGGCTTCAATTAATCCTTTAAATCTCTTAGGATCTAAGCCTTACATTGGAGGAAAGGGAGAAGCTTTAAGGTCCTTACAACATCAAGTTCACCATTTGAGGAGAGTTTTAAGGGGCTGACAATAAGGCTCTAATGCTCCTTCTCTCACCCTTAATTCTCAACCCAAATCACCTCCATTCACCTTCAAAACTTCACCCACCAACATCATTCACCCATACTTTGGAGAGAAAGCTTTGCATGAGTGGAGAAGAGGATGCAAAGGTTCAAACTCAAAGAGAGGAGCTCCATGGATTCAAATTGAAGAATGCCTAGGAAGGTTTATAGGTTGTTTCTTTAACTTCTCTTGTGTTTTTATGATTTTCTCATTGCACATGTAGCCATTTATTTTATATTGTGTTAGGATGATAGATGATTTTGATATTTTAAATTAATAGAATTGATTATTATTTGCTTGATAATGGTGTGCATGTTGAGTAAAGATTTTAAAACTTAATACTTGTATGTAATTGGCCACAATATGTATGATTTGAGTTTGTGTGTTGAGACCAGAAGGAGTGGCATACAATGTGCTTGAGAAAATGCTTGCTCCAGGTTTAGGAGAGGGAAATAGGTCATTCATGTGATAGTCGGGTCGATTGTGAGTGTTTGGGTGATAGCCGAGTATCTCATAAAAATAACAATCTAACTTAGATAGTAGATTATCTTGAGCCTAATGAGCTTTTGTTCATTCGATAGTCATTGGAAGACAGATGTCAGTGAATGAGAGTATGTTCAATGCATAATCAAAAGAGATGTATTAAGAGAATTAGTAATAAACTAGTGACAAACATAGCCAATAGATCTTTGATGCTTTGATGATTAATTTCTATAACTAAGTGAATTGTGGAATCCTGTCACATTTTATTTGTTTGCATATATTCATTTTCGACTAAGACTTGTTTGGTAATTGATTATCACATCCTTATAGAGACGATCCTGCAATCACTTTATGACATCTATACGATTTGTATACTTATAAGATTTATTACTAAATGAGAATTGAAAAGTAACCAATAGTTTCTCTTTTTGATATATGTTGTTTGCATGCCTCATACATGCTATTATGGTGTTCAAAAAACTATTTGCTTTGCTTTTGTTATTGCATTTTGAGCCTGTGAAGCAATTCTTTGGTTGAAAGACTTTCGGTTTTCGATATGTGTTTTTGGGGCATTAGATAGAATGTCTTTAGGGTTTCTTTTGGTTGGCTAGTGTTACTAATATGATTAGGGTAGTCAAAGAATCCAAAACATTTGATGGTATTCCCCTTCTTGATCTAGTGTGTGGTATAGAGGATTGAAAGGTTGTAGACATTTCAAATAAGAATAGTACAAGTATAGAGGTGTAACATGCTCTTCCGGCATCCAAGTAACCCTTTAAATTTTATCGTTACGTACGAAATAGTAAAATTATTAAAATATTTGAATCCGGATACGTAATTAAATTTTCGTAAAAAAAAACTTTCGGACGAGTCTGGGGTAAGTTTATGATTTCGAAATCCTAAAATTTATTAAAATGAATGGACTCGAATGGCAAATTGAATACTAACATAGTTTTCGAATTTTAAATCGAATTTCAATAAAATTTTCAGACGGAACCGAGAAGATTTCGAATTCGAGGAGTGTATTACAAGAACTTGGAACAACGCGTGAGACAAGTGGAGCTAGTGATGTGCATGCAAGACAAGTGTCCCTCGTGTGTGTGGATCGAAGGACAAGTGCCATACATGCTTAATTAGTAAAAGACAAGTGTTAAGTAAGTGTATTAAATATATATAATTATATGTTAATTGATATTAAAGTAAACAAAAGAAGTCAAGCAATTGAATTGTTTATTCCTTAGTGCATTTCACGGCACACCCACACAAAAGAAGTCAAGCAATTGAATTGTTTATTCCTTAGTGCATTTCACGGTACACACACACACAAGAGACACATTCTCTCACACTTTCAAGCTCTCATATCCTTCCTCTCTCTCTCATTTTGTCTCGGCTTTCATCTCCCTCAAAGTCTTCCCTTGCTCACGACATTCTCTCATCACTCAAGGTTCTCTCAAGTTCACGGTTTCATCACCATTTGGTTCAAGTAAGTTCTCATTCCCTCCTTGTAGCTCACGACAATCCCATCCTTCCTCATTTCTTCTTTCGATTTTTGAAGGAAAGAACCAAAAGCCAAAGTGAGTTCACAGTTAGGAAGAAAAAGTGTGGACCGAGCACATGCATGTAGAGGTGATAATGTTTTTGATTGAATAAGGCACATGCATGAAACTTGGAGTGGGTTATGAGGTGTTTCCATCAATATCGGAAGGTAACATATAGTTTTTAAATAATTCCATTAAGTTTTCGAAAGGAGTTTTGTGTCAAAGCATGCTTGGGTCTTAGGATTTACCACTTCATTAGTGCGGAGGTTGGTTTGTGAATGGTTTGGATGATAAATGAGTTGTGAAAATAAAAAATATATATATATATATATATATAAAATATGTGTAGGTTCGGCCATTGTGCATTGCTTGAGTTGGAGTTGAATTTTGATGATTTGAAATTTTTTTGGATGAATTTAGTATGTGTTGGATGCGTTTTAAGATGCGAAATAGCTTAAAATTATGATTTTGGAAGTATTTGTATATTTGGGTGAGCTCGGAAATCGAATATGAAATTGTTAAATGTTAAACGGTCATGTCGCGGATTTAGAATTCGAAAACATTCAAAAGTGATATTTATTAAATTTAAATAAACTTGTGTTGAATTGTGAATTGTTTAAATGCAAAATGAATTGAAAGCTTGAAAAGAATTAATACTAAAGTTATTGCTTAGGTGCAGTTAGAGGAAAGGTTTGAGTCCGAAGTTGTTGTAAAATTTCGTTTGCACAATTTTAGTTTCGAATTGATATACTCACAGTGTTTAAATTATTAGAATCGTAAATGAATGATAATCGAGAATAACTGAGGTGAAAATGGATTATTAAGCGACATTTCGAAGTAATGTATTCGTTGAGTGATCCATTGAATTTTCATGTTTATAGGTTTGAGCTAATAACATCATTTGAATTGTAGTCTGAAAAATCGATAGTGAATAATGTGTAGGATTTTCAGAGACGGATAAAGAAGATTCCTCGTTATTAGGAAAAGTTAGCCGGTTAGAGAATTCAGGTAAGTGTTCTAACGAAAGTATTTTGAGCTAAGGATTATTTGTATTCACGTTACAATTGTATGTTAATATATATATTCATATTGTTAACAATCTTAAATTGATTATCTATATATGTATGTATATATATACGGAAAACGAGTTTTACCAACTTGTATGAACTACGGAAGTTGTCGTGAAATGTGAGTTTTGAAAGGTGAAACTTGTGATTTGAGATGATTTTTAGCATATGATACATACATATATTATGAAATTTTCGGTATCGGTAGAGTACCCAGAGGTGATGTGGGGTTCTGCCTGGGGGATGACGTAGGATTCCGCTCCTCATAGGGTACAATCTAAGATAGCTTACTACCTAAGACGATGTAGGATTCCGCTCCGTAGCGAGAGATAATTCCGCTATGTGATACCGGATACGTATGACCCAAGACGATATGGGATTCTGCTCCGCCATACAGCATGACCTAAGACGATGTGGGATTCCGCTCCACCATGCATTAGTGTGTTTAATATCATATGACTCAAAAGTAATAGTGAATGACATGTTTCAAATAAAAAACTTTTCAAAAAGAAAGTCGTCATCACTAATAGATTACAAGTATGAAATGGGAAACTGAATATGAGGTTACATGTTTACTCACATTTCAATATTTTAAAAGCATAAGAATGTAATCGGTGAATTAAACATTGGCTTTTCAAATTAGTATAGATTTATGTACGTTATGATACCTATGAGAAATATAAGTGAATATTCCTACATTGAGATGTTTCGAATTCTTGATATATAGACGCATTTATATCTTTCAGCATGGTTTTGTTTATGAAATAAAACTACAAAATGATTTTAAAAAGGACACTATAGTAATTTTTTTTATTAGAAATTAATGATATACATTGAGTGATATGTACTCACCCTAGTTTTGTTGCTTTCTTAAAAAAAAAAAAAAAAATTCCTAGGATCAGGTATAGGTGTAGGTTACTAGACAGTAAGGACCTCTCACCAGAAGTAGTGACACGCTTCGTTGGGCGTAGCTGTGATATCATATTACCTTCATGTATGACACTTAGTTTTTGAACCTACGGATGTTTTCAAACTATATGTAAATATAAATTTTCTTACTTGAGTTTTATGTATAAATTTGATTATGCATGTCATGTTTTGGAAATATAAACTTAATTCAAAATCTATACTTATGATGGGAATGTATGTGATTTGTGAAAATGGGCTTGAGGCCCTACAGTTGAGAAAATGATTACTATACCAAGTGTATAGGTTTTAATTTCGATTTCATAGGGTGACATTTTTCCAGAAAAATAGTTGTTGTACTGTCGAAATTCTTATAGAGATGCTTTTCATAAACTTAATTTTTAAAATCGAAAAAGTTCTCACCCTATTCTGTTGACAAATGTTGTGTAAAAAGAGTTTCAGAAATGAGTTTTTTAAGCTTCACGGGAATCTTTCAGCCGAAGGGAATCCCGTCTGAAGGGTTATCGTGGGGTGTCGGACGGATCGTCTGGAGAGTAGGAACGGGGCCCGTCAGGAGGCTATAGATAAGGTTGATTCGAGGGAGGTTAAAGCAGCCTCTATTTGAAGAGTTACTCATAGTGAGCACTCTAGACATTTATATAACCCTACTTTTATTGGGGTTCTATTCGGAATGACTAAGTAAGTTATAGTAAAAGTGGCCATCGAGCCTAAATTTCCTACAGATACTGCCTTTGACCTCCCAGCTCTTTAGACCTAGTTGTCTATCCCTCATAACACTATACAACCATAGGCAAACTTAAATTGTGAGCTAGCCTTTTACATCATCTGTATTCTTATTTCTAAAAGGTCTTAAACTGCCTTGAAGTGGCCCCTTTTCAGTTCTCATCCAATTCTTTCTACCTTTTTCATCTTATTTCATAGTGTGGACCACTAGCCCTAACTTGAATTTGGTCTAATTTTTGTTCCAATTAAAGAAGTACCTTAACTCTAATGAGGGGTTTTATAACTTAACTAGCCGGGTGAACAATTTTAAAAGCTTGATTACTGATATCAAGTCAAATGCTAGAGACTACAAATACCAGTATATTTGGGTAAAGGATGTGCCTTTAAAACATTGTGGTTTCATGTTATCCCTCCATAAGAGTCTTTTACTTATGTTTTAAGTAGCTTTTGCTTATGATATTTTTCTTTCTTTGACCAACTATTTTATTTGCTTTTTCAAAAGGTTTAAAGGTTGCTTCTCTTAAAATGATTGAGGGTGATCAAAAAGTATTAGATTGGATCTGCAATGCATAGCTTGTTGATTGCTCGTTTTTGTTGAGTTATTATTATTATTATTATTTTTTGGTTGAAGAGGAGAAGAACATCGAGAATCCTAGCTGTTGAGCATGTAGATATGGTTTCCAAGCTAAAAGCAGTTGATTCTTTTACAAGAACTACCTCTAGAAAAGCTAGTGCCTTTAGAGGAGGAATAGCCATTGGCTCTACAAGGATTGGATGGATGTCTCGTACCACCCATACATCGTCTCTAAGGAGATCCCATCCACCTTATCGCTTTTTTGATACTTATATTGATGAGAGGGCAAAGAAAAAGCAAAAGGTTTTTAAGCAAAAAGGTTCTGTTATAAGTGATGTCCTGCCTGTGGGGCTTC
Source organism: Litchi chinensis (assembly GCA_019925255.1). NCBI lineage: Eukaryota > Viridiplantae > Streptophyta > Magnoliopsida > Sapindales > Sapindaceae > Litchi > Litchi chinensis. The sequence continues at coordinate 12,889,366 of CM034471.1, forward strand.
TGCTACAACTTGTGTTTTTTCTTAGGACAAGGGAAAAGTTATTGCTCTTCCTGAGGACAATAGAGGGAAAAGACGCACATATTGGTCCCCTTTGTGCACAACTTATGGATAGATTTGCCATTTCCACAAGGACTTTTTCCAAAGCCACAATTAACCTGATGGAAAGTGTGAAGAGAGAACCTCACTTCGTATCTCGTAGCTAATATAAGCAGTATGGTTTCTTAACTCATATCTTTTTTAATACATCTTAACTTCTTTTTATGTGTTTTGCGACTCTCTTCCTATAGCTTACATTCCCCATGATGAGGATACATGATGATTACTTCGAGATGGACAATAAGTGGGGGAAGATGGAAGTTGAACTCTACAAGTAGCTAAATGAGGTCAAGGTTGAGAAGAAAGAACTCGGTAAGAACCTTACTGAGGCCAAGCTAAGTGAGGTTATTAGAAGGTGCAAGCTTACTCTAAAAGCATTGAGATTGAACAACAAAGGTAGACCTCAATGGACAAGGAAAAGCTTTTTCATGATTTAGAGATGTGATACCAAAGGGAGATAGTCAGCTTGAATGATACAGTTGCTGGTCTTAAAAGGAAGTTAACCTTAACGAATGAGAAAGCTTATCAACTATGACATAACCAAGAGACCGTAGTAAACAAAGCATAGATTACCCTATTTTGTACAATTTGGCTGAACAACAAGAATTACGACTTTTCTTTTTCTTGGTGAGGATGTTGATCAAATTATTAAGGATTTCAAGGCGAAGGCTATGCTTGGAGATCAATCCCAAAGGGTTGCTGTTGAGGATGATGAAAGTGGAGGTAATGAGGAGATAAAGGAGCTTATGCCTTTACAACCAACCCTCTTGCTTCTGACACTATTACTGCTAAGGATGTTGCTTCTTTTTTGGAGTGGCGTTACTAAACACCCAATGAAGGTTGTGGGCCTTGGGAAAAATGAGGTTAGGGAGAATCTTTATGGTAACCACAACAATATTTCTTCTCCTCCTCTTTCATAAGGCAATGTTGCCTCCATTACCGCTCTGACTGTTTGATCATTCTCCTAGTATGCATTTGCTACTATTCCTCATGTATCTCTTCGATGGAAGCTTTTATCATTTTTCCTTTTGATCATATATTTCAATAACTTGCTTTTTGAACCTTTGAACTTTTATTTATCAGCTTGTTTGTGACCTACTTTAACTTATCTAGTTTGTTGATATTAGCTTATTTTTGAGTTCACCTGAATAGCTTTCTTATTTACATGCACTTGAAAAAAATTTTCGATATGTGTAATATATACTATGATGTTTGCTCAATTTTTTGTATCTTTAACTCCTCTTATTAGTTATCTAGTTTCTTTAACCAACGGAATTTGACTATATGGACTTGGTTGCTTGTAAAGCGACTTTAAAAAAGTAATGTCTAAGTAATCTAAACTGAAGCGTTACTAACCTTGAAAAAGTCCATATTACATTAAGTTATCTTTTTAGTTCTGTTGACGTCCGGAAACGGTCAACCAGAGATTCTGGGGCCCAGACGGCGAACTAGGTAATTAATGGTTGGTTGTACTGTGCGAAAGGTGTAGTAAATGGTTAATTAATGAAGTTCTAGGTTGGTGGTAATAAGTTCGGATAAAGGAATGTCGGGTTTTGATAGTTGATCAGATTTAATGAGAAGATAAAAGAAAGAGCCAGTGAAAGAGAGAAGAAACACCAGGATTTTTACGTGGTTTGGTGACTGCACCTACATCCACGGTCACTCTGGAGTAATTCCGGTAGAGTGACAGTTTTTTAGTATGTTCAACTTGTTATACAGTAAAAATGTCTCCCCCCTTTATAGAGGAAGGGAGCTCACAATAAAAAATACAAAAGAAAGCTGTCTAAGTCACTGGCAACGGCTAGTTTCAACTAATTCTGACATTGCCATGCTGTATTAATTGTAAAGGTAATGATGGTTTCCTCCTTGCACAAGTCTGCATTAATTATACCTGAAGAGGTCTTCACTTCATTAAATGCTCCTGGGTAATTGTGTAGGTAGTTTCCGACGGAAAATCATGGGAGTTGGTAATTCTGACAGCTTGCTGCACACGGTTTCTCATGAGTAGACTTTCTGGTCAGCCAGATGTATGTTGGAGAGGAGGTGAGGTGGTCTGGAGTTCTTAGCGAGCTCGCGATCTGCGCGACCTCGCGAACTCCGCGAGCTAAAGTCAGGGATAGGGAGCATTCTGAGAGCTGTTGCGAGCTCGCGACCTGGGCGGCTTCATGGGTTGAGCTTGCAACGGCTGGCTTCATCTTCGGGCCTCTTGGGCCCTTGCTTCTGTTTGGAATAATGTAGACTTCTTGGGCCCATTTGAGCCCAACCAGAAAATGGGTATAACATCAAGCCCCCCAGCTCTCTGTGCGTTTTGCGGACTGGGAGCTGAACCAAATACACGATTGGCGCCCATTTTCAAATCTTCTGGTTCCGTTTCAATCTTCGTACTGTAACTGCTGACACGCGACGTCCATTCAGGCGCTGGAGCCGAAAAACGTGTCTCGAGACTGTACGCATTAAATGCACACGTCTTGTAACTGACAGACGTGATGGCGTGTGACCGAGATTGATGCCCAACCGTTCGATCCTTGACGGTTATACCTTTATGCTGGATCGGATGGCTAGGGGCGGACGAGCTGGCATATATAATCCATAGGTCTCCTCATATTCATCTTTTTGCTTCTCTGATACGACTACAGCACCCTTTCTTCCCATTTTTCCTTCGTTTCTACTTCCTCTGGTTTACTGTTCGTCGTCGGACAACCCCTTAGGACTCCGCCACTACGAGAATCAGCCACCGTGCTCAGCAAACCGTACTTAGTTCGAACAAGGTAATCCTCCTCTTGCTTTGCCTTTTTATGTTGTGGTACGATCTGTCTCTGGTTAGGATTGTTGTTTTCTGCCTCTGTACCATACCTGTTGGTCCCTGTGAGCTTATTTGGCCCTTAGGGAGTTGCTGTGTTGGTTGCCTGAGTACCTGTGTACGCTAGGGGCGACCTGTAAACATAGGATTAGCAACATATAAATTTAAGGTGATATAGTACCTGGCGGACTCGCGTCTCCGGGCCTTTTCTGGTCCCTTAGAGACTAGGTGCGCGACCTGACGAATAGGACAGCAGCCTTAGGAGTTCTTTTTCTGTGTCTTGTTAGGATCAGTATGCTATAGGCGTTCTGATGTCATTCCTTCTGTGCTGTAGATGTCAGGTCGTGCACGCGCTGGTCGGGGCAGGGCTGCTGCTTCCAGGAGGCAGGCAGGACGCCAGGGTAGCGAGGCTGAGGCTACGACCTCGCGAGCTGGTCCGTCCAGCGAGGAGGTCGCAGGAGGGGACGAGGTCGCTGAGGAAATAGACCCTCATCCCTTTAAACACACGCCCTCGCTGGTCACTCTTGAAAAGTTGGAGGCTTGGGCCCAGGAAATAACCATCCCCTTGGGGTGTAGGGCTAACGTTCCCGCGGACACTGATCGAGCCGCTCACCCTCCAACGGGCTTTATTGCGATCAGCCGAGAGCATATGGAGCTCGGCTTCAGGTTCCCTATCCCTGGTTACCTCAAAGATCTGTTAAACAACCTCAAGCTCGCGCCGTTCCAACTGACCCCAAACTCATACGCCTACTTAACCACCCTGGCTGCGGCGTTCCGTAAGTACGGACTAGGATTTCCTACACCCCGCATCATCCGTAGCCTCTTCAGCTTCAAAGCAATCTCTGGAAAGGAAGGGCTGTACTACGCCACTCCTCGCCAGCCTTCTGATTATAGGGAGTTTCTGCCCCAGAGCTGTACGAAGTCCAACGTGGGGGAGTATAAGTCCAATTGGGCCTTCTTCACGTGCCCTTCGATTGCTGGACTGAATAACAGGAGTTTCGTGCTGGGACCTAGTAGGGATACCAGCGCTTAGATAATATTAGCAGCGCGTTGTTTTTTTTTGTTTTTTTGTTTTTTGTTTTTTTTTTTTTAACGAGCTGACTTTTGCTATGCAGGCGTCGCAACTCCTAGGTACAAGCTTAGGCAGGACGAGCTCGCTATTCTGAATGCTTTTGCAGCAGCCAAGGATCCAGACGAGGACCTTTTCCCTTCCGGTAGCGAGCTGGTAGATCGGGGTCTCGCACCATCTGCCGTAATCCCTTTGCTGAACATAGTCCGGGACTTGGGGATAAGGGGGCAAACGAACGAGGTCGCTTCCGCCCTTCCTGCTCCTACCCAATCAGAGTCCGAACCACATCCCCTACAACAAAGGTCACCGAGCACGAGCTTCACCACCAGCACTTCTTCGGATAATATGGGAAGAAAGCTCACCATGTCCGTCCCTCCTCTCAGGTCGGTTCCACCTGTCGAGCCGACCGAGGTCGTCAACGTGGACGACTCTTCCTCAGACCGCTCTCAAAGAGCGCCCTCACAAGCTGCCGCAGTTGCTCCTTCTCCGACCAGATCAGCTGCGACCCCTCAAAAACGGGCTGCTCCATCTGAAGGGCAGAGTACCCCTCCAGCCAAGAGGGCCACGGTCTCTGCTGGGGGGGACTTACCTTCGGAGTCGGAGTCTGAGGCCTTGACTAGGAAGAGGAAAGGGAAGGCCATAGCCCCACCCCGGCCCCAAAGCAGAAGGACTTCATTGTCGTCTCTCCGGTCGATGGGGTCGTCATCGGACGGGAACCGGGCACAGAGGCGCCAGGGCGACCCGCGAGGTCAACAACGGGCGGACAGACAGACTCCGGGGTCCACCCTGAAGTGGTGAAGGAGATGGAATACTTCAACAGCTTCGTGGAGCTCGTGCCTGATGTGATGGGAAAGCGCAGCCCGCAGCTGCAGAAAGAAGGACTTACAGGCCGTACTCTAGCGACCTATGTAGCTCGTCACGCTGCGCTGGTAAGATTCACATCCTCTCATACTTCGATTTTAATTTTCTTCTTCCTTTTTCAAAGGATCTCTTACCATTTCTTTTGTTGTTTCAGCTCGGTATGGCGTCTGCGAAGTTAGTAAGGGAGGCAGAAATTCACATTAATGAGAAAGAGGCCTTCAGGATTTCTCAGGTGCAGTTTGACGAGGAGAAGAAGTTCCTACAGGATGAAATCAATCTCCTTCAGAAGAATCAAGGTGAGCTTTCTGCCAAGCTCAAGGATGCTGATGCGGCTTTGTCACAAGAGACCGCTCGCAGGGAGGCCGAAGTCAGCAAGGCCCATAGAGAAATAAATCAGCTGAAGGGCGAGCTCGGTGATGCAAAGTAAAGTTGCAGGTTGCCGAGGATAAGGTAAGCCAGCATAGCTGGGATTTGGGAGCAGCTAGAGGGAAGCTCGCGAGGGCCGAGGAGAAGCGGGCTGAAGCAGAGGCGAATCTGGCTCAGACGAGGGAGAAGCTGGCTCAGACCGTGGAGGGCATTGAAGCCAGGGTAGCTCGGGAGCGGGATAAGATCGAGGAAGAGGTCGAGAGGGCGTTTCTGTATAGTATGTGGGAGCGCCATCCGGACTTGGACTATTCCTTCTTTGGGTCAGAGGGGGTCCAAATGATCCGAGAGTTCGTGGAGCTCACTGCAAGTGCTCGGAGCACGCAACATGCTGATACTTCCTCTGCTCCTCCAGATGATCTACTTGCTGACCCAGTCCCTCTGCCAGAGCAGGTCCCTGAGGTACCTCCAGCTTTAGAGGATTCTCCCATGCCTGAGCCCCCAGCAGGAGCCCCTTCTGATTTAAGAGCTTCTGAGTCCGTCCCCGAGGTAGAGCCCCCAGCAGAAGCCATAGTTGATCCTGCTCCTTCAGACGAACCTGCTGGCGTCTAGAGCACATTTTTTGTTTCATACGCTCTTTTTTTTTTTTTTTTTTTTTTTTTGAATTCTTACAATTTTCTTCTATTTGTTGGAACTCATATAACGAGCTTGAAGCTCTGGATTATAAGATCGAATTTCTTGCACAATTTCAATATTTTGCCCAAGTATAGATATGCATATGATAGGCAGTTGGCAGATAACAATCACACTATTACAAGTGTTAAAATGTTGTTGAGTAAATCACAATCGTGAAAATTATACTAACTTTCAAACCTGCTAACTGCAATCAGCAATTATACTAATGCACTAGCTCGTAAGGGCTTGGACTCAGCAAATAACTTGGTTGAACAAGGCGTTTTATCCAGCATATGATAAGCCTTAGAAGATTGGCGAGAACTTACAGTTAGTGAGGACCTCGAAATTTCCTTGACCCCTAAGTTTTAATGATATTGGGCATGCTTGTCAGCAGCATTTTCCCGAACTTTGAGATTTTTTTTTTTTTTTAGCCCGTGGCTGTATTCATAGCTCAGAGGTGAGCTCATTGGGTGAGTCTACGGGCAGCTTTATATATGAGAGGCGTGGCCTTACCCCCTCCCGCGAGGTCGCGGGGCAATTGATTCGCGAGGTCCGCGGGCATCTTTATATATGAGAGGCGTCGCCTTAACCTCTCCCGCGAGGTCGCGGGGCAATTGATTCGCGAGGTCCGCGGGCATCTTTATATATGAGAGGCGTGGCCTTACCCCCTCCCGCGAGGTCGCGGGGCAATTGATTCGCGAGGTCCGCGGGCATCTTTATATATGAGAGGCGTAGCCTTACCCCCTCCCGCGAGGTCGCGGGGCAATTGATTCGCGAGGTCCGCTGGCATCTTTATATATGAGAGACGTGACCTTACCCCCTCCCGCGAGGTCGCAGGACAATTGATTCGCGAGATCCGCGGGCATCTTTATATATGAGAGGCGTGGCCTTACCCCCTCCCGCGAGGTCGCGGGGCAATTGATTCGCGAGCTAAGAAATGAAATGCTTGATGTAAACCTCCGTTAATGAGGAAAGTACGGACAGATCGATCATTAGTTAATACGGCATCCTCAATTGAGGCCTTTTATCGACACCCGTTGCCAGAATGTGCTCATATCCTTGTTCAGTGAGCATTTTAGCTGTGAAGGATTCCTTGGATTTTTGCATAGATATCTTCAAGGAATAATTTAGGTATACACATAAGCATTTCATGAAAATAGATTGTGGCGCGATTTCTTGAGAAAGAGATTTCATTAGCTTTGCTCTTTTTAACATGTACATTTGCTGGTTCAACCAGTTTGCTTTCTGCATTAAACATGACACATACAACAGAAAAAAAAAGCGAAAGTATGTTTACAGACAATCGTCAAAAAAGAATTATGTACAAAGTTAGAGCGGGCTGACTGTTCTTAGGTGTAGTACGGTCGCAGGTGTTCAGCATTCCAGGCTCGGGGTAGCTCTGATCCATCCATGTTGGCCAAATGATAGGCTCCATTCTTCAGATTCTGCTTGATGAGATATGGTCCTTCCCAATTGGGTCCGAGTACCCCATCACTTGCCTTGCGAGCTCCAGGGAGGACTAACCTGAGAACGAGGTCTCCGGTTTTGTAGCTGCGAGCTCGGACCTTCTTGTTATAATACCTGGCAACTCTCTGTTGGTACACGGCTACCCTTAGGCGAGCTGTCTCTCTTGCTTCTTCGGCTAAGTCTAGACTGGCCGCGAGCAATTGGTCATTGTCTTCAGGTTGAAATGAAGCCCTTCGTTGGCTGGTGACCTCGAACTCTGCTGGTATCATGGCTTCCGCTTCGTAGACCATGGAGAACAGGGTCTCGCCTGTGGAGTTATGGATTGTGGTTCTGTATGCCCAGAGGACTTTTTGTAGCTCGTCGGCCCAAGCCCCCTTTCTTGCTTCTAGCCTGGTCTTCAAATTCTGCTTAATGATTTTGTTGACAGCCTCGACTTGACCATTAGCCTGAGGATGGTCCACGGCTGAAAAGCTTTTCACGATTCCGAGCTCGTTACAGAAGTCTATGAACTGCTCGCTGGTGAACTGAGTCTCATTGTCTGTGACGAGCTGCTGAGGGACCCCGAACCTGCAGATGATATTGTCCCATACAAATTTTTCTATCTTCGTCGTGGAGATTTCTGCTAGCTCCTTAGCTTCTGCCCATTTGGTGAAGTAGTCCACAGCGACCACAACATGCCTGCAATTTCCTCGAGCTGTGGGCAGGGGTCCGATGAGGTCCATCCCCCAGATTGCAAAAGGCCATGGACTCATCATCTGCTGGAGGTAAGCTGGTGGGGCTCGCGGGACCTTAGCAAATCTCTGGCACTTGTCACACTTCTTCACCAGATCTAAGGCGTCTTGCTTCATGGTTGGCCAGTAGAACCCCTGTCTGAGAGCCTTCTGGGCCAAGGACAATGCTCCTGCGTGGTTCCCACAATGACCTGCATGAATATCGCTCAGCAATACCTCACAGTCCTCGCCATCTATACATCGCAGCAGCGGGGTTGAGAATCCCTTCTTGTATAGTCTGTCGTCATAAATGCAGTACCAGGCTGCTCTAGCTCGTATACGACGAGCTTCCAGCTTGTCTTCTGGTAGCTTTCCTTCCTGTAAATAATTCACTAGCGAACTCATCCAGGAGTTAGGCCGAACCTGTATGATCATCATTGCATTTTCGTCCTCGATGCTAGGAGCTGACAGGAATTCCATAGGAAAAGACTCAAGGAGATCTGCGTCTTGGGAGGTCGCTAGGCGGGCCAGGGCGTCCGCATTACAGTTCTGTGCCCTGGGGATCTGGTTCACTTCAAACCCCTTGAAAGCCCCCAGTAACTCTTCACCTTCTGGAAGTATTTTGACATCCTCCTTCCCTTGGTCTGGTATTCTCCCCTGACATGGCAAACAATAAGTTGAGAATCGCTGAAGACCTTTACCTGCTCAGCTCGCACCTCCTTTGCCAGGCGAAGTCCGGCGAGCAACGCCTCATACTCGGCCTCATTATTGGTAGCTCGGAATCCAAATCTAATGGCACTCAGGATTTTGTGACCTTCCGGACTGATCAGCATTACTCCAGCTCCTGAGCTTTGTTCGTTTGAGGATCCATCTACATACAACTCCCAAGTTTGATCGTCGGTCAGTTCCTTCTGCTCCGGTACTAGCCCTGTGAATTCTACGATAAAGTCTGCAAGTGCCTGGGCCTTGAATGCCGTTCTCGGTCTGAACTCTATGTCGAACTGAGCGAGCTCGATAGCCCACTTGAGGAGCCTGCCAGAAGTATCTGCTTTCTAAAGGACTTGCCTGAGAGGGTACTGCGTGAGGACCTCAATCTGATGGGCTTGAAAGTAGGGACGTAGCTTCCTGGAGGCAGTTACCAGGCAGTACGCGAGCTTCTCCATTTGTGAGTACCTGGTCTCCGCGTCAACCAGCCTTTTACTGATATAATATACGGGCAGCTGCATCTTATCCTCTTCTCTTACCAAGGCCGCGCTTAGTGCGTGCTCAGAGACTCCCAAGTACAAAAATAACTTCTCCCCATCCTTTGGCTTGGACAGGAGAGGAGCTTGGCCCATATACTCCTTCAGCTTCTGAAATGCCTCTTCACAATGCTCACTCCATTCGAAATTCTTGGCTTTCTTTATGGCTTCAAAGAATGGCACGCACTTGTCAGTAGCTTTTGAGATGAAGCGGCTGAGAGCCGCGACCTGGCCAGTAAGACTCTGCACGTCCTTGATTTTGGAGGGGGACCTCATTTCCACGAGCGCCCTGATCTTTTCTGGATTGGCCTCTATTCCTCTGCTGTTCACCATGAATCCAAGGAACTTACCAGATGCTACCCCAAAGGCACACTTCAGCGGGTTTAATTTCATCCGGTAATTTCTGAGGACTTTGAATGTCTCATCCAGGTCGTGGACGTGATCTACTGCCTTCTAGGACTTTACCAGCATGTCATCTACGTATACTTCCATGGTTTTACCAATCTGGTCCCGGAACATGGCATTAACCAGTCGCTGGTAGGTGGCTCCTGCGTTCTTGAGCCCGAATGGCATCACCTTGTAACAATACAACCCCCTATCCGTAACGAAAGAGGTGTGTTCTTCATCCTGCGGGCTCATTGGGATCTGGTTGTACCCCGAGTAGGCATCCATGAAACTCAGTAGCTGGTGCCCGGCTGTCGCGTCTACCAGCTGGTCAATCCTCGACAGTGGGAAGCTGTCTTTTGGGCAAGCTTTGTTCAGGTCGGTGAAGTCAATGCAGGTTCTCCACTTCCCGTTCTTCTTCTTCACGAGAACTGGATTGGCGACCCAAACAGGATAACGAGCTTCCCTAATGAACCCGTTAGCTAGCAACTTCTCAACCTCCTCCTTCAGAGCTGCATAGCGTTCTGGTGTCATCGACCTCCTCTTCTGACGGACTGGCCTGTGCTGGGGATCTATATTCAGTCGGTGGCACATAATGTCAGGATCTATCCCCACCATATCTTCGTGGTTCCAGGCAAAGACATCAAGGTTTTTCTTCAGGAATTCTACGAGCTCAGCCTTCACTTCTGGTAGTAGATCTCTTCCTATCTTCACATATCTTTCTGAGTCCGTCTCACTGACTCGCACATCCTCTAACTCCTCAACGGGTCCTGTGGCTCTGTCTGCATCTACCTCGCGAGGGTCGAGGTCGTCGCTTACCCCAGTTTCAGAGACAACTCGCGGTTGGCCACCCGAGACCACATTTACTTTCTTTCCTCGAACTCCCATCTTCACTGCGTCTTCATAACATCTCCTGGCCAACTGCTGTTCACCCTTGACACAGCCTACTCCATTGGGGGTCGGGAACTTCACTGTCAATGTCCTGGTTGAGGTGACCATGTCTAGCTCATTCATCGAAGGTCGCCCCAACACCACGTTATGCGCTGAAGGGCTGTTGATAATCAGGAAGTCTGCAAGAACTGTAGCTTGTCATCCTGGCTCCCCAAGGGTGAGAGGTAACTTGATTTGGCCTATCGGTATCACTGCATCTCCCGTGAATCCGTAGAGGGGTTCTGGCGAGGGTGTTAATCGCTCAGCTCCTAAACCCATCTGGTCATAGTAGTCCTTATACATGACGTTGACCGAGCTGCCAGTATCGATCATTATCCTTCGCACCTCGACATTGCTGATCTGAGCCCTGATTACAATAGCATCGTTATGGGGCCAGCGTACTCCCCTCTCGTCCTCCTCCGTGAACACAATGCTATCTGAGGACGCCTTTGCCTTTTTGGTGGGTCCTTCGACTCCTCCATATTCTGCCAGCAAGGTATGGTTGGCTTCCCGGATGTACCTCTGGTGCGACCTGTTAGATGTACCTGCCACATGAGGCCCACCAAAAATGGTAAAGATTGTTCTTACAGCGGGCTCGCGTTCGGGTTCTTGAGCTCGCTGAGGCTGTTGCTGCTCGGGCTGCTGGTCTTGCTCCTGAGGTCGTTGGTGCTGAGGTCGCCTACCAGCGGGCTGTACTACATATTCTCCTAGGCGGCCTCGTCTTATGAGCTCCTCTATAGCATCCTTCAACCGCCAACAGTCTGAGGTATTGTGCCCGTTCTCGTTATGGTAGGCACAGTATTTCTTCGGGTCCCGATGTCGGTTAGGGGGTCCAGTCGGAGGTGGCTTCCCGAAGTTCTCCCTGTTTCTTTCCGCGGCGAAGATCCTGTCCTGCCTGTCCGATAACACACTGTAGCTGTCATACCGGTTCTGGCGTCGGGGCCTCTCCATCCTCGGCCCTGGCCTAGCTCGCTTTGCCACAACGTTGGCCGACTGGTTCCTCGGCTCCCCTGGCCTATCACTGCCATGATTCTTCCTTTTTTCACGATGGGAACCACTTGCTTCACCCCGCTGACCACTGGGTTTCTTAGCCCCGAAGGCTTCTTCCCATCTGACTTCTTTAGCTGCTCTTTCGTAGAACTCCCCCAGATCCTTCACAGGGGACTTGTATATGCTTTCATACAGCTTCCCATCTTTCCTGAGCCCTGCAGAGATAGCTGTTAAAATACTCTCGTCAGAGGGCGTTTCCACATTACTCACCTCCTCTCTGAATCGAGTAATATAATCCTTCAGGGATTCATTCTGTCTCTGGAAAATGGTTGCGAGGTGGCAGGCTGGCGCGAGCTGCTTCCTTAATGCCTTATACTGGTCCAGGAACTTCTTCTGATATTCTTTCCAGCTTCCGATGCTGCGGGCTGGAAGGCAGTTGAACCAAGCTCGGGGGGCGTCCCCTAGAGTAGCTGGGAATACTCGGCATTTGACTAGTGGGTCATCTGTCTGAAGATCCATCTGCACATTGAAAGCATCCAAATGGTCATAGGGGTCCGTCCTGCCGCCATATTGAGGGATATTGGGGAGCTTGAACTTTGCTGGTAAGGGCACTGTCTCGATCTCCCGAGTGAATGGTGCTCGGCGGTTGTCCCGCTCTTCCCCAGTCTGGCCTCCAGGTCGAGCTTCCAACTGCTGGACCCTTTGCAACAATTCTTCTACTACTGGGTCTTGGGTCAATGATCGCCGACTGGGGTTCCATCTGCTGGTACTCTCCTGCTCCCCAAAGTAACGGTTCTGTGACCTGCCTTCTTCACCGAGTGCTTCTACGTGTCTGGCAGCCCTCCTCGGCTCGGGTTCATAACCTGCACGGTGTCCACGTACTCGCTCTGGCCCACGGCTACCCTCTTCGCGCCTGGCACCCTCGATACTTGCCCTCGCCCTTATCTCGTTCTGGCGAGGTGGGATCTCCCGCTCTTGGTTCCGCTCTCTGGCTCTCCTTGGGTGCAAGTTCGAAGAGCGGGCCGATCCTTCGGTGAGCGACCTTTCTCTGGCAGCTACTCCTTCTGGAGTTGGTATTTCCTCTGAAGGTCGACGGCGAGCTCTGCCTGGAGGCGCGACCTCAACCTGTCTTTGCGCCGCACAGGCTTGGACTTCCACCAACGCCCTCACTGTCATTGTCAGCTCCCTTATCGTATCTTCCAAAGCTCGCTGGCATTGCTGCCACTCCTGAGCGACCTCATTTCCTGAAGGTGAGGCGCTCTGCTCTTCTTGAATCTCACGACGTTCTTCTGCTACTCCGACACTCCTTGTGGCCTTAATTCTGGCCATGGTAGACAAGTATAAATGAGAATGAAGTAATAAGTAACTGGAGATTACCAGGTCGCTGTTGGGCCCTCCTTCTAGCGTCAAAAGATGTTGACGTCCGAAAACGGTCAACCAGAGATTCTGGGGCCCAGACGGCGAACTAGGTAATTAATGGTTGGTTGTACTGTGCGAAAGGTGTAGTAAATGGTTAATTAATGAAGTTCTAGGTTGGTGGTAATAAGTTCAGATAAAGGAATGTCGGGTTTTGGTAGTTGATCAGATTTAATGAGAAGATAAGAGAAAGAGCCAGTGAAAGAGAGAAGAAACACCAGGATTTTTACGTGGTTCGGTGACTGCACCTACATCCACGGTCACTCTGGAGTAATTCCGGCAGAGTGACAGTTCTTTAGTATGTTCAACTTGTTATACAGTAAAAATGTCTCCCCCCTTTATAGAGGAAGGGAGCTCACAATAAAAAATACAAAAGAAAGCTGTCTAAGTCACTGAACGGCTAGTTTCAACTAATTCTGACATTGTCATGCTGTATTAATTGTAAAGGTAATGATGGTTTCCTCCTTGCACAAGTCTGCATTAATTATACCTGAAGAGGTCTTCACTTCATTAAATGCTCCTGGGTAATTGTGTAGGTAGTTTCCGACGGAAAATCATGGGAGTTGGTAATTCTGATAGCTTGCTGCACACGGTTTCTCATTAGTAGACTTTCTGGTCAGCCAGATGTATGTTGAAGAGGAGGTGAGGTGGTCTGGAGTTCTTAGCGAGTTCGCGATCTGCGCGACCTTGCGAACTCCGCGAGCTAAAGTCAGGGATAAGGAGCATTCTGAGAGCTATTGCGAGCTCGCAACCTGGGCGGCTTCATAGGTTGAGCTTGCAACGGCTGGCTTCATCTTCGGGCCTCTTGGGCCCTTGCTTCTGTTTGGAATAATGTAGACTTCTTGGGCCCATTTGAGCCCAACCAGAAAATGGGTATAACAAGTTCCTTGTTTATTGATCTTGACTTGCTCTTTTGATCAACTTTACATGCGTAACTTTCGTTAAGTGATTCACTTAATGAGCTTCTTATTGAGAGGAAGTTTTACTCACGAGCTCTTTTTTGGATAGTTTTTTGTTGTGAAATGCCTTGCTTATGACCTCATTCCTTTTACAGAATATTGTGCTTGTAGACCTGCTTATATGTTAGGCGATCGTTTACAGAATTTGCTTGTCGAATAGGTTGCTTGTTTGTGGAGTAACCTTACCAGTTGGATTGGTCGCTTGTGAAGTAGTTTGCTCATAAGGTGGCTTATGAAATGACTCACTTATGAATAGGGTTGTTTTTTAAATTATGCACTTGTAAGACGGTTCGTGATGTACTCATAGTGTAGCTCGTAATGTAGTTTACTTGTGAATAGGGTCGTTTTTAGAGTCACATTGTTAAGTCCTCAAAATGAAGTGTTTTTACCCCAGTGGAATATGGCAGAGACTGAGGGTTACGGTATCCTTCTTGAGCTACATCGACATGTTACAAGGAAAAGGTTGGAGCTGTGTAATGGCAGAGGAGGAATGTTGTTATGTCCTTATTGAACCATTTAATATTAGGTGTACTTTGCCCTAAAAAAGATATGATGGAGGTTGGGTGTTACCATGTCCCTATTAGGTCATAGCGTGAGACCCTCTGCTTGTGGAGTAATCAAGCCTACTTGTAGGGCTATCAAGGGAGTAACCCGCTTGTGGAGCTGTCCCATGAATTAAAGCAATGGTGGAGTAAGGTTTTGTCATATCCTCCTTAAACCATTTTATGCCACTATCCTCGAGATTTTTATGGATGTGTGTCATGTATATCCACTGTTGGATAGTCTTATGTCAATCAACTATGGGGATATTCTTTACTGATAGCTATATTTGCTGTTGTTGGAGTAGTTTACTCTTGCTTGGTCAAGTGCACTCGAGTTGATCTTGATCCCTTTAAGCCCCCCCAATTTTTGATACCTCACAAGTTAAAAGAAAATAAACTTTAATTAGAGTTGATCGACATTTAGAAACAAATAATTGTTGATATTAATATTATTTGAAAGACATAAAAGAAAATAACATAAAAAATATATATATACATATATATATATATGATTAGCAATTGTTTGATAAGTCCAAGAGAAATATATCAAGCTAAAACTATCTTTAAACATCTAAATTTGCTTTTGAGGAGCCATTGATGGTGTTGGTAGCTTCTGTCCCTAGTGACTCAACTTAATAACTTTCTCATAACAAGTTCTTATGACTAGCTGACTCCCCTTTACATGTCCTACTCTATTAAGGGTTAGAAACTTGACTGTCAAATGATAAGTAAAAGTGATTGCCTTTAAATTGTTGAGGACTGGTTGCTCTAAGACCACATTATTTGTCATTGGAGAGTTGATAATTAGGAAGTCTGCAAAGTGTTTGCTCGTCGGCCTGGTTCTCTTAATGTTAAGGGGAGTATTATCTGACCCAATGGTTGCACTGAGTCCTTTATGAACCATAAAAAGGTTCAGGTATTAGCTTTAGTTGGTCCAACTTATATCCCATATGTTTATAAGCTTTCTTGTATAGCGTATTAACTAAGCTCCCATTGTCAACTAGCACGTGATGAACATTGATATTACCGATGGTGGCATTGACGATAAGAGCATTATTGTGGAGGCAATGAATTCCCCGTGCATTAACTTCGATGAATGTAACAAGCTCTATACCTATTCTTGCTTGTTTAGATGGTTTCTTTTCAACATGAAATTTGATCAGTTAGGGTACCTCGCTTCTTTAACGTATCAATTGCACAATCTGGCATCGTTGTTGGTTAAACGTTGTCTTGGGGATGCTACCTTGATAGGTCTCTACAGCCCACCTTAGTCGCAATTCTTGTTTAGATCTACTTGTAGGGAGGATACCAGCCTGCTTGTTGTCCTTTGCCGTAGGGAGGATTCTCACCTTGCGGAGAGTTCTCTTGTTGCCTCTAAATGAGTGTTTGAATAGTCCTGGTCAATGTTTATAGCGCATCCTCTACCCCACGTAGTCTGTTTGCTACAACTTCAGAGCCCTCCTAGCATCAAAATGTTGATGTCAAAAATCAATTAACATCCGAATTGATTTGAATTGAATGTGAATTATGGATGAATGAATGCAAGTATGAAGCGAGAAGAAAATAATGATAATGATGCAAGAAAAATAAAACATGAGAGAACTTTTAAAGTGGTTCAACCATTTGAATAATGCCTACGTTCACGGTTATATTATTGTTAGAAGGGAAGACCGTGTTTTAGAAGAGTTTATGCTAAATTTCAATGGTTGTTAGGTGAATATGAGTCATCATAATACTCACAAGGATTCCTTTATTTAATGTTAGGGTTTTATGTTTATATATAATTTGTTCAATAGAATATAGAAAATGCTAAGATTCTCTTTCCTAATTTACCTAAAAGTGCAATTAATATATTCATATTTGGATCAAGGTATAATTCTGACAGCTTCCCCTTTGAAGTGATCTTTTACTAGTTATAGGAAATTTTTCGTTTTTGAAATTCTGCATTGTTTATAGAAATTGCAAGTTGGCATGTCTGCAAGCTACTATGTTACTGTGAACTCAAGCTATTTATTGCACAAGCTAGTCAACACAAGCTATTGTTATTGCTTCAGTGAAATTAAACCTTTAAATGCTTCTAATGATGTGGCACACTCTTACATGTCACGAGCTGATGGGCTTTATATTGCTTTTTCCTCTACATGGGCCTTTGGACCTATTGGTTGCTTAAGCCTTATTGGTTTTGAAACTCAAGTGCTATTTTTGGGTATAACAAAATTAATTTTTTTTTTTTTTTTTTAAGTTTTAAAAGTAAACAAATTATTTTACTAATATGTGTTCATCGTTCTTACAAATTTTATTTAAGGATGAATTTATCATATATATATATGTATATATAGAAAAGTGGGTTCTTAAATCATTTTTATAGGTGGCGCTAACTCTACCCTTTAAAAATTATTTGAAGCATAGATTCTTTTAAGAAAATAATTATACAAAAAAAGAGTAGGTTCAAAATTAGCCCATTCTATTTGAATTTTATTTTTAAAAAAATCACTATTATTGTTTGAATTTTTTTCCAAAACAAAGACCAAATGACTTAATAATATCAATAATTATTTATACAGTCTAAACATTTATTCCAAGAAAGGGATAAGACTATTTTTATAATAAAGAGAGAAAACTGTCTACATCAAACTTGTAAATGCAAAGGCCCATTGAATTATTTTTTAAATTTATAACTTCATCGGAGTGGGTATATATAAAGAGTACTATATTTGTCTTAATATATACATACATACAAACATATATACATATGTGTGTGTATATATAAAATGCTTGTGAAATTGTTTATTTTCTTTTTTCTTTATTAATTTTATCTGATTGCCAAGCTGTTGGCTAAGACTTGGGCAAACTCAAGAGCCCAAAACAGAAATTACATAAAAAAAAATTTTCTTTTAGAAAGAAAAACATAAATTAGATAAAATTAAATATCTTACATATTTTAACAACAATTGAAAATTAGAGATTGCTATATGTTAAGCATTCCAATTAATCATGGAGTTGAGGCAACATAATTTGACAAGAATGAGGAAATTAATTAGAACTTGATATTAATTCATTCTACGTGTGAATACAGGCACGGACCGACCTTTGGGCTAGGGGGGACACGTGCCCCCCTTGAAATTTTTAAAAGTTAATTAAATAATTCTAATGTCATAATGTTTCCCATCCAAGGATTGGTATAGTTGGTTGCTTTCACGCTAGACTATCTCTCATGTTGATCGGGTTCAAATCCAAGCAGCACATAAGTTTATGGTTTTTCTATTTTCTAGTCATTCATATATTATATAAATAAATTGCAAAAATAAAGCACAGCCACATAATGGTTTTGATGGTTGTGCTTCTGTTTCCCTTTTAGGAGGAATCAGGTTCAATACCCTCTCACCCCGTTAATGTGTGTGTGGGATTTTTATTTTTTGGTTTTTTTTTTTAAAAATTTTTTTTTTTTTTTTCATTTTTTTTACTTTTTTTTTGTTTTTTTTTTTTTTCTCTCTCTTTCTCTCTTTTTTTCTCTCATTATTACAAACCGATCTTCAAATTTAAAATATTTTGATTTCATAAATTATTATACTAATTTTAAATTATTTTTTTGTTACAAACTATATCATGTTTACATAAACTAAAGAATAAAATATATTAGGTTATTTAATCTTAATAAGTCTTAGTTTACTCACAATTATTGTTGTGACTTATTTTTCTTTTAAATAAACTATTTTATCTATTTTATATGATAAAATTTATAAATAAAAATACTCATATGAATTATATTGTTTTTATCTTTTATTTTTATTTTACTTTACTTTATTATAAATCACATATATTTATTAGATAAAAAACTATAAATGTAGCTTGATTAGTAACTTTAATAATAAATATATGTAGTTTGATTACATACATTTATTAGCAATCTGAATAGCAACTATCATCATAAAGAAGACATATCCCTAAATTAAATTTTTATTTATTTTTTAGTAATATGAAATTTGAACTTCTCTCATTAAAAAAAATGGAGTTAGTACACAATCAATTCACAATTAGTATGCTTTTATTTTTATACTTGTATTAAGAATATTATTTTAAAAAATTTTACTTACAATTTTATAAGAGATAAAATTACATATTCTCTACTGATTATTTATTTTAACTATTTTTATTTTATATAATGTTTTTCTAGTAATTGAAAGAAATATTATAAAGAAAATTTCATATATAAAAGCGTCCTCCTTCACATAGATTTCTGGGTCCGCCACTGTGTGAATATATATAATGTCAACAATATTTATTCCAAATCTTGTTCAATGATAATGTGAATGAAAATTACATGACATGTAGTACAGTAAATTTATATAACTTTTGCAACAATGACAGAAATATCATCAATCTTGCCTCCAACATGCTTCTTGCCAGCCAATTGAGCAGCTCTTGAAAATGGAGAATAAGAATATCTATCAAATGAATTGTATAATGCATACTCTATGGTCCATGCTAACTTTCCAGGAGTACTTTGATGATCAGCATCTTCTGCTTTGGTTATAGTTTCTTCTATTTCAGATGGAAACATATTATCGAGTAAACCATCAGTCCCAGCCACTGTAACGTCTCGGAACTGGACTGAAAAAACAATCTGCATGTCAACGCTGTCATTGAATTGACTAGTCCCCATTTGTTACGGATAACTGAATTCATGTTGTTGAAGTGGTGATTGGAATATACATTTATGGTCTCGAAATACCATGAAACCACTATCTCCAACGTTGATAGCATGCAAAAATTTGTCATCATCAAGTGTAATTATGCAAGCAATTGATAACCCTTGAGACTTGGTCATGTAATAAGCTTCTTCCAAAACCCTAGTTGCATGAACACAACCTTTACGTTCATGGTTCAATGCAGCCAGCGAGCTGTTCATAAGTTATCTTGAATACTCTCCAGAATCAATGCCCTTTAAAATCCAACCACCCACACCATCAGCCAAACCGAACGTGTTCTTTTCTTCACAAAGAAAGTGTGAGTCTTCCCCTTGAGACTCAGGCCCCAAGTCGTCTTCTTTGGGGATGTAAAAAGAACCCATTGCCATACCTAAACCATAACTTTCAACTATCTCTTTCATACTTCAATTCGTGTTTCTTCTCCCCCCAAAAAAAGGCCAAATATGAATTTTGATGACTTGTGTGATAGTAAAGTTGCTATAACTGTATTTATGTACATTTTGGTTTGCTTAACTTGATAGATTTGCTATTTCCACTCGGTCATTTACTTGATTTAGAATTCTATTTCTCCAATTTTTTTCAAGTTTCCATTTCCATCACGTCATATACCTGATGTAGTTGCGTTAATGCAAATTTGTAATTCCTTTTCGAACTCATTTTTCTTTGTGATATAAAATTCTGCTTCTCCTTATATATAAATAAATATATATATATATAAGAAAGCTAATATAATTTCTTAAATGCTATTGTATTATTATCTTAGCTGTTTATATAATTACAATTTAGTCCTTATATCTTTGATGCAAATAAAGGTGTTTTTTTTTTTTTTTCAAAAAAAAATAAATAAATAAGTAAAAGATTGTTTTATTAGACCAGCAAAAGTCCACGTTATTTCAAGTTAGATGACAATATCACTGGACCGCAACCATTAAGGTTTTTTTTTTTTTTTTTTTTTTTTTGGTGGAGAGAAGTTACCATTAAGTTTTTGATAGTGAATAACGCTAATTTGATACTCTTAGGTTCGAATATAAAAATTTATTTATTTATTTATTTAAATGTTTTAAATATTCAAGTGTTATTTATGTAATTATATTTTCTTTTATATTTTAAATTGATTTTGTAATTTTAATAGACAATATCATAAATTTTATTTTTAAGTATTATGTAGAAGGGTGTCTAGTATTTCTCAACAAAAATTAACGAAAATGCTGTTTTTATAGAACACTAATACAGTATAAATTAAATCAAGAAAAACTACTATGATGGCAAAATAATAACAAGCCAGTAATTGTCTGATTCTCCAAATCTTTGGACTGAATTAATAATCAATCAAATATTTAGAATGATTTTGAAATCTTCCATAAATTTTACCTAATTACCATTGTTTAAAAACTTAGCCAAATAGGCTAAGTTTTTGATGAGAAATCGTGGACCAACACCTAGGTAATTGGATTACTCCCTGATTGAGGGGTTCTGCTCAGACCAAGTGAGCACTTGATCAAGTTGATCTAGTTTTTAAGTCAACTTGGTCCAACTCGGATTACTTTAAAGAAAAAGAAAATAAAAAATTAGTCACCAGCTCACCATAACCACTATGCTTCACCACCATACCAATCACCCTACCACCATACTGGTCACCTCACCACTATACGATAAATCTCTCTAAACCAGTCACTACAAAACTCCCTAAACCAAGCACCACCTTTCAAAGAAACTCGGTGATGGAGCAATGGTAGAGGAGAGTGAGAGAGGCGAGGGAGGGGAGGGGAGGGGGGATGTGGTGCGGCGAGGGTGGATGACAAAAACTTGCTTGTCTTGTGACGACGACAAAGGAGGAGGACAAAGATTGGAGAGACGAGATGGTGGTGGTAGTGGAGATTGTGAGATTGATGGTGTAGGGTACTTGAAATGGTGGTTTAGTGGGGTTTGAAATGATGGGAGAGAGAGATCAGTTGTGAGAGAGAGGGGTGTAGGCAGTTTGAGAGAGTGAGAGAAGAAGAAAATTGATAGGGTTTGTGTGGTTAAGTTTATTTATATTATGGCATATTACTCAAACCGTCCTTGAGGTTTGATAAAATCCAATAATCAAATGTATCAAATTGCTCTCAACATTTAAAGAAATATCAATTTACGCTTTCAGATTTCAAAAATAATCATTCCCCTACTTGAGGAATGATTATATTGCTTTATATTGCTTTTTCTCTTACTTGGACCTTTGGGCCTACTGGTCTCTTGAACCTTATTGGTTCGGAGACCCATGTGCTATTTTTGGTATAACAAAATTATAAAAAAAAAAAAATTGTTTAAAGTTTTAAAAGTAAACAAATTATTTTACTAATATGTGTTCGTTATTCTTATAAATTTTATTTAAGGATAATTTATCACATATATATATTCTTTAAAAAAATGGGTGCTTAAATCATTTTTATGGGTAGCATTAACTCTACCCTTTAAAAATTATTTGAAGCATAGATTATTGTTAAAAAAATAATAATTATTATATAAAAAAGGAGCAAACTTAGAATTAGCCCATCCTATTAGAATTTTACTTTTCTAAAAAATTATTATTATTGTTTGAATTGTTTTTCCAAAAAAAATACCGAATGACCTAATGATGTCAATCATTATCTATACAACCTGAACATCTATTCCGAGAAAGAGATAAGACTATTTCTACAATAAAGAAAAAAACTACCTAGATTAAACTTGTAAATGCAAAGGCTCACTGAATTATTTTTTGAATTTATAACTTCATTGGGGTGGATATATGTAAAAAATACTATATTTATCTTAATACATGCATACATACATACACATACATATGATATATTCTAGTATACACTTGAATATGCATATACTTTAAAAAAAAAAAAGAACACGTGATTGTATTGTAAAATATGTGATTGTAATTTATTATATTTGATTATAATTAAATATGTATAATTATAATCAGTAAATATGATTGTATTTACTGATTGTAATAAAATATGTTTAGTTCTTATCACATATAATAAATTATAATAATACATTTTAGAATGTAGTTACGTATTTTTTTCAATCAAGTGTATGCATACCTAAGTGTATTAAAAAAACCCTCTATATATGTGTGTGTATATATATAAATATAGATATAATGTTTGTGAGCCAAATTGTTGGTTAAGACCTAAGCAAAATCAAGACCCAAAAATGTTGAGAATTCATCAAACGTTAATTTTATCTTTTGAAAGCAAATGATTTTCACGTTGGAAACATCTTTCGAGCTTAGGTACTATTTCAATTTTATTACAATTGTTAAAATTTATTTCTTTTAGTACAAGAAGAGAAAATTACATAAACAACCTTTTTCTTTTAGAAAGAGAAAGAGAGATTAGATAAAAATTATATATCTTACATATTTTAACAACAGTTGAAAATTAGAGATTGCTATATGTTAAGCATGCAATTAATCAGGAAGTTGAGGTAAAATAATTTGACAAGAATGAGGAAATTAATTAGAACTTGATATTAATTCATTCTACGTTTGAATATATATGTATGATGTCAACAGTATTTATTACGAATCTTGTTTAATGATAATGTGAATGAAAATTACATGACATGTAGTACAGTAAATTTATATAACTTTTGCAACAATGACGGAAATATCATCAATCTTGCCTCCAACATGCTTCTTGCCAGCCAATTGAGCAGCTCTTGAAAATGGAGAATAAGAATATCTATCAAATGAATTGTATAGTGCATACTCTGCTATGGTCCATGCTAAATTTCCAGGAGTACTTTGATCATCAGTATCTTCTGCTTTGGTTATAATTTCTTCTATTTCAGATGGAAACATATTATCGAGTAAACCATCAGTCCCAGCTACTATAACGTCTCCGAATTGGACTGAAACAACAATCTTCATGGCTACATCAAGGCTGTCACTGAATTCACTAGTCCCCAATTGGTACGGATAATTGAATTCATGTTGTTGAAGTGGTGATTGGAATATACATTTATGGTCTCGAAATACCATGAAACCACTATCTCCAACGTTGGCAGCATGTAAACAGTCATCATCATTAAGTGTAATAATGCAAGCAGTTGACGACCCTTGAGACTTAGTCATGCAATAAGCTTCTTCCAAAACCCTAGTTGGATGGACACAACCTTTACGTTCATGGTTCAGTGCAGTGACAGAGTTGTCCATGAGTTGTCTTGAATACTCTCCAGAATCAATGCCCTTTAAAATCCAGCCACCCACACCATCAGCCAAACCGAACGTGTTCTTTTCTTCACAAAGAAAGTGTGAGTCTTCCCCTTGAGACTCTGGCCTCAACTCGTCTTCTTTGGGTACGTAAAAAGAACCCATTATCATACCTAAACTATAGTTTTCAACTATCTTTTTCATACTTGGATTCGTGTCTCTTCTCCTGAAAACAAAAGGCCAAATATGAGTTTGGATGACTTGTGTGATAGTAAAGTTGCTATAAATGTATTTATAGACTAGTTGCTTTGCTTAATTTGATAGATTTACTATTTTCACTTGGTTATTTACTTGATTTAGAATTCTATTCCTCCTCCAATTTTTTTCAAAGTTTCCATTTTCCGTTACGTCATGTGCCTGATGTAGTTCCTTTAATTCTAATTTCGTTTTCGAACTCAGTTTTCTACGTGATATAGAATTCTGTTTCTCCTTTTATATATATATATATATATATATATACAGATATATATATATATATATACACGTATATATGCATATATATTGAGAGAGAGATAAAAGAAAGCTAATATAATTTGTTAAGTATTAGTGGTTGTTTATATAATTACAATTTAGTCCTTATTTTTTGGGATAATCCCAATATCCCCTGCAGTTTGATGAAATAGTTAAAATCCCCCCTATAGTTTGATGAAATGCTAAAATTCCCCCTCACTTTAAAAAATCGCTAATATCACCCTCTTGATTTTCAAAATAGATAAAAAAAACCCCCTGTAATTTATTAAAATACCCAAAAAACCCTTTACCGTTAATTTGGACGTTAAAGTCAACGGTTGACTGTTATCCCTTTCGGGATAATCCCAATATCCCCCCTATAGTTTGATGAAATAGCTAAAATCCCCCTTACTTTAAAAAATCGCTAATATCTCCCTCTTGATTTTCAAAATAGATAAAAAAAACCCCTTGTAATTTATTAAAATACCCAAAAAACCTCTTACCGTTAATTTTGACATTAAAAGTCAACGGTTGACCGTTATATGAAAGGGAAAAACTGTTAAAATGAAATAAAAATAAAAATATTAATATTTAATAAAATGATAATTTAATTAAAAAAAAAAATTAACTGTCTATCTCTAAAATGAACGGTGGTGATCAAAATTACTAAAAAAATTTAAAAATATTAGTAATATTTAAAAAATTACGTCCACCGTCCATCATATTTATGGACGGTGGATATAATCCAAAAAATAAAAATTTAATACTTAAACACATTCTCTCTCTACTTATCACTCTCTTTTTCCTCTCTTTTCCTCTATCTTCTTCTTCTTCTCTATTTGCTTCGTCTCTCGGTGGTGGGTGGACAAACTCTCTTCTCTCTTCTTCTTCTTCTTCTCTCTCTCTCTTCTTCTTCTTCTCTCGGCTATAGTCTCCGTTGACATGGAGACTAGGGTTGTCCGACGAGGATTCCGTTGGGTCTCCTTCGTTGGAAACCAGGGGTGGTCTAGCGAAAAAGACCAGAACTGGTCTCCACGCGATGGAGACCAGATCGGAGATTCTAATCTTCGATCTGGTCTCCACAAAGACCAGATCTGGTCTCCATCGCGTGGAGACCAGAACTGGTCTCCACGTGACGGAGATCGTTTGGTCTCCTTCGTCGGACCACCCCTGGTTTCCGACGAAGGAGACCCAATGGTATCCTCGTCAGACACCCCCAATCTTCATACCGACGAAGACCATAACCGAGAGAAGAAGAAGAAGAGAGAGAGGAGAAGAAGAAGAAGAGAGAAGAGAGTCCGTCTACCCACCACCGGGAGACGAAGCAGATAGAGAAGAAAAAAAAAGAGAGAAAAAAAAGAGGAAAGAGAGAGTGATAAGTAGAGAGAGAATGTGTTTAAGTATTAATTATTTTATTTTATTTTTTATTTTTTTGGATTATATCCACCGTCCATCAATATGATGGACGGTGGACGTAATTTTTTAAAAATTATTAATATTTTTAAAATTTTAAAATTTTAAATTTTTTTAGTAATTTTGATCACCACCGTCCATTTCAGAGATGGACGGTTAATTTTTTTTTTTAAATTTTTTTAATATTAAATTATCATTTTATTAAATATTAATATTTTTACTTTTATTTTATTTTGATAGTTTTGCCCTTTCATATAACGGTCAACCGTTGACTTTTAACGTCCAAATTAACAGTAAAGGGTTTTTTGGGTATTTTAATAAATTATAAGAGGTTTTTTTTATCTATTTTGAAAATCAAGAGGGGGGATATTAATGATTTTTTAAAGTAAGGGGGGATTTTAGCTATTTCGTCAAACTACATGGGGGATATTGGGATTATCCCGAAAAGGATAACGGTCAACCGTTGACTTTAACGTCCAAATTAACGGTAAGAGGTTTTTTGTGTATTTTAATAAATTACAGAGGGTTTTTTTATCTATTTTGAAAATCAAGAAGGGGGATATTAGTGATTTTTTAAAGTGAGGGGGGATTTTAGCTATTTCGTCAAACTACAGGGGGGATATTAGGATTATCCCTTATTTTTTAGATGTAAACAAAGGTTTTTTTTTTTTTTTTTTAATATAAATAAAATATTGCTTTATTTGACTCGAAAAGGTCCACCTTATTTCAAGTTGGATTAAGACAATATCACTGGATAACTTTTTTTTTTTTTTTTTTGGGTGGAGGGGGGGTGGGACGGTGGAGAAGAAGTATCACTGGAAAGTTACCATTAAGTTTTTTTTTTTTTTTTTAGTGAATAAAGGTAATTTGATATTCTTAGATTCAAAATCTCTAAGGATCTATTTATTTATTTATTTAAGTGTTTTAAAATTTTAAGTGTTGTTTTAAGTAATTATACTTTTTTTTATAGTTTAAAATGATTTTGTAATTTTAATGGACAATATTGTAAATTTTATTTGTAATTATTATGTAGAAGGATGTATAGTATTTCTCAACAAAAATTAACGAAAATGCTATTAGTATTGAGTGATAATATGGTATAAATTAAATCAAGAAAAACTATTTTGATAGCAAATAAAATAAAAAGTCAGTAATTGTCTAATTCTCCAAGTCTTTGGACTGAATTAACAATTAATCAAATAACTAGGATGATTTTAATATGTTCCTTAAATTCCAATCATAACCCCATTTAGCCTAGTTAACCTTAGTTATTATTTTCATTAGGACTTTCAAATACTAACAATAAGAGAAAATGAGAAGTAAAGAAAGGTCGGGGTAAGTTGCCGTAATTTGAAAGATTGGAATGAAAATGATAATTACCCTTCTAACATATTAAAAAAAAAAATACTTGGACTTTTGAACAAACTAGATTCACAGCCGACTTTATCATAAATTATAGAAAATGTCCTTGATGTTATAAAACAAATGTAATATTAAGATATTACAGAATAAAAATAAAAACTAAAATTAAAACATAAGAAGAATTTTGGAGAGAGAGTAACTATTTTATTCTTTCATTTCTTATATATGGATAAATCATACAAACTTATGTACCCTCTATTTATAAGCTAAAAATCATAAATGTAGAAAATAGAAAAAGTATAAGTTATACATAACATTAAGATACTATTATGATGATCATTATTTGAGTGATAATAATCTTTAATATGGAGGTTATAGAAAATGTTAAGGAATTATTATGATGATTATTATTTGAGTGATAATGATCTTTAATATGGAGGTTATAGAATACTCAAAAGTGGCATCCAATTGATTTATAACACTTCTCCTTTGGATGTCTATCATACAAAGAATATATCTCATTAAAAACCTTATAGGAAAAAAATCTTGATAAAGGAAAAAAAGAGTACATAATTGTTGTACGCAGTAACGTCATCCTCATGCTAATATGTCTTCTTTTAATGAATTTTAACAAAATTCTCTAAATCGATGCATGTCAATCTTATTTACCAATTTCGACATACCAAATATTACCTCTTTAAAAACTTTGTCAGGAAAACTTAGTGGAATAAAACTCGATTGAAGGAAAAAAAATTGTAGTGCACATATATCCATATTGATATAAGATACTCCCTCTGAAATGTATACAATTGTTATTCTTGTAGTTCTTCAAAGATATTGAAAAATATGTTTGACTCCATTTCAGTGTCTTCGACTAGCATTCCCTCTTATTTGTGCTCGATCTTCAGACTAAGACAATATCTTGTTTTTACATCTCAGTTCTCTTTTCAAATATTCAATAGTTTTTAAGAGTTTTTTAAGAGTTCTAATTTAATTCATGTCATCGACATATATTGCTACTGTTGCATATCTAGATTTTGATTTCTTTATGAATACACAAGGACATATAGATTATTAATATATCTTTCTTTCGTAAGATATTCACTAAGACGATTATATGACATTCATCTGGATTACTTTTAGCCATATAAAAATTATTGTAACTTTATTGAATACAAGTTATGAGAATTTGAATTATATGCTTTAGACATTTTAAATCTTTTATGGATTTTCGTATATATATTGCTATATAATGACTCATATAAATATGACGTTACCACATCCATAAGGCACATAGGTGAAAATGTTTCATCTCGTTACTTTTTCAAAACAAATACCAATTTATTTTCAATAGGTTTGATGTCTTCAAACATCTAAACTATCGGTCCAAATACATCACGTTTGACTAATGAAGTCAATTTTGCTTGAATTGTTTCATTCCACTTAGACCAATCATGCCTTTTTCAACACTCATTGATACTATGTGGTTTATGATCATAATTTATAATCTCTATAGCTACTACATATACAAATAAATTATCAATGATTATTTTATCATGATTTCACAGTTCTCCTAAGGAAATTTTTTATATTTCCAAGATTTTGTATCTCTTTAGAAGATTTTATTACTTCTAGGACACTAGCCTGTGTAGGAGCTATTAATTCTCATTATATGAAATCAACTATGAGACAATCAATATTGGGTTTCTGCAGTAAACCTTTAATGTATAATTATATCTCACTGTCTCAATTTTCATATAAATAACTATTTTGATCAAAATATCTGACATCTTCAAGCGTCCACATGATAGGTTTAATATAGCTACATAAGTATAGCTCTGTTTTTGTTTTAATCAATAATTTTTATGTCGACATTTATCCACAATATGTTATTCAATATCCTCATCATTTTTCTATAATATGCAGAATAATAAAATATAAGATCTTAATTTTTTTTTAAGTTTTTAGTACACATATCTTTTCAAGGTCTACTGTAAACTTTCACACATTCTTAAGTCAAACTATAATATTTATAGTTTGAACACATACATTTTTCCATATATAATTAGGATCTCTTTTTAGTTTCATAAGGGTAGATTTGAAGAGTTCTATCTCTTCAAAAAAAAATTTAATTATTCAGGAGTTGTATTTATATAATGAGAATTATATATAGCTCGAGCGTGATATTTAAAATGATATTTCATTATCCACTTCAAGGAATAATAAATTTACAACCAAATTTACTTTTCACATTTCTGTGTGTAACAAATGATTTATTTATTGCTATTTATATAAATTGTTCTTCAGGAACAATCACTCGAGTTAATGTATTGGCAATGAGTATAAAATCATTCATGTATGCAATTTTTAAGTAAATGACTCTTTGAACTTCAGGTTTATATGACTTATACAATAATTGTCATAATAAATTATGCATACCAATTGTAATTTCACATTGTTAAGTTTTATAATTTAATCCTTATTCTCCCCTCTAATGACGAAAAATTTTATTCATTGGCATTATTTTGTTATCCTTCATAAATTTATTTGCACAATCATAATATCCTTCTGGGTCTTAATTATACTTTCTTACTATCTTTCAGAGATATATTAGACTATCATATTATTCTTTAATGACTAAAATATCACATAGTATCCTTTAGGGACCAAACACATAGTGTCCTTCAGGGACCAAATTGTAATATCAATTATTGTCCTTCAAGGACATTTACTATGTAAGAATCTTCATATTCCATAATAGATATTCATATTACTTCTAATAATTTGATGCATCATTTTATTTTTATTATTAGATGAAAAACAAACTTTGATTCATTACAATTTTTGATCATATTATACTTATGATTAGATGATAGTCATCGTAAAATATGCTTCTGGCATATAATAGTATGAATAATACAAATGTGATGTACTTTTATTAATGTATATCTAAATAGATTCCTTTAGAATCTATTAAAGTAATAAAGTTTCACATATATAACATTAAACTAACAATGTTTTTTCACTTTGTAATATACAAATTTACTTTTCTTGAGCCTTTGTGTATCGGTAAATATTAATATAATATTTATGTATACTTTAGGTACACAATTATTGTACTTTCATAGTCCATCAATAGTAAACATTTCGTTTACTTTGCTTTAGTATGAATTCCACTTCAGGTGGTTAAAATTTATTATGATCATCGAGACTTTATTAACCATAATCATCACCATGACTATTAAATGATTTAATATTCACTTCAGATAATGATATTAATTAATTTAGTCATGCGAAATAAATAATTTTTCACCCATAATCATTAACATTGCTACTTTATGAGCAAATTTGAAGTACAAATCATTTCAATCATCTAAATTCATTTATTTGGTGATCAAATATACATATATATATTTCTTTAAAATAAATATAAATTTATCCTTTTACCAATATATATAAATTGTAATTACAATGAATTAATGAACAATTTCTCAAAATGTTATTACAACGAATTGTAACAGATATTTAATAATCAAATAAGGTATAAGAAAATACATGTCATGTACCTTATTTCGTATCTTGCTCTTTTCTTCTTAAAAACCCAAAACTTCAAGTTATGATGTGATTGTATATTATAATTGTAATATGATAGTAACTCAAAACTTCAGGTTTTGATAGAATTGAGAATGAAATTTTTTTCCAAATCAAATCAAAATTCTTTTCCAAATCACATCAATCACTGTAATTAGTTTTAGAACTTCAAGTTCTAAGTAAATTACAATCATACCTTAATTTTATGATATATTATGAAAGATCTCAAACAAAATAACTATCAGGAAACCTTAGTTGTCACCGTTACCTAGTTTTCACATATAACAACTCATGCTACTATCAGAATTATATCATCACTAGAGAGGCAACGACTTAATAATAACACCAATAAATTATAATCGTATAGCATGAGACATGAGATCATTATATATATATACTCAATCAAATAATTCGTATTAAATATATAAGTATAAAAATACATACCTCGATGTGTTAAAATTCATAAACAGAATAGAATGCTTTAACGTATTTACGAGCTTAAATTTCACGATCTATATATATCCTGAAATCATGAACAAAAGTTAGTATAAAAAATTTTCAAGTCTCTAGTCACTCTCAACGAGGAGATATGTTTTCAAACATACTTGATTCGAGATGATTTTTTTTTTTTTTTTTTTTTCTGTATCAAATTCAAATTAATTTAATTTTTCTCAATTCTTTTTATTTGTAATTTTAAAACTTCTAGTTCTAAAATCTGAATAAAATTATAATCTAGAATTAAAGTAAGGATCTAAAACTTTAGGTTTTAAGATCCAAATAAAATTGAAAATAAATTTATTGAGAATCTGAAACTTCTGATTCATATTTAAAATTCAAAAATTCATATTCAAACCATTCATCGAGAATCCAATCAATTAAAATGAATTTGATGGAACTATTATGTCATATGCAAAAAGCAAGAAAATAACATCACAAAATCAAAATCTATTCGATCTTTACTTAATTTTTCATAACCCGAAAAAGCCATATTGATTTCTATATATATATATATATATATATATATACATAACATTGGTTTCATATACAAAACACAAACTTGTATATTTTATTGTCTTTTGTATTTAGATTCATGGTCTAAGACACACTCTTTCTATAAAATAAGCAAGAGTCGATTATATTGCTTCAGACAACTATAATTTATTTGATATATATATTTGCCCACATTGAGCATGAAAGCCAACAAAATTTAATTAAAATTTCTAGTTTCAAATAAATTAGTACTATAGAACTTCTTGTTCTAATAGATAAATATATCAGAATTCATAATTCTAATTAAATTAAAAGTGTAGAGCTTCTGGTTCTAAACAAATTTACAATATAGAACTTTTGGTTTTAATGAATTGAAATTTAAAACTTCTGGTTTTAATTAAATTGAGATTACAGAATATCTGGTTCTAATGAATTGAAAATTTAGAACTTCTTGGTTCTAATTAAATTAAGATTATAGAACTTCTGGTTCTATTTGAAAAATAAAACTTTTAGTTTTAATTTTCATTTGCAAACTTCAAGTTGTAGATTAGAAAACTAGAAGGAATATAATGTTAAATAAAATATTTATAAAAAAAAATTCAATGATATTAAACTTACTTTTGAATGCAGAATATTCAAAAATAGCAATTCTCATATAGAAATGTTCATAAAACTATTTAAACAAACACCAAGAACATTAATATCTCACAGAGAGCTAATATATATATATATATATATATACACTTTTATATATTTTCCGTACAGAACATAAACAAGAAAAAAAATATTTTTTTTTCTTTCCATACATAGAACAAAGACAAATTTCATATATATTTTTTCCTTTTCTCTCTTTTTGCATCAATTAAACCAATAAAACAATTTTTTTTAATTAAATATGTTCTTTTTATACAATTAATCAAATCATGCAAATAGTATATGGATTTGAAACTTTTAACATATGCTTTAAAAACAAGATCCATATAGCATATGTTTAAAAAACATATAAACCAAAATAGCAAAAAGATAAAAATAAATTAAACTTGAAGAAAAATTTATTTTGGATCTAACATAATATCTATTAGCATAACATAACCTTTATACGAAACATATATACTAGCAAGATTATGTGAATCAAATAGTAGAGAGTAGATCACATGAATAAAATCTCTCATACAAGATTCGTGCTGATAATGTGTTATAAAACAAAACAATATTAAGATATTACAGAATAAGAACAAAAACTAAAATTAAAATACAAGAAGAATTTTGGAGAGAGAATATCTATTTTATTCTTGAGAAAATGGATAAAATGACCCATTTGGAAAGCTCAACTCCAAAAATAACCCTTTATTTTTTATAGTACAAAAAAGAGCATGAATGGATAAAAATACCCTTAATGAGTCTTTTTTACAATCAATCCCAACCTATAGGTTGGGAATCTCAACCCCGAGGTTGGGAATCCCAAACAGGATTGAATATCCAAGGTTGGGATTCTCAACTTTTAGGTTGAAATCTCAACTTACAGGTTGGGATCCCAACCTGAAGGTTGAGAATCCCAACCTTAGATGTTTAATTCAAGTTTGGGATTTCCAACCTTAAGATTGGGATTTCCTACCAATCCTAACTTTCAGATTGAGAATCTCAACCCCGAGGTTGGGAATCCCAAACGGGATTGAATATCCAAGGTTGAGATTCTCAACTTTTAGGTTGGGATCCCAACTTGAAGGTTCAGAATCCCAACCTTAGATGTTTAATTCAAGTTTGGGATTTCCAACCTCAAGGTTGAAATTCCCTACAAATCGTAACTTTCAGGTTGGGAATCTCAACCCCGAGGTTGGAAATCCCAAACAGGATTGAATATCTAAGGTTGAGATTCTCAACTTTTAGGTTGGGATCCCAACTTACAGGTTAGGATCCCAACCTAAAGGTTGAGAATCCCAACTTTAGATGTTTAATTCAAGTTTAGGATTCCCAACCTTAAGGTTGGGATTCCCTACCAATCCTAACTTTCAGGTTGGGAATCCCAACCTTGAGGTTGGGAATCTCAACCTCTAAGTTGGGATTTCTAATCTTGACTTCAAAATCAAAACTGTAAGGTTGTTTCGTAATTGAATAAATTTATGGGGTTGTTTCGTAATCACAATATTTTATCATAGAGGGCATTTCTTACCCAAAAAACGCCCTTAAAATTTTTTCTAAAATTATAGAATTGCACTTTTAGTTTTCTGAATTATCAGAACTGACCTTATTATTATTTTTTGAACAAAATTACCCTCCCATTTCTTCAATATCAAAATCCATAATCTCCCACAATTCATCAACATCATCAACCACAATTCATCAACATCATCAATCCAATTCATCAATATCATCATCTCCTACAACAATAACAACAACATTATCAAATCATCATAACATTAATAAAAAAAAAAAAAAACAGAAGAACATGGTGGTTCTGGGTTCGGTGCCGAAGCCAGAACCAGATGGTTCTAGTTTGTCGTCGACCAGAACCGTCTGATTTTGGGCTCGTCGTCGAACCCAGAACCAGATGGTTCTGGGTCGCCGAACCTAGAACCAGATATGGCTCTGGTAGCGAACCCAGAACTAGATATGGTTTTGGGTCGCGAACGCAGAACTAGATCGACCTAGAACCAGATCTGGTTTTGGTCGCGAACCCAGAACCAGATCTGGTTCTGGGCTCGGCGATGAGCCCAGAACCAGACTGTTCTAGTCAGCGACGAACCCGGGTTCGTCGCCGACCAGAACCATCTGGTTCTGGTTCGCGACCCAGAATCATTGCAAACCAGGTCCAACTCAGGAAAAAAAAAAGAAAGAAGAAGAAGAAGAAGAAGAGATGGAGGAGGGATGAGAATGGGTTAGGGAATTTTAGAGAGAGAATGAGAGGAAAATGTTTGAAAGGGAGAGAGTTACTGAGAGATGGTATGGGTCAGTGGTAGTTAGTTGCACTATTAAGGATATTTTGGTCCAAAAAGGATCATGCTGTAGGAAATAATAAAAAAAAGGTTATTTTTCAATTGGATCATCAAAATAAGTTTATTTTTCAATAAAACCCTTTATTCTTTTATTTCTTATATATGGATAAATCATACAAACTTAAGTACCCTCTATTTACAGGCTAAGAATTATAAATGTGGAAAATAAAAAAAGCATAAGTTGTACATAATATTAAGACACTATTATGATGATCATTATTTGAATGATAATGATCTTTAATGTGGAGATGTAGAAAACATTAATGAATTATTATGATGATCATTATTTGAGTGATAATGATCTTTAATGTGAAGGTTATAGAAAATATTAAAGAATTATTATGATGATCATTATTTGAGTGATAATGATCTTTAATGTGGATGTTATAAAATACTAAAAAGTGGATTCCAATTGATTTACAATACTTGATTGTGTAATTAACTATTTTACTAAAAAGTCCAATTAACCTCTCAAGGGCATTAACGTCATTTTATTCATTAAAATGAAATAAAATAAAATAATTAATTAGAAACCAATTTTTTTTTACAGGAATTAAAAACCAATACTAAACATAATTAAAAAAAAATAGTAACGGATCATCAATGGAGATTTAGTGTCATGCTTGGTTTGTCTGTCTTTTAAAAGGGAGAATGAAAAAACACAAAATCCTTAAGCATATTAAAAAAAAAAAAAAATCATATTCGAAAAAACAACAAAAACCTCAGCCCAAAAACAGGGAAAAAAAAAAAAAAAATCTCAAACCAACAAAGTACACCAACACGAAAATCTTGCAACTCCAATCTCCCAGTAGGGATCTCTACCCATCAAATCCTCACCCACCACTGGAGCCACCAATTGATCTAGTTCCATGGTTTTATCCTTTATATATGCATACATATACATACATACATACATGCATGCATACATACATATATATACGTATATATATTCAACCCCTTGAGTTTAGAGATAGAGTGAGGAAGTTAAAAGATGGGACTTGGGAGAAACTGTTAGGGGTAATTTTGACTTATGCTGGCTGCTTGTTACAAATAATGAAAACTTAATTTTGTTATCAACAATCAATTTTAGAAGTTTGGTTGCTTTAAGTAAAACCTTGGTTTGATGTCTAAAACCCGTTGAATCATCTTCAAGGCGAGCAACAAGCATTTGACAAAAAAGATGGCGTTTTCAATGTGCTTCTCGTCGGCAAGAAATTTGTGTCCAACCCATATCCACAAACATCCATTTCTTTCATTTCCAGTATCCATTTGTGTGCCCACCACCAAATTGAGTCTCCAACTATGTGTTGCTGCCGCCAAGTCACAAACAGGTCCTGTGAAGAAGGCAAATAATAGGAAGAAGAAGAAAAAGCCAAAGAATGAGAATGAGAAAGAGAATTCAAAACCAAAATCAACTGTGAAGGAAGTGAGTTGGAGTGATGTTGATATTGTAGATAATGATGAGGGTTCGAGTGATGGGTCGTTTGCTTACCCTCCTACGCCCTTGCCTAAACCTCCAGCTGGGTTCGTGGTGGATGACACTGGCAGGGTTCTCATGGCCTCCAACAAGCGTATTGCCACCATTGTCAGTTCTTTCTTTCCTTTTTTGTTGTCTATTGATGAAAACTAGTTCAAATATTGGTTTCATTATGTGATTGAGAGATGTATGTATATGGTGGCTATTGTAGCTTTATCAACTATGCCCTGATGTCGTTTTAATTAAAAGGTTATTGATTTGTTATTGTAGTAGAGCACATGTCTTTCTTCAAGTCTTAAAAGGCCTGCTTTTGAAGATTATTTGGAAGAGTCTCATGATGCCAGCTTTGTTAGTTGGAATACTATAAATGAATGATTTAAGAACTGAAGTTTTACATTTCCGATTAGTTGATGGTATTTTATATAGGTTTTATGAGGTTTAGGAGGACTGGATTTTAACTGCTTTAGTCTATTTTTCTGGTCTGAATTTTAGCTTTCTAATTGCTGAAAATACCGAGTAATTTATAGCAAGAAGAGTATGTAGGGCAAAAATATTATTTCATTGAAGGGTCTTTAATTTCTAGAATAAACATAGTTACAGAGCAATCTATTTGGGACACTAGGGGTCTCAACCACCCTCCTTTTCATTCTGTTTGCTTCAGTTAAGTGAGTCACCTATGAATTAACTCTGTCCATCTTGGGATTACAGTACTTAACTAACGCCTTTCCTTTGCTTTTTGGGGATTTAACATTAAGAGTATAACTTGACTTTGGGGCATCCCAGAAAGATGAATTCAGTGAGAAATTGATGTTAATACTACACCAGCTGTAGATAGCCAGGTGGTTTTTCCCCCTTTTCAAATGAGGAAACTATGGTGGCTATAAGTGTTTCATCATATAAGTTTGTTCTGGATACCGATTTGTTTTTTAGTTTCCTTGACAAGATGATTGCACTATTACTATTTTCTTGTTCTTCTATTGTCTAAGTGTTAATTCTATTGGATTCATTGACAGGTTGATTCTACCAATAATTATCCATTAGATTGTGTCATAAGGAGAGTGTTTACAAGTTCAAGAGGGGATGAATGTATGCTGCTCTGTCCAGTTGACACGTAAGTAACCTTGCTTCCATATGACTCTGTACTAAGTCCAATAGAATATCTGAAGTCTATCCAATTTCTTTTCTTGCTAATCTGATTAAAAAGTTGTTGCTGCAGGCCTGTTCAGATACTAAAAAGCATAAACATCGATGGCTGGTCAGCTGTATGTTTTCTACTTTGTGTGTGATTTTTCGTTTCGCCTTGAATTTACTAAGTTCTTGTGAATTTTAAACTTTGAAATATGAAAAAAGGAAATTCATTTGTATATGTGTTGTAAGATTGATTGCTTTAAACTGGAGAAATAAACCTTAATTTGACAAAACAAAATGATAATGTAATTGTTTGGTAGCCAAAGATGGGCTTCATAATTCTTCGCCATTTAGGCTTTCACCAAGCATTGCAAGGCACTGAAAATTATGGTTGTCATGGGTTCAAAATGTCTTCAATCAAGGTGTTGTACTTGTGCAAATGGATTTCTTACAATATTTGTTTGTAAGGAATATTAAACTTTCTAGGGAATTAGTGCATTCAAGGGATAAAGTACAAATCTAGTCAGGCAAGACTCAAAATATGATGTACTCTGTTAAGTGATCAAATGTGGAGGTAGTCAATGTGTCTCTTATTTATAGAAGGTTATAGGCGGAGGTTAGATGGAATAATCTGCTAGGGTGAGGTTGTATAGTGAAGGACTAAAGGAGTAAACTAATTTGATGGTTCCATTCCTCGTATTGCTGCCTCATACAAGTTCTTGTGTAATGTTTGCATCTTTTCATATATTAAGTCCAGTTCTTAGTGATATGCTGTTATTATGGCAATAGAATGTACTCTTCTTGGAGCTTTGTAGTTTGTAATCATTAGTAACTGAGCTTCTGCATTTCAGGTCAGCGATAAAGAAGTAGAAAGTATTCTCCCTACAGCTGCTTATGCTCTTGCCAAGATCCACATGCATCTAGTTCACAGCGGGTATGATGATTTTTATTTAAATTTTCGTAAAATGATTTTATTTTCTTCTCCTAGATGTCTTGATGTTGTTGAACTCTTTTCTCTATTTTATCCTTTCAGATTCTGTTATACTGCACGGGGAGGATTTTGCTATTCGGAAGATGACATCATTGATTTTCGCACAGGCAATGGCCCTCTCTTAAATATCTTTATGCTCCTTAAACCATTTAATCATTTTTTATTGTCTATTATTTAGGTCATATAAGCTTATCTATATCCTTGATTAGATTTTTAGAATTTATTGACTAGCATTTAACCATCCATAACCCTTCCCGCTTTATACCATGTCAGTTAAAGACAGAATTTCACCTTGGCCCTTACGGTTATTTTTTTTTTTAATTATTTTATTTTTTTGGGAAATATCACCGTTTTGAACAATTTTGTCATATTACCAACTTTAGTCCTTGTTTTGTGAAAAATTTACAATATCACTTTAGTCCCTCCAACCAAATTGTTAACAAAGTTGACAGAATTTTGTAAAAGCACATTTTGCCCTCCTTACCATTTTATAAAATTAATATACCAATTTTACCCACCCTTAAACTTTTTAAGGGTCTATACTCTTACTTTTAGATGAATTGTCATCTCTCCACCTTTACCTTTGTGCCCTCTTTTAGGAAAAATTGTTTTATAAAGAGATTTTCTTCTTACAATCCATATCTTTTTTCTTCACACTTACTCTCTAAAGACACTTTATATTTAATAATAAAATTTTTAAAGATACTTATTTTGTTTGAAAGGATCCTTTTATCTTTTTGCACTTCTTTTCTAGAAATAATTTATTTTAAAGAATAAATTGGAAGAGACTTGTTTGAAAAACTCTCATTTTTTTTATTCATAAGACATTGGATTCAATCCCATTTAATTAAGTTTTACTTTTATCCTCAAATATAAAATTTAAAGATTGCAAGTTTAGAACTAATTGAAAAATTACTTTTTCGTTATTATGTTGTTTTGACTTGCATGATAATATTCACCATCACTTCCTAATCAAGCAGAGCATAAAAAAAGTTAGAAAATGATAAAATTTTAGGGCAAGTTTACTAATTTGGAATAAAATTATTAGAGTTTTGGGTTTATAAAATAATAAAAAAATGAAGAAGAAGTAAGATATTATGCATTCTTAAGATTTATGCCTGTCTTTAGAAAATTTTGTTTTGTTTAATAATTCTAATTAAGGATATATTTATCGATAATGAAAAGTATTAAATTGGTGTGAATAAATATTTAATGGATTGTCAATAGCATCACTCTTTATAAATCAAGAAAAAGCCATATATATTAAAAAAATGAAATCTTTACATATTAAAGTATTGAAGTCGTTTTCTTTTGAAAAGGAAAATATTGAATTAGAAAGTAAAAATGTAAATCAAATATATAATATAAAATTATATAAAATAATATATGAAATTTTCATAAGATATAGAACAAGATGAAATTAGATAAATTCAAGAAAACATGTTAAAAACTTTTAATGATCAAATAAACTATATACAAATCAAATTAACCTTACTAAACTGTTTTGTCAAAAAATCAAGTTAAAATAATAAAAAAATGATGGAAGAGGCCACCTGCACTGCAAGAGGGAGAAATCTGAGGGAGCAAATCTCATATCTGATGGGAGGAGGTGGCGACCTGCTCCCTCAAAACCAGGGAGGATCTCTGCCTCCTCCCATTAGATCTGAGTGAGAGAGGAGGCTGCTGCCACCTCCATGTGCATTCTAGTTTTTTTATTTTTTATTTTTTAATACTTTTTGTTATTTAATTTTTAACATTATTTAGTTGATCATATATTTTCCTTTGAACTACGTATAATTAAAAATATAGTTCGTGATTATATTTCCTAAATAAGGGAGATCGATTTAACATTTCCACAAAATATAGCCGTTATTTGCTATTTCTCACATCTTTGGATATTTGGCATATTTTCTTAAGACTAAGACTAAAGTACCCTTAACACCGTTAACTTTGACTAATGGATGACTAACAAAGGGACCAAATTATGTAACTTCTATATAAAATAAAGAGACCAGAGTTATTAATATCATTTTAAAAAGTAACATTTCTCGAAAAAGTGGGGACTTTTGTTATATTTTCCCATAAATAAAATGGAATTTTATACAACTGTAGGCTTCATTCCAAGTTGCTTGAATTAATTACCAAGGTGTGTGCCTGAGTGTTTGGGAACATATATAACATCATAACGACCATTTATGGTAAAATGATATATCTTCTTGTCACTGTTTCTACCAAAATGATGTTTCATACTTTTTAGACTCGCCCATTGTTATAAGTCCCACAGCAGGTTTATTGTACACAAAGCAAGTATTTATGTATGCCATGTTGTGTCTATGATGTGTTCTTCCATTTCATTTACCCATATTACTCGAAAAACTGTTGCATTCCTTTCAGAATAATAACTATTAGCTGTCTTCCTGACTGGGATATCATTCTCTCAAGTCTCCAAGCTCAGTGTTGCTGCTACCAGGCAATTTACAAATTTAATGCACTGAGGACATTTTTATAACTTTAGTTTTTCACATTGTATTTTGCATTCTGGTGAATATCTTTTCTTGTGAATTGTTAAGTTGTCAGGTTCTGATATCTTTTTGGCACCAATAGTCGACTATGAAATTGGCAGTTTATATCTTTCATATTTTCAGTTGTTTGAGTGAAATTTTTTCCTTGTGAGGTGTCAAGCTGCTGTCAGGTTATGATATCTTCTTGGCATGAATAGTTGACTATAAATTTGACAGTTTATATCTGTCATATTTTTAGTCGTCCAAATGAAATCTGTATGAAAACTTCCAAATTTAAGGTCTTTGAGTCAGTGGGATGATATGCTAATGTTTGGTGCTTGCAATTTTGCAGATGATGGCCAAGACGTAGACGGTGTGCCTACTGAAGGGATAGAAATTACGTGCTTCCATCTGGTATTCAATAACACAGTCTTTGTACTCATATCACTTGTTTTTTAAATCATATTATGTGGTAACATGGAACATGAAATTTGATCAAAAGGATTCGACAGGCTTATTAAACTGCAGGCTATTTCTCTTTGTTATATATACGGACTAAGAAAATACAGATGGAGATTATATTATATGATGTTTGATGCTTTCATATCTTACACATGCATAATCGATTATAGTTTAAGCCCAAGCAACTTTTCATTTCTGATGCTTTCTTTCATGTTAAATTCTTATGCAGGACGGTGCTCATTACATGATCTATACACCATCTGACCCTCTTCTATTTGTTGCTGTCAAGGTGCTCTCTCAGTTTTCTTAACTCGTTGAAGTGATTTACTATCACATTCTTTTAATGTAATCATCCCTGTTAATGTTCGAATAAAATCTTTTAAAAACTTTTCAATCTCGGATCCCATACTAATTCTCTAAGAGCACTGTTGAACATAACTACTAGAATTAGTGATCAATGAATTGGACAGTGAACTTATCTGAAGTTTACTTTTGTTATGTGCAGGATGGCAATGGGCAATTGCAAATTGCTGATGATGTAAGAAATCTTCCTCATTTCATGTTTGGAATTGTTTAATTTTCCTTTCTGCTCCTCTATCGTATTCTATATACTACATGAAGAGTTTGATTTTCTATACGAGCTCGTGCAATAAGATTTTGGTGCTATTTACTGTTCTTTATCATGATCGTATGTGTGGATATATGTATCATAAAGTATTTAAACTCATTCTAAGTTTTTTAGATTACTTTTTTTTTTGTTTTTTTGTATATGGCACAGACTTGAATCTGAAAGGACTAGTAATTTTTTATGTTGAGAGTCCCTCATTTCCTATGGTTGAATACTGTAGTTTGTTGTATTAATGTTTTGCTAGAATGATTTGCCCGAAGCACATAAACACACACATATAGATTCATATATGCACACATCTGGGCCTCAGCTCAAGGATTGTAACAAGTGTCCAACAGTTTTCTACATCAATATATTTGCATGTATGTTTGATAATTTTTGAGATTTTATTTCAAGGGGGATTTTATTTAGATTGTGTTTGATAGATTAATCATTGATCATTATCTCCAGTGTGATACTAAGGTGATTTTGTTTAGATACAAGGAATCTTTGTCGCTTGAAAGGAATTACCTGTGTGTGTCTGTCTATGTAATTCAAGCTTTTGATCACAGTAAAACAAGTTCATTCAAACTTGAGATAAATTGACAACTAGTTGATTTATTCATATAGCAAATATACTGATTTGGATCAGCTTTAATTGTGTTCGAATTATGTTTGTGGAAACAGGAACTATTGGAGGATCCTGCAATAATTAGTGCTGTAGATGAGGAGACTGAATTCAACGCCTTGGTGGTATGTAATTACCCTTTGCTCAAAAGACAAAAAAATTATTTCCTTGTTTGTTGAATCGAATTAAAGCACTTATCTTGTTGGTTTTGTTGTTTTTGTAGGAGGAAGAGGCTGCTCTTCTTGAATCACTGTTAGGTAAAGAAATATAATCAAGATGCAGACATAAAGGTCCGATGATTAATGAGCCATAATTGTTGTGTAGAAGTACTGGCGAGCCTAAAAGAAAAGGGAAAAAATAGCTTATAGAATTAGTTCTTTCGTCCTTTTTCTCTGTATATAACAAGTTTTGTTTTCATCTTTTGCATACATTCCTAACTAGAATACTCTAGTTGGTTAGAACTTTGATGATAAAGAAGTCTGAGGCCGATTCTCTCCCAAGCTTAATGGAGGATTTAATCTAATCGATTGTGTTTACGCATAAGAGAAGGTTGCTGTGGAGTTGATAGAATTTGTTGTGTGAGGAAACAGTTCTGTTGAATATAATGGAACAAAGACCACATGTATGCCAATTTATATAGGGCGCATTTTACTAATTAGGAATGAAAGTTGAATAAATTCTATTAAAAAGGGAACTTGATTCATCTGGTGTGAGGACCGAGGAGGGAAGTAAGTTCTCTCATTCTGATTTTTAGGTGATATCCACTTAATTTGATTTTCGACCGTTTTTAGTAAACACTATAAGTTTGTAATCACAAATTAGGAATTAAATTTCCTTTCCTTAATAAAGATTCCCAATCAGTGAATATGCCCATAGTATATGAGATTAGTTTAGGTTGGATTCCCGATTAGTAAA
Organism: Litchi chinensis; assembly: GCA_019925255.1. NCBI lineage: Eukaryota > Viridiplantae > Streptophyta > Magnoliopsida > Sapindales > Sapindaceae > Litchi > Litchi chinensis. The sequence goes on from CM034471.1 coordinate 12,932,332, forward strand.
CATGTGCATATATGAGATTGGGTTATATTGTTGCCCTACTGAAAGTAAATTGGCCCATAAATACATAATTAGGTTACCCAAAGTGTTCTTGCAGAACTCTATTTACACACCACTGTGTTCAAGGGCGGCGTTTGTTTCAAATGTTTTTCAAAAATTTGGGGGCCTTTGATTCTTAATGCAATGTTTAAGAATGTAGTCCAAATTTGGGTTTATATTTGAAGTTTTTTTAGGGTTCAAAAATGCATTTCATGTAAAATTTAAAATTGTCCCAGACATTTCAACAGAGAAGACCCAGTGATTCTAACCACTGCACTCACTGCAAACTGAAAATTATTATTATTTTAAAGGTGAATTTCACTAAGCCCCTTAGGTTTTGCTTAGACGTTGAAATGGAAAGAGTTCATTATTCTACATTTGCACCATTGAATTTGATAGCTGTCGGTGTTCTAGTAAATTGACCAAGTTGGACTTTGAAAATAAATAATCAAGTAGCATTGAATAAAAAATTAAATGTGACAAAAATATATAATTTTAGATGACAATGAATAAAATAAAAAAGATAATTAAATGAAAGTGAATTAAATAAATTTTAAAAAAGAGTATAACTATACAAAAAGTGCATCGCTTGAGCAACAACATGACTTGCACACTATTTTAGCATCACCTGAGCAATGATTTTTTTGAAAAACTATTTTTAAAAATGAAAAACATGTTTTAAAAATGATGCTTTTACAAATATAATATATTTGGTAAGATTTATTAAAAACTATTTTCAAAAACAGAAAATAATATAGATGGATTTGATATTGTTTTTGAAAAGGAATAAAATAGTTGATAAGAAGCAACATTTTGTTTTGAAAACATGTTTTGGAAATAGTGAAAAACATAAAATAAATAAAATAAATTATTTTTCACTTTTTAGTTATAAGTTTAAAAAATGTGTTTTCCATTTTCAGAAATACATTTTACAAAACATATCACCAAACATTTTACTCCTTTTTTTTTTTTTTTTTTTTTTTTTTGAAAATGAAAAACCATTTTAAAAAATGCTTCCAAACACCACCTTAAGATTCACACCATTCAAAAGATATAATTTTGTCACCATTAAATCTTTGTGCCAACCTAAACTTAAATTTAGAGAAGAAATTAAAACTAAAGTGTCTTGGATCGAAGAATTATACTATATTCTACTTTGTTCTCTCATTGGATGTCTTCTCCTTTTTTTTTTTTTCCCTTATCCATCGTTACATGTCCTTCAGCTTTATCGGATGCCTTTTCATGTCTTAATTGATCCTTAGTTTTGATTAAGCGAAGTTCACACTTAAAAGCTTCTATATAGTTTTTAGGTTTGAAATCTTGAACATCAAACCATAATTTGTATATCCAAATATTCATAATGAAGTCTTCATTCTTCAAGAGTGTTTTCTTCATCATATGCTCTTAAATTTATTACTTCTATATGGAACTTGTCAAGATATTCATTGAGGGTCTTCAATTGACTTTATTTTATTTTACAAAGGATATTTGTCTTTTATTGGGGGGGGGGGGGGGGGGGGGGGGGGGTGGGTCCTGGTAAAGTATTGCACATTGGATCTTCATATACTCCTCAACAAGGTTCCAAAACTTGCTACTCACTATTCGACTGGCCAGACATTGAGTAGCAAGTTCTCAGTTACTTAACAAGTACTCGGTTAACCATAGACTGACAATCAAATTAGGTCAAACCTATTTAAATAATTTAAAAAAAAAAAGACTTTAAAAAAAATTCTATAGGATAAAAATACAGTCATATGACCATACAACATCATCAAACCTATCTTATGCAATCTTCAAAGTCACTTAATATAATCACATAATTACAATATACCAGATGCCTTAAAAATTTGGTAGCATAACTACTATTTTTCAACAATTTCACCATATAATACATAAAAATAACAATACTTAAAAAGCCCATCACATCTTAACTACGTAGGACCTCTTGTTCTTTTAATCTCAAACATAACTAACATCATATATAACATATAAATAATAACATAGCAAGTACAAAATAGCAACTAAAAGGCAAAAGTCCAAGTAGAAACCAAAACGAAAAAGTCTAAAGTCCAAAGTCCAAACAACTAAATAGAATTAAGTAAACAAGTAAAATAAATAAATAAATAAAGTATGTTAAGGCCCTAAACATTTAAATGGCCTGAAGAATGCAATCACTCTTCATCTCAATAAAAGTCTTTGTAATATATAATTTTCATAAATATAATATTAAAACTATAATCTATAATAATAATTAGTAAAAGTAAAACAACTAAAAACAATTTATACTAATTCAAATGTTCAATTTTTTATCCAGATCCTGAGAACATCATCACATCCTTTAATGGCCAACGTTTTCCCAAGAGCACTCTCGTTTTTTTTTTGATACTTTGGCTATTCACCCATGATAATTTGATCTTTAGAGGATAGATCATCATGATAAAAACCTCCACACACTGTATTAAGACATCCAACAATTCATTTTCAAGGTAAATGCTTGGATCCTTAAAGTGGTAATAGGATTTAATAGAAATGTCAATATATGCAATGGAGAATCTAGCCAACCTTTCATTTTTTCATCAATTATTTCAATGATTGGCTGATAATTATTTTCAACATTGTTCAAGGCCTATCTAATATCTTGTTTAACCCTTTTTAGTTCTCCATATAGTTAAGATATTGATGGCTTTCGATCCCCATCCACTAGTCTCAACACTTTCATCAAATGTGCAAAAACCTTTAAACAACTTGTCACACCATTTCAAATCCTCAAACTCATCATAGTTGAGTAGGCCGATTTCTTTTTAGTAAGTTGATATCAAAGCTTAGAGATCTCTAATTCAAACTCTGTCTCCCCCTTTATTTGAAAAATTTTTTCATTACATATATTATACGGTAGGGATTGTTTAACATGTGTCCATTACCTATCATTTGTCTACATTACATATGAGAGGATATGTTACGTGTCAACCTTAAGTCTTAAGTATTACGGGTATGTCATTTCCTATCAGCTTAAGCTTTTGAATCTGATGGTAATTAACATCGAGAATTTATACTTCTCTCATTCCTCACTACTAAATATTGTCTTTAAAGCATTTTTTTTTTCTCTAGCAAGCTTTGCAAAGTAAGGAAAGCAAATGTAAATCTAGTCTTTCCCAGCCTCACTATGTCTCTTTTATTTGTAAAGAACCTCATTATTGCCAAAGTTCTGTGATGAGTATAAGTAAAAATTGTCAAACATTTTGTTTGCTCAATCACTTTATTGAATTGTAGAAGCTTGACAACCTTGGAAGATTGTCAAACGCTTTCAAACATAAGGTTGATGGTATGAGTAACACGTGAGGTCTAAAACATGTTTGGTCTCTTCTTCAAAATCTTGGCAATAGTCATATTGTTGTTGGCATTGTTGGTCACTTTTTGGACAACATTTTCCGATTCAACTTGTTCAATACATTTATTCAATACTTAAAAATGTGTTTGACAGTGTATACCATATTAGAACACTACTTGGAAGAAAACAAAGTTGTTCCCACCCTGCATCATTCAAACATCAATCAAATATAAATTATCTGCATCAATCAAACATCAATCAAATATAAATTATTAAATGATCAAACTTATCAATTATAGTATCATTAATATAGACAATCTATATTTTGATAATCATAAATTATTATCAAACTTTAGATTAAAGAATGCATTAAGAAACACAATAAAAGTAGAAGATATTAAATTTAAATACTATAATATGCAACTAATGTTGTACAGTGGATAAATTATATGAAATTCATATCTACAATTCACACAGAAATTTATTATTTTCATTCTTTTCCTATCAATCTAAGTACCCATCATAATTAAGTATCCACTCTAAGCCCACTCTTCTTCTTGCCTTTTCAACAACACCTTGATCTCTTCCGCCTTTTATGGCAAATATCGCTCCTTGAATTCATAATAAGTTGGAGGTCTATAACCTTGATCCAAACTTACCAATCGCTTCACAAATGCATAAGAAACTACTATTATGAATACCATGTCATGGAATGCCAATTTCAAACATCTACTTAGTCACCTATTTGTGCACTTGATCGATTCTCTCTTTAAAGAGTGCTTAATTATTGATGTTTATTATTAAAGATTGTGTCTGCATGCAATAAAATATATAAATATGTATAGTGATTTGTTTTTTTTTTTTTTTATTCTCTTGATGATTTTAGATGTAGGTTTCTTGTCAGGTTATTTAGGTCATGGGTCGGGTCCTCCTAAGATGACCCAAACTCAAACTTAGACCCAATATCCAACATAATTTTGGATAAATTTAATTAATTGCCCTTCGCAGTTGTGGTGGTTGCATTTGACAGTTATCTCACTTACTATGTGTAATATTTCAGTAAAAGTGAAATGCCAAAGTTTTGATGTTATTAAAAATGTATAACAAAAAGCAAACATTTGACACAGTTTCATAGTAAAAACATAGAACACTTGGCAAAACTTCTACACTATGATCAAAGATTTCTTTCCATCTTTGTGATTGAAATTCGACCATCAATTGAATAATCCGAAGATCAGGAACATTCCACTGCAAAAAACTAGTTCGATTTATTTTTTCTATCTATTGTTTTGAATATATAGTATGTATAGGTTTCATTTAACATTTACATTAGATAGGTGTCTTTCATTCAAAAGTTTTTGTATGAATTTTGGGATGAATGAGTAATTAGTTTAGTTGTTGATATTATTATAGTGATTATTAGTGGTTGTTTATGTTGAAAGTTGAGTGTTTGTTTATGGTGGAAGTTGAGTGTTTGTTTTCTTGACTCCTGAAATGGATATTTTGACATTTGTTGTTTTGTTTGTTAATGTGAATGTTGAATATATTGTTTCAAATAAATAAATAAATAAATAAATATATATATATATATATATATTTGAATGGGGATGGTGATAGATGAAGGGGTAATTAATTTAGAGTCTTAACGTTTATACGAAATAACTTCATTTTTTGTTTTTGTAAAGTTAGAATGAATGGGTAATGATTTTAGTTGTTAATATTAATACAATGATTATTAGTGGTTGTTTATGTTGAAAGTTGAGTGTTTGTTTATGGTGGAAGTTGAGTGTTTGTTTCTTTGACTATAGAAATGGATATTTTGACTTTTGTTATTTTGTTTGTGAATGTAAATGTTGAATATATTGTTTCAAATAAATATGTATCTGAATGGTGGTGGCAATAGATGAATGGGTAATGGGTTTAGGGTTTTAAAGTTTATACCAAATAAATTCATTTTTGTTTTTTTGTAAAGTTAGATACAGTATAAAAGGGACATAATATTTTGAGAGTTATTTATAGTGAGACAATGAGTTTGGCGAACATATGTTGTGAGAGTTTGTGTTGTAATTTATTTTGTTGATTTAATAGTAATTACACTATTGAAAAATCGTTAATTTTTCTCAATTACTATAATTTATTAGTTGTTTAAGATTTTTGTTTTGTGAAAAATACCAAAAATAACATTTTTAATAATATAAAATTCATTTATGACCACCAATTATTAGAAATTCTACTTTAACCTCCCAAACAAATGAATTGCAATCCATACCCAAGATACCCAAATTACCCCTGGCCTAAAATTACGAAATTGCCACTCGATTTCAAAATTCAAAAAAAAAAAAGGAAAGCCGAAATTACGGAAATACCCTTGCCATTTAACATGTCTCCATCGCTGAGAATCACAAACACAACCCGACAAAAAACAAACCCGGTGTCTGTCAAGCCACGAACCCCGACGTCGACGTTGCACAGTGCCGTCCCTCTCACGCCTTCGCCGTCGCCGTCGCCGACGCTCTGTAACCACTGCAAACCGCCGTCGAGCACGTCCTCCTACTCCATTGGTGAAGGTACGCCGATTCGTGTATCATTTTGAGACTTTTTGAATTTCTTGCCATTTTGTAGAGTTGGTTTGTGTTTTTAAAGGTTGGGTTAGGATGATTGGTGAGATTGTGCTGCATTTGGTTAGGATATGGTTGGATTTGTACTGAAATTGCAGGTTTAGAAGAGTTGTAGTGTGAGAAGTCTATCGGTTTTTGTGAGGCACCATAAACCGACGTCGGCTTATGTTGGATATCTTATACCGACGTCGGCTTATGTTGACATACAAAAACCGATCAGCTTTATTTGGTGGTTAGGGTCAGCTTGTGTTTGGAAACATAGGCCGACGTCGGTTCAAGTTGAAAATCGAATGCCAATTAGGCAGATGTTTGGAAAACGAAGACCGACGTCGGTTTACGTTGACAAACGCATGCCGATTCGGGTTGGATGGGTAACGTAAGCCGACGTCGGTTCAAACACTTCAAAAAATCCGATTCGGCTTACGTTGCACAAACTTAGCCCGGCGTCGGTTTATATTAGCAATCAAGACCGACGTCAGTAATGTTGATAACTTAGCCCGTCGTCGGTTTATGTTTACCCTCAGAAACTGACGTCGGTTTTTGTGTCTATATATGAACCGATCAGTTTATTTTGTCAAATTTTTTGATTTATTTATTTTTGTTGCTTTTCTTCCTACAGATGCAATTCAATTATAGGTATCCGGTTCAGCATGTGCCAGAAGGAACAAATGGGAGTACACATAATAGTATGAAGCCTATCGGTTATCTAAATGGATTTCTTTCACAGAGACAGCTTCTAGATAGGTTTAAAGCTTCGAGTTCGATCGCGTATTTTATAAAACAATGCGGTCAACAGTTGCTGACTACTCCCCTTATGCTGACCATTCTTGCTAGAGAGTTAGTAGATTATCCTAACTCATGCCCTGATGAGATGTGGTTTGAGATTGGGGGAAGACCATATAGGTTTGGAAAGCAGGAGTTCTTACTAGTGACAGGACTCCAGTTCGGATATGTTGACTTACATGTCCTTAAGTGGAAGCAAACAAATGAGGATAGTCTCTTGTGGCGACTTTTTAAAGGAATATCGCCGAGATTGGCTGAAATTATGCAAATGTTAAGGGTCCGAGGGGAAGATATAAGCGATGAGGACATCTTGAAGTTGAGTAATATAATCATCGCTTATGATTTATTCTACGGCTTTGATGATCGGTCTAGGGTGGAAGATTATCTGTGGGTCTTGATAGAGGATCTTGATATGTGGAATAAGTTCCCCTTTGGTACAGTCGCCTATAGTAGATTGATAGAGGGCCTTCATCGGGCGCTTGATGAGGATCGGCTTGTGACTGGACGTAACATTAATTTGTATGGTTTTATTTGGGCATTTGAGGTACGATATTTAATATATTATCTTTCTAAATAATAAAAATTGTTTAGTGTTTATATACTAACTAATTGTTTATCAAAATTACAGTGGTGGTTAGTGGAAATGTTTCCGTGGTTGGAAAACAGGGTAGGAAAGAGAGTCATAGGTGGCGATGTGGTGCTGCCAAGGTGTGTGAATTGGATGTGTAATAGCAGAAAAAAATAAGATGGTTTAATGAGCTTAATCGTGTAAGTTTCTAAATTAACTTACATTTATTTTCATTTATTGACTATTATCGTTTGTAATTATAATATTAAATATATTATAATATGTTATGCAGTTAATAGGAGGGAGTAGCACCCTTGAGCCCACTGATGCAGAGAAAGAAAAAGATTATTGGATTTCTTTCAACCCTGAGCATTTGGTTAAGGAAAATGCCTATAAAGTAGGTGGTGGAGGGGCTGTTGATGAAGCTACAGGTGATGGTTCAAATAATGAAGAGAGGGAGAGCGAGCCTAATAGAGAGGAGGAGGGTGTGATGGAGTCGAATAGGGAAGAGGAGAGTGAGACAGAGACGACTAGGGAAGAGGAGGAAGAGGAGCAGCATCATTATCACATCCCAGACCCACGAGATGACTCAGATAGTGCATATTCAGAGGTAAGGACAAAAAGAGCACACGACCCGGTTCGAGGTGAGGATCAGCACGATGACACCGCAGTCCCACGAGGTCACACCGTGGCCCCTGGACCCTCTCAGCGTCAGGTGCGAATTTTGTATGATTATATTACTGTATTTTATTCTTACATAACTATCCATTTAATTATTATATTGTTATTTAATTAATTTTGCAGGAGCTTCAGACGAAGGTGGGCAAGATTATGGCCTTGTTGGAGTCTATTTTGAAGACACAACAGGAGCAAAATGAGAGGTTGAGTAGGATTGAGAGGGTGCTGAAAATCCGTGTGCCTCCGGATGGTGGGAATGACCCGAATGATGATGATGATGATGATGATGACGATGAGCATGATACTGAGAGCTCTATTCGGAATGAGTACATCCATCGCTCTTTACCATCAAAAAGAGCGTCACCATTGAAAACAACACCATCACCAAAAAGACAATGTTCAGTAGATGTTTCAGTACCCCGTCAGGACCCACCGCAGCAGGATGAGAGTGACCGGGTAAATTTGTGATTTAATTTTTGTTTTAATTTCGTTTGTCAAATCATCACAAACTTGTAATTACAACTTTTAATTTTTTGCAGATTGTAGAGGTCCAGGGGGTAGGATCGTAGCTGTTGAGGGAGACCGATCAGATACTTCCCTATGAGGACCTACTGACCCATCAGGATCCACCGCAGCAGCATGAATTTGATTAGGTAAATTTTATGTTTGTTTAGTAATTTAGTTTTGTTTTGCTCATCATGATAAACTTGAGCAGATTGAGGACGTTCAGGAGGTAGGATCGCAGCTGCTAGGGGAGGTCGATCGGATACCTCCCCGTGAGGACCTTCCAGCCGATCAGCATCCACCACAGCAGGATGCGAGCGAGCAGGTAAATTTATAATTTAGTTTATGTTTTAGTTCAGTTTTTCAAATAATGGTAAACTTGTAATTACAACTTTTGATTTTCTGCAGATTATAGAGGTCCAGGGGATAGGATCACAACTGCTAGGGGAGGTCGATCGAATACCTCCCCGTGAGGACCTTCCAGCCGATCAGCATCCACCACAGCAGGATGCGAGCGAGCAGGTAAATTTATAATTTAGTTTGTGTTTTAGATCAATTTTTCAAATAATGGTAAACTTGTAATTACAACTTTTGATTTTTTGCAGACTGTAGAGGTTCAGAAGTTAGGATCGGGGTCGTTGGGGGAGGTCGAGGTTCCACTCCATCATGACCCACCATTTGAAGGGAAACCGACACGGCCTAAACGAAAAATTAAACCGTCGGTGGATAAACAAAAAGTGCCTCAGCAACCTGATGGGTAAATATATTTTCTTTAGTCATATATTTAAATAATGTATAATAAATTATCTGACCTAAATCTGTGGGTAATACAGGAGCAGTTGCGGGGCATATTGTGCAATGTACATTCATGATATCTTATGCTCTCTAGAGGGTGAATGGAAATCTGTCCAAACCAAGGAAAACGCCCGTCAAATAAGGGAACAGATAGCATTGGATTTATATATGTATTCCACCCCAAGATACAGAGTAGACGATTGGGGGCGATGGATATTAGATGAGGATGACAATGTTGTATATGATTGATTGGTTTATATATTTGTTTATATATAATTCATTTATCATCGTTATTTAGTAAATATTTGCTCAAATATTGTGTGGTAGTATGATGGTGGATTAAGAGACTGAGTCTCTATAAGAAATAGTAGAAGTGTTATTTTTTATGCAGGTTTATTGGAAAGTATGTGAAAAAACAAAGGAAATTCTGTCAAAATTTTTCTAAATCATTTCCTTTACTGTAAAAACAAATCGGTTTAAGAGAGGATATGAAAACCGTCGTCGGGTTGCATAAGGATACATATACCGACGACGGTATCAACATGGTCACGCATACCGGTTCCATACATCGGGGTGGATCTGGAATCTAAACCGATATCGGTTTTAGAATTGCCATAAAAACCGACTCCGGGTTTAATAATAGAATGTACACCGATTGCATAAATCGGATGTCTGCAATGTCATCCGATATCGGTTTTAACAAATCCACCAATACCGATATCGGTTCTTGTCACCCCTTGCATACCGAGTTTTAATTTCTCAACATAAAATTAACAATTTTTGTTCATTTTCTTTGTTTCCATTGATAAAAAAAGGCCCTAAACTATAAATTTCCTATTATGTATATCTACATCCCAACAATGTAGACAAACATGAGACATTATATCTTAAGTTATTATGTGTACTTTAACCTAATGACATCTAACAATTCAATGTGATAAATATAGTGGATATAGCAATATATTTTCTTAATTCAATTAAATTAACATAATTTAAAGCCAATGGGGATCATTTTTGTCCTACCAAAACATCATAAAGTGGTAAAAAAAAAAAAAAAAAATTGTATCGGTTTTCGAGGTATCTCTATACCCGACGTCGGGTTTTATGGAACCATAAAAACTGATACCGGTGTAAGACGTACGATGCGACCCGACATCGACTGAATTCACCGCTACAACCGACGTCGAAAATGCAATGAATCAAAGCCCGACGTCGGTTTGTGATTTAAATCAAACCGACGTCGGTTAAGTGCGAAAACGAGTTTTTTTTTTTTAATTTTTTAATATTTTATTTTATTTATTTATTTTTTTAGGTTGTTTTTGTCATTTGTTATCTCATTTGTATGTTTTCAATATAAAAAATTTGATATCAATTTATTCAATCTATTTTTACTCAATTTTTTCACCCTCAATCAAAATAACATAAAAAATTTCAAATTTGAACATAAGATCCTCTATTTTATTTTCATATTAGAGACGATATAATCGAACCTGTAATATAATATTAATAATTACGAATAAACTAGTTCAATTACCATAAAAATATAAATAGACTTCGTTTATATATCAAATTTTGAGCAACAAATGTGATAAACCTTACAACATCATGTCTATTCATTACAAATTTCCATCATCTTCTGAGGGTGGAATAGGGAACTGTAGATCACATCGACGTCGCGTGTGTCCAGTCATACCACAAAGGCTGCATTTTCGGGAGGTTCTAACTCGTCCAATAGGAGCGGCATTCACTCGAGCCTCTGTATCATCTTCTGTCATGCTCCCAGTGGCAATGGAGCTAGTTCCGGCCTCTCCAGCAATTTCTGTGCTAGTCCCAGCATCTTCAACAGCTTGTGCACTTGTCCCAGCACGTCCAGCTTGACCTACGCTCGTCCCTCCGATAGTAAGGTTAGGACAACAAAGACGGTTGTGTCCCCTTTCACCACATTTTCCACACTTTTTCTTTCGACGACTTTCTCCAGCTGAAGGAATTCGTATCTCTTTTGGTCTACCTGCTTGTCGTCTTCCTTGGGATGGTAGTACAATCATATTTTTGACTTCTGAAGGAACATGCCAATCTTTTGGGCCAGGAACAGGATTGATCGGACGTGCATATGCAGCTTCTAGCCATTCTTTGCTATAATAATTATGACAAAGTGTATAATAATGAACACCGTTCACCCTGATATATGACAAAGATAGAATGTTACCGACTGATATTAAATAACAAAAACATAATAATAAAGTATAATTACGATACCTGGCAACAACAATTGCATGATGACATGGCAACTGATCTAGATCCCAATGCCGACAACTGCATGTCCGCTCAAAAGGCTGAACAAAACCATAACCCAGTTCATGTGTGACTCCGAACTGGATCGGCTGTTGAATGGCAGATACCATGGCACTTGTCGATTCATTGGCCATCGAGTTCACATGATCTTCTGCAGTTTTGGTAACCGAAGTTCTGAGTTTCTCAGCATGAACACGTCTATCATTATACCACTTTTGCAGCATATGTCTTAGATATTCATGTGCGGTTGTTATTGGAAGCCGACGTGCTTTCATCATGCATTTGTTCAGCGACTCTGCAATGTTAGTGGTCATCATGCCATATCTTCTTTTAGGAGAATATGCACGTGACCATTTTGTCACTCCAACATCAATCAATTTTTCATGCATTTGCGGACATACCCGTTGAATTTGTTCCAAATATCTATCACAATCTGACCTTGTATAACAATATGCTGGAAGGTAGAACATATCCTCCACATCTTTTTGCTTTCTAAAATGTTTTTTCAGGTTTTGCTTCAAGTGAAAGAAACAGAACACGTGTGGGACTTCGGGAAAAACATCACTCATCGCATTCGCAATGCTTTTATGACGATCGGATACAATAATCAAATCTGATGGCAAATGGTGCCTCCCACCGATAATCTCTCTCAATCTACTTAAAAACCAAGTCCATGAATTATCCGACTCTCCATCACCAAATCCAAAAGCAATAGGATAAATCATTTCCTCCCCATCTTTGCATGCAGCAACAAAAATCACTCCTTTGTATTCACCTTTCAAATGAGTGGCATCAATCGCAATAACCGGTCTGATGTAAGATCGAAAACCATCAATTGAGGCCCCAAGTGCAACGAATGAATATAAAAAGCTGTTGTTTTCATCTGTCTCAATTGCAGTCACTGTACCAGGGTTTGTTTCTTTTAACATGTGAAAATACGAAGGAAGCTGCTGAAATGACTCATCTGCTTTTCCATATGCTAGTTTCTTTGCATATTGTAAAGACCTCCAAGCTTTAGTGTACATGATCTGCACACCATATTGCTCCAACATTTCTGCCATCAAAAGCTGAGGTGTTATACTATCAAGGCCCACTTTTTTCTGATACAATGTTGCAACGACAACAGTCTTCACACTGCGTCTATGTGACTCGTAAGCATCTTGACAACATGTGTGCTCTGGTACATACTTATACACATACCACATAGAACCACCTTTTCTACATCTTGCACGAATCTCAAAACTACAGCTTAAATCCTTACAACCAGCCTCATATCTAACCGTGCATGAACGTCTGACTTTATGTTGATGCCTGGAATTAAGCACACATTTTCCAACGGCTACATTCAATTCATATTTACTGTCAAAAAATGCACCTCTGTACAATGTATCACGTCGGATAAAGGTCGACATAGCCACTGATGTACCCTCAATTTCACACTGATCTACACCAGGAACAATCCAGTATGGTTGTGAAGGGTTGGTTTCAAATTGTGAACCCGAAAATCGTACTTCTGGATACTCCACGGTCTCTGTATCAGCTCTAGTTTCAATGTCATCACCTTCAGTTTCCTCATTATCATCTTCACTGTTCGATGTCTCATCACCATCGCTAACTGCATCCTGATCTTCATCATCATAATCATTTCTGCCAAAATCAAACTCATACATTGGACTTTCTACAGATGTAAATGCGGCAATAGAAGCTGAAACTTGGTTGCTACCATTAGAAGAAATAAAACAATTTTGACCTCCACCTATAATCGGACTTGCAATTCTATCTATAGGTACCTCCACATGCCTTGGATCTGATATTACATTAATGAGAAACTGAGGGACAGTGGAGCTAATACCTCTAGAATCTCTCATAATCTTATCAACATAAATTTCTCTATAATCAGCTTTTTTGTCTGAAATCACACCTCGGACACTGAGATCAGTAGTGATTGGAATCTTCACTGCGGGCATTCCCCTAGCTCGGAGTAAATAATGCAAATGAATATCCCATATTCTTTTATCAATGCCAGTCACTATGTAAACGAATTCTACCAATCGAGAAAAATTAACGTTCTTAGGGGCCCCCATCATGAATGTCTCACCTCCAACATAGTTATTCCCATTCCACTCTCCGTTACATTTGACTATTATCGGCACTTCACTCATTCCTATAAAATTTAAAGTATAAAAAATTAGTGTAACACATACTTATGTCATATTAAAATTTAGTATCTAATTTTCTATTGCCAAATTCATCAAAATCCAACCAAATATTATACAATTAATATCAAACATACACAACCGAAAGTAATAGAAAAACAAAAAACAAAAAACAAAAAACAAAACAAAACAAAACAAAACAAAAAAAAAATACAACACATCACAGAATCCGATTCGGGTTTTGTGATATAATGTATCCCGAATCGATTTTTGTGAATAAACATAAGCCGATCCAGGGTTTATGGTATCTTAAAACCCGATTCGGGTTATGTTATTTCATAAACTCGATTCGGGTTATATTAATAAAGAAAACCCGATTCGGGTTACGAACATTCACAAAAACCGACGATTTGCAGAGAAACGCAGTATTTTTCACATTCTTTTTCTCTTCGTTTTGTGCAGATCTATCTTGCTAATCAGGTTAAATCACAACCACAATTCACTCTTATGCCCTAAAACTAAGCAATGTGACTAAAATAATTTGAAAATCAACCAACAACAACAATCACATACCTTAACTTGAAGAAAAGCTTCAATGTAGAGTTTGTTAGAGGCAAAGAAGCTTCGAAATGCAGCTTTAATGGTCGTAAACAACTTAATAAGTGCACGAAATGCAGCTATTATGGATGGAAAAAAAAAACGTAAGGATGAAAGATGTGGGAACCGGTTGCAAGAGAAAAGGGAAGAAGAAGAGTGAGGAAAAGGGCAATTTCGTAATTTCAATAAGGTTTTAATGGGAATTTTAAATTGAAAAATACTTAGGGGTAGTTTGGGTAATGTGGGTATAGGTAGTAATTAGTTTGTTTGAGAGGTTGAAAATGAATTTTTGTAAATAGAGTGATAGAAATAAATTTTTCTTTTTGTTGTGGACTGAAATTGAAAAGCACTCTTTTGTTTTTGGTATAATTTAAAGAGTTATGGTGATCATGATAGATGAAAAAATCTTGTGTATTGTTTTAACCTTAATTTGGTCTTCTTTGTGGTTAGATTCAATTTGCTATACTTTGGTGTTAATTTATTTGATTTCGTTGATAGATGTAGCGCATTTTATAGTAACCATATGCAAAATATCTATGTTTGTTTGGTAGTTATGGATGCATAGATCTCTATGTTGGAGAAATAATTGTCTTATTATTTTATTTATTTACTTATTGTTTTGTATTAAGGATGGATGCATTACAAATTAGTGCCAAAATTCTTGGTATTCAAGTCGAGTTTCATATTAATGATCCTTCAACATACACATTAGATGCCCTAATAAAGCATGTGTACATGTGTGCGTGTTCTTGCTTTTCAGATCCTTTAGAGAAATTAAAAGTTGAGGTTAGGCCACCATTAAGTAAGGAGTATATTTTGGTTGTTGATACTAAATAGTTGCAAGATTGATCTATATGTTCAGTTGTCAAAAGATTGAAAGTATTAGGTTAAATGTTGATCTCTTATCTATGGCATCACACGCTTCAATACAAGAATCCATTCCACGATAATCACGACCACAAACAGCTGGACAATCATGTGATAGTAAACCTGCATAAGACATGCCTACTGAAGAATTTTTTATCATATCATTTAATGATGAACAGAGTAACGAAAGTATTTGGTTTGATGTTGATCTCCTATCTATGACATCACACAATTATATACAAGAATCCATTCCACGATAATCACGACCATAAACAACTGGATAATCATGTGATAATAAACCTATAAAAGACATGTCTACTGAAGAATTTTTTATGATATCATATAATGATGAGCAGAGTAATGAGGATGATTTTCCTTCTTTCACATCTAATATTGGTGAAGAAGATAATGAGTATTATCTTGGTTCAAATAGTGATGAGGAATAAGATAATGAAAGTCTTGGTCCAAAATCATGTGAGATACTAGTTAATGACATTATAGAAGAAATAGGTATGCTTGATGTAGGGGTTGGTGGTGAGGCTACATTTGATACTTAGTTAGGTATAGCTAAAAATGTTGTTGAGAAAGATATTGAACATAAAGGGCTTGAAAATATAGGACAATTCTATCAGATGATGAAATTTTATCGAATGTAGCCTCTTTCACATATAAAGATAATCATTTTTTGATCAGTTCGAGTGATGATAAAGTTGATCAAGTTAAAAGAGTGGTTTTTAAAGATCCCAATGGTGTGCCATATGCAGAAGATGGTAGTAGGAAATTTAAATTAGCTATAAATAAGATGTTTAATGGTCTTTGTCACTTTAGGCATATATTGCAAGATTATGCAATTCAAGAAGGATTTGAGTTGAGGAGAATTAAGAATTCAAGTGAAAGGTTTACAACCAAATGAGCAGTTGATGGTTATGGTTGGAGAATCTAAGCTAGTAGGGTAGATAGTTCAGGTGCTTTTAAGCCTGAGACATTTGTTAGTAGATATTTCTATATAATAGGACACAAGATTCATGAAACAAATGGTATTGGGTTTGCACACAAGTTTGCTAATATAATTCGAACGCATCCTGATGTGGAAGTTACCATTTTGCAAATTGAAATTCAAAGACTATATAGCATTAGTCCTCCAAAATACACCTTATATAGAGTAAGAAATAAGTGTTAGAAAATGCAAATGCAAAAGACATTGAATCACACAACAAATTGTATAGGTATGGGTATATAATTAGTGTAAATTATCAACTATGGTAGTATATACATATACATATATATATATATATGAAAGCAGTAAAACAAAGGTTTAAAATTGAACTCGAAATGATGCGGAACTCCTAGAAGCTTGTGTTGTTCAACTGGTGGTCGGATTTCGATCATGAAATAGAAAGAAACCTTTGATCACAATGTTAAAGCCTTGCCAATTCTCTCAATTTTTAACTCTCAAATATGTGTTCTATTTTTGCTCTGTCTTTATATGTACTTTTACATGTTTTTTTCATCAATCCTTAAACAACAAATTGACTGCATTTATACTTCAATTAACTGCCAATAGCAATTGATATTGGAACTATCAATAACTACTAAAGCAGTTATCAACTTTTATCCAAATATTAAAAGGGTTTGGATTGGGTCATTGGTTTAGGTCATCTTGGGTGGATCCGACCCAAGTTCCAAATAACCTAACAATTAGAAGCACTAATCTTGGGTTAGTTGTATTTATGCAAATATTTTGTGCTCATTTAGATGGTCCTATTGTTTTCCAACATTTTTTTATCTTAGTTTTAATGCTCAAAAAAGGGGATTTATGTTTGGGTGTAGGCCATTTTTAGGAGTTGGTTGCATTTGAAAAGAAAATTTACTGAAGTATTGTTATCAGTAGTTAGTATTGATGCAAATAACGAAGTGCTTCTTGTGCCTATTTGTATTGTAGAAGATGAAACAAAAAAAGCTAGGGTTAGTTTATGGAACACCTATATGAGCACATTGCAGCAGAGGATAAAGAAATATTACTTTCATGAGTGATTGACAAAAAGGCATTCTGCATGCAATAAAAAAGTATTTTTCACAAGCCAGCAATAGATTTTGTATTAGGCATTTAATTGCCAACATGTAGTCACAACATAGAGAACAACTACATGATCTACATGTCTGGAAGGCAGCTAATGCTAGTAGTGAGTAAGCCTTTATGAAAAAAATGGAGAACTTGAAGCTTCTGCATGACAAAGCACATGAGTTTATGATGAAAATCCCATTGGAGAGCTGGTGTTTGCATAGGTTTGATACCATGTCAAATCTACACATACAACTAATAATGTCTCAGAAAGCTTTAATCCTTAGGTTGACAAACACAGAGGATTGTCTGCACTGCAATGTTTGAACATTTGAGGAGGAAGACAATGAAAAGGATGCATAAGAGACTACAAGAAGTGTAGAAATGGAAGTTAGTCTGACCACATATTGTAAACAAAAAATTAATGAACATATGGAAAAGAGAGGTATGTATCTGTGCTTTGTTCATCAGAACATATTTATAAGGTGAAAGAAGTCTTTAAGTATGAGATTGTCAACCTACAAAATCACACTTGCGATTGCATTTATGGGATGTGTTTGAAATCCCATGTAAGCATGCATTGCCAATGCTTACATTAAAGAGGTTGCAAGTGTCAGATTATGTAGATTGGTATTTAACTAAGGAGGCATATGTCATAACTTCTTCAAATGTCATCAACTCCATCCTAGGACAAGAACATTGGCTACAACTTTAACATGGTGAGGTTAAACCTCCTTATAAGAAAAAAATGGTTGGGAGGCCTAATCATAAATGAGGTGTTGATGAACCAAAAGTTGAAAAATATAGTGGACTTAGACAGTGTGGTAGATGTGAAAAATATGGGCACAATGTCAAGACATACCTCACCACCACCGATACTTCAGGCAAAAACAAAGTATGTATACTAAAGTCACTAAGTTTACATATATTTTAACATCATGAAAATGTTTTTTAATTACTGTGCTTGTATTATATCTTTTTGCAATGTAAGAAGACTACCACAATAAGAGCCAGGAAGAAGTTAAACTACAAAGGAGGAAGCACATCTAATGTACCACCAACACAACTTGTGAAACTATCAACCAATTTCCACCTTCAATATATTGAATATATTAATTGCATTAGTAACAAGCTGCATTTGTTTTGGTAGACAAATATGTCAGCTGGAGAAAGTTCAAGGATAACAAATGAAATAACTAAAAATAGTAGAATGGATCTTAAGGGTCACAGGCTTAGACTCAAGCCGCACTTTAGTCTAAATGCAAGACAACTTGTGATGGTGTCAACCATTTTCCATCTTTAATATTTTGACTATGTCAATTACATTAATAACAAGCTACATTTGTTTTGGTGGGCATAAATGTCGGTTGGAGAAAGTTCAAGGATAACAATTGAGATAGCTAAAAAAAAGTAGAATGAATCTTCAAGGGTCATAAGCTCAGACTCAAATTGCACCACTTCAATCAAGTTTGAACGCAACACTACCATCTTAATCCACATCCAATCAATGTATATCTAAAATATAAATATATATATAAATATATATATATATCTTTTATGTAATTAAGATTGAAATTAAGGAAATATGATTAAATCAATTTTTTTGTTCATCTCATTGCATAGTAACCATGGCTGGATTGGATAATGGTTGGAGTATGTTTTAAACTCTATATATATATAACACTCTATTTAAATAATGTTGTTGGTTTTGGAGCTGCATCTATGGTATGGTATGATTTGGTTTTATCAAATCATGTTTTGTTGAGGCAAGAGGGATGTTCAAGAAATGGAGATGTTGGCTTTTGTAAAGAATTTTCTTTTTATATATGGGGTTGTTGAAGGAAGATTGTGTTTTTGTCATTGCACTTATTGCTGATAGTATATTTTGTACGTTGTAGATAGTTTCACTAGTGTGGATGAGTATAAATTGGTTACATTGTGTAGCCTTCTTTTTTAGTAGGGATAATTCCAATTTCTCTCTTGTAGTTTGAACAAATAGTCAAAATCTCCTCTAGCTTTAAAAAATCATTTAACTGTTGAGGGGAATTTTGGGTATTTATTCAAACTACAGAGAGGAAATTGAGATTATCCCTTTTTAGTATGACACTATATTGAATTTTTAATGAAGGTATAGGAATGAATCTTTGTTTTTGCTTAGAATGGTACATCCAAGGAGGTATATGGCAGTAGTGGGGAAAATTTTTGAGGTTTGTCATACATGACCACATAATCTTTATGATCTAGATGTGGTCATTGGTTCAAGGCATGATGCATATACCTATGCGGCTTAGTTAATAATTGTTATTTCACCGTTTTATTTTTTTGGCAAATGTAATATTCATATATGTTGTCTAATGTACAAGGTCCAAATCACATGCGTCAAACCTAGTACATGCGCAACATTAAATGTTTATTTCTTCATAATTATCAATGAAGAACTTTTCTTTATTTAACTACATTTTTTATATGTATGTTGCAACCAGGTATACATTGGATAAAGTTATCATGATGTGTTCAAGTATATTGGTGCTAGATCATTTTTCTACTGTTCATACTTGCAGATGCTTTTGTTTTATAGTACAATCGCCAAAAAATGTAGGCATGTAGCCATAAATAATTCCTCATTATTTGTTTCCAATCACAATTACTATGACTACAAACATAGTAACAACAAAGAAGAATACATTATAATATCAAACACCCTTTTACTGTAAATATCATCATGCATTTTCTGATTTAGTTTTTCCATGTTCTCAAGCTTGGAATCAAATGCTTCAAATCTTCTCCAACATGTTGCACGATTTCATTTTCCTCATTCCTGATTCTATTGTTGCCAAGCAAAAATTCATCCTCTCCTAGACACCAAAATTCATAGTAATTGCATTTCTTATTTTCACATAGAAAATATAATGGATCTGTCCTTGGTTTTGATATCTTAATAGCTGATTTCTTTTTGCATTTACAATACCTATTCTTGAATTTTATAACATCGTTGCTACTACTAAGGGAAGCCTTCATGTATGCTTGCTTGAGATAAAGAAAAATCAATTGCAACTTTGTTAAACCATGAACTAAAAAATCATTAAAAAAGAACCTGGAATTTGTATAACTCAAGCATTCATCGTCTAAAAGTTCACCCTTTAAATAGGCCACCATAAATAACCGTTGGCAAACTAATAGTCTTATTTCTCCAATAACATTTTTTTTTTTGTTGAAATCATTCAATTGCAATTTTGTCGCATTTTCAAAGTGTATGTTGGTCAATTGAAAATTGTCTTTCCAATAAAATCATGTTTGCTGGTCACAGTCACATCACGTATGAGGTTGTGCAAGGGCAAATAGGTATATTTACCTTAGCATGTTCAGATTGCATGTTTAACTAACTATGGTCACTGCGGTCAATGGTATTTAAGTGTAATATTAGTTAAACTCGCACCATGGCTGTTATGATGCATTAGGTCTGGGGTTTTGAGTGTAATTTTCCCCTTATTGGGCATTTGCTAAATCGACCCCAGTCCAAGCAAACCCGACCCAGATCATGACTAGTCTTCTAACCGGTAGCATACATGTAGTCTTCAGCAACAAGCATTGATCTGCAATTCCCATGAAAGATGAGAAACATTGAAACAAGTACAACACTCTCCCTTCTACTACTCCTCCTCTTTCTCATTTCCCAATCACCAGTTCTCTCATGGAAGAAAGAAGAATTCCGCACCTGCGACCAGACCCCCTTCTGCAAACGCGCCAGATCCCGCAGTCCATCTTCGTCCTCTTTCTTCGCTGACGACGTCTCCATCTCCGACGGCGATTTGAGGGCCAAGCTCTTCTCCAGGAACAATTCCCACGAACCCCCTCTACTCGTCTCCCTCTCCGTCTACCAAGATGGCATCATGCGTCTCAAGATCGACGAGGACAACCCCACCAAGACCCGCTTCCAAGTCCCTGACGTCGTCCTCCCCCAGTTCCTCTCCCGGAAGCTCTTTCTCCAAGGACTCTCCTCTGAAACGATCGACGGCGATGCTTCTCCTTCCTCCATCGTTTACTTATCCGACGGCTATGAGGCCGTCCTCCGACACGACCCTTTCGAGGTCTATGTCCGCTACAAAAGTAGTAATTCGAAAGTTGTGTCTTTGAACTCAAATGGGTTGTTTGATTTCGAGCAGTTGAGAGAGAAAAATGAGGATGAAGATTGGGAGGAGAGGTTTAGAAGCCATACTGATAGTAGACCTTATGGCCCCCAATCCATTAGTTTCGATGTCTCGTTTTATGATGCTGATTTTGTTTATGGAATCCCTGAACATGCTACTAGTTTTGCTTTGAGACCGACTAGAGGTCCTAATGTTGAAGAATCTGAGCCCTATAGGTTGTTTAATTTAGATGTGTTTGAGTACGTTCATGACTCGCCTTTTGGGCTCTACGGGTCCATTCCATTTATGATATCACACGGGAAATCAGGAAAGACTAGTGGGTTCTTTTGGTTGAATGCTGCTGAGATGCAGATTGATGTGTTGGGGGATGGTTGGAATGCTGATAGTGGGATTTTGTTGCCTTCCCAGCAGAAGAGAGTTGATACGTTTTGGATGAGTGAGGCTGGGATTGTTGACACCTTCTTTTTTGTCGGTCCTAGTTCGAAGGACGTCGTGAGACAATATACTAGTGTTACTGGCTTGCCGGCAATGCCGCAGTTTTTTGCCACAGCATATCACCAGTGTAGGTGGAATTATAGAGATGAGGAGGATGTGGAGCAGGTGGATTCGAACTTTGATGAGCATGACATTCCCTATGATGTTTTGTGGCTAGATATTGAACATACTGATGGGAAGAGGTATTTTACGTGGGATAAGGTTTCATTTCCTCACCCAGATGAGATGCAGAAGAAGTTGGCGGCCAAGGGTAGGCATATGGTGACTATTGTGGATCCACATATTAAGCGCGATGAGTCCTTCTGGTTGCATAAGGAAGCAACTCAGAAAGGGTATTATGTTAAGGATGCATCGGGGAAGGATTTTGACGGATGGTGTTGGCCTGGTTCTTCGTCGTATCCAGATATGCTGAATCCAGAGATTAGGTCATGGTGGGGTGATAAGTTCTCGTATGATAATTACGTTGGTTCGACACCTTCGTTGTACATTTGGAATGACATGAATGAGCCTTCGGTCTTTAATGGTCCAGAGGTATGTTACTTTGTTTTTTGTGGGTCTTTCTTCAGGTTTATGACTTTTTGTTAAGGCTTTTTATCTTGAATTCATATATCATTTTGAGTTACTTTTCCATTCTTTGTCTTTCGTTAAGTTCCATGCTTTTGTTAAAACAATATAACCTGGAGTCCAACTTTAAGGCTTATGAATGGAATGTTCATGGTAAATAAACTTTAGGCTTGTTACAAGAACTTTTACTATTTCTTAACTGGATTATGAGCATAAAATGCTACTATGAACTCAAGTAAACTATATTACTTGTCTCTTTTAAATAGAAACTGAAGATGGATAAGCAAAACTATATAACACCACCTTTTAGCTGATATATACTGCCTGTAATAATTAACTAGTGTAACTTGTCTTGAAGGGCTGGTAGCCCATCATTCTACCAGATTCTGGATTGTGAGAAACAATACCAGTTTTAATGTTATTCAGTATTAAATATGGAGTTTGAGATTCAAGTTGAACTGAAAGTTTTGACAAACCAAAGTTGTTCGCAATCAAATTTTACAATCTTCTGGCTCTATAGTTGCATTTTAGGGTGTTATGAGATAGGTGTATCCATCTGCAAGGTGGGCGTCAATAAAAATGTTTGCTTCTCTACGCATTCTTCCTGCTTGGGTAGTCCATGTAACTAGGTGTGTTTAAATGAAGATGGATTTACCGAATCAAATATATTACTTGAATGGTCAAGAAGTCACATATGCTTGTAGTAAGTGTGATTAAATCGACTTAAATATGCCGTTAGAAATGGCTGTACTGAATGAACTCTGGCATGTACATGATCAAGGTGATTTTGATAAAAGAGTAGTTAATTGGTTTCAGCTTAGCTTTGCCTTTTTGGGCCTTTGAGTTTCAATAACCTGCGTGTGTATATATATATGTATATTATGTGTGTGTGTGGCCAGAAGTGGCTTTTAGAGCTTTTTGGTTGAACCATGAAAGAGCTTTTATTTTTTATGGGTTCTTTGATGAGAAGCTAAGCCTAACATGCCTCCATTGGAAGGGCTTCCAAGAAAACTAGGGAAAGCCATTTTCCCTCTTTGATGAAACTTTCTTATTAACATTTTTGCCATACACCTAATGAATAACAAAGCAAAAATTCCCATGTCGCTTTTGTAACCCAAAAAAAAAAAAAAAACTCTTCTGAAGTTGATGATCCAAACAGTAACTGAAAGCCTGGGACTTCTTTTACTATCAGAAGCCAAAAATAAAAACTGTGCCAAATCGGCGCTTATTTATGGAACAAGCATTTAGGCACTTTCATAACCTAATTTGTTCATATATTTTCTGAATCTTAATCAGCTTGACATTGATGGTGCTGGGGTTCATGGCTTCACAATTTTTTGTTTTCTTTTTTATCTAATATTATATATTTATATTTGCTTTGTTCTGTTTCGGTACTTCCTTATTAAAACCTGTCTTGTCTAAAAGGGTTGCATCATTCATGAATGTATATGCTAAAGTTTCTATGTTAATGATATCTAAAACTGTTACATGCCTCTATTAGTGTGGAAATTAGGGTTGGATAGCTAGATACCTTCATGAATTTCTCCTTTTGCCAGACAGGTAGGTTCTAATTAAATCATTTTTCTGGATCAGGTGACTATGCCGAGAGATGCTTTACATATTGGGAATGTTGAACACCGAGAATTGCACAATGCTTACGGGTTTTACTTCCATATGGCTACAGCTGATGGGCTTGTAAAGCGTGAAAATGGAAGGGACAGGCCTTTTGTTTTATCAAGAGCATTTTTTCCTGGCAGTCAAAGGTATGGAGCAGTTTGGACAGGAGACAACACAGCAGATTGGGATCAGCTCAGGGTTTCTGTTCCAATGATTTTGTCACTTGGTTTAACTGGGATGACATTCTCTGGTGTGTAAGGTTACTTATGTGTAAATTACTGATCTGAGTTGTTGCGTGTCTCTTAGGTAATCATGGTATATATGTTGTTGCAGGTGCGGACGTTGGTGGCTTTTTTGGAAATCCTGATACTGAGTTATTAGTTCGCTGGTATCAGCTTGGTGCTTACTATCCTTTCTTCAGGGCCCATGCTCATCATGACACCAGAAGACGAGAACCCTGGTTATTTGGGTATGTATTATCTTGGTGCTTGCTCGTTTCATAAAATATTATGTATGTAACCAAAGAAATGGTGATCTCGAAGGTCATTCATGTTTGTATGTAGGTAACTGTTGTAGGTATATATGCATGCATGGTCATCAACTCATACAGTTTCTACCTTCCTATAACATTTGCTTTCTGTTTTACTGCTTATGTAGTTCATTATGTGTGCTTTTCTGTGAAAACATTGTGTTGTACAGTTCAAGATTACAGTAATTCTGTGAAGTTTGTATTTTCATATGGGAAAGGTGGAAATTTCGTGAGTTCGTAGATCACCATTTTTGTTGACTCTTTGGTAAATAGAATTAGGTGCTGCTAAAAGAAGGCCCTGGTTGATTTTTTTGATATTGTTTTATTGTTTTATTGAATAATAAAGCCCTACTTGTTAAAATGCTTTATTCATTCCTGAGGAAAGCTTGTCAATGAAATCATGTGGTGGTTCCTGATTTCTTTTTTCTTGCTTGCGTTTGTTGTAAATTTTATGTATACCCTATATTTAGAAGACGAAGGCATGCCGAACATTTATGCTCTGTGCATTTAAGATATGGTGTCTTCTTTGTGTTTGGTTTAAATTTTTAAAGTGCTACATGGACAAGTTTGTCAAGTTTGTTATAGAAGAAGACATGATGGCTTTCTATTAATGAACAGTGGGACTTAAATTAATGAAGAAAAGAATTAGTAAAGGGTTGGGACATGGCTTTGATGATTGAGGGCTTGGAGGCTTGTCTTGCTAGGCCTTGCCACCATGTGCTCATACCGAGAAATTGGCTTGCATCATTCCATGTCGGCGGTTTAATAATATATATTTAAGTTTAACGTTGATGACCATGTGAGGGTAGCTTCAAGTTTGATTTTAATGCTTACCATGTTCAGCAGAGTATAGTTTATATAAATTGTAGAGTATGTGGAAGTTAAAAGTTTTTGGCCCGTAGTGTTGAGTTCATTTGGTGTTTTTATGATTAATAAACAAAAATTTCATCCGGTGTCTTGATTGTCCTTGAGTCTAGAGCACATTATGCTGTGTTATTGTAGATGCGACTGCTGCATTCTCTGTAAGTTCAAGCTGACCAGGAATGCTTGAGAATTTCTTTGAACAGTTGAATATGTGATTTAAATGTTGGTTGTAGCATATGAGGGTACTAAACTATCTTGCCATCTATTAGTGAAAAAGTGAAAAACTTTAGAATTAATTTGTTTTGTTACTTCTTGTATTTACCATATCATCATCTGGCATGCAAAAATTTAAATTCAATCTCCAGAGATCTATAATGTTTAGCTGTCTTCATGTTATTACAGAGAGCGAAATACAGAACTTATGAGAGAAGCCATACATGTTCGTTACATGTTGCTCCCATACTTCTACACCTTATTCAGAGAGGCAAACACTACTGGCATTCCTGTTGTGCGTCCATTATGGATGGAGTTCCCCTCTGATGAAGCAACATTTAAAAATGATGAGGCTTTCATGGTTGGGAATGCAATTTTGGTGCAAGGAATTTACACTGAGGTACTATAGTGACCGGATCGCTTATTTTTCTCCCCAAATTCTCTAGTAGTTTTCTCGTCATCTTTTCTCATGGTGTACAACTGAATACTGTTTTGTTTCTTGAACCAGCGAGCTAAACATGCATCGGTATACTTGCCTGGGAAAGAATCTTGGTTTGACATGAGAACTGGAACTGCTGTTAAGGGAGGCATTACCCACAAGCTGGAAGTTTCAGAGAGTATCCCTGCTTTCCAAAGGGCTGGTACAATCATACCTAGGAAAGACCGGTTCCGGCGAAGTTCCACTCAGATGGTTAATGATCCTTATACCCTGGTACGTAGTTGATGCCAATTTAACCCTTTCAAACCTGTCCTGCATTTCTGAAACCTTTATCAAATTCTTAATGTTGGCATCCAAATACCTCAAATTTGCATTTTTTTTACTTTCCTTTCTGGGAGAATTGCAACTCTTTGAGGTTTGAACCTTTTTCAAAACAACTGTTTTTGTCTCAAATTAGATAAAACCCTGACAGCCTTGGTTTTTGGTACTCATCCAGGGTTATATTTACTAAAATTTGAAATTACAAATGTTGGTCTTGGTAAACAACTAATAGGTTTCCATCTAAATTTGAAGTGAAATATCACTTTATACTGAACCTGACTGAGGTCAGTACACAGCACTATACTTTTAGTAAATCCTACAAATGTGTGTGATTTTTCGGATATCTTGAACAGTACATACATGAAATGTCTGATGTTTGTAAGAGGGTCCTTGGATTGGGACTTTGGTTTGAGCTTATAAGAATTAAGAAGGTTATTATCTGACTATTAAGAGGAAGAATTATTGAGAGTGGGAACAGCCATATGTGTGTTCCATTAGTTGAGATTAGAAATGTGTAGATGCCATAATACATGAACAAAAGTCAGCATGAAGTACATCTGACAACAATATCGTACATACTTTAGCTGATGTTCGGTTCTAGAAAGCATGTAATTAAAGTATAATGCGCATTTCTTGATGGTAGATTTTCACTTGGCTTTAACATGTGAGATTTGTGGGTTTAATCGATTGTGTATATGGTCTTGGAACGTAAACATGGTGGAGATGTGCCCTGTCTCAGAGCATAACTTGGGAATACAAGGCTATAGGGATCTGTAACTGTGTCAGTCGCCTGCAAGATAAGAAATGGTTGGGGATTGAGAGCAGCCTTGGTAGCAAAGATATTTCAAGGTCAAGTTAGTTGGTTTGTGTGGTGGCAGTGATCGTAGGGATGAAAGTGCATAAAATTAGATAAAGAGAGTAAATTGCTGGCTTTCCCATTAGTTTGCAGAAAAAATCTTGAAAAAATTGTTAGAAGGTTTGTAGGTTTTCCAGCCTTCTATTGACTTATTTAACTTGGAAGATGATGATTTAATTACTTTGTCGATGCTGCATTCTTATTAAGCTATGTGATCATTGATTGAGAGAGACAGAGAGAAAAGAGGAGAGATGTCCCTTTCCCTCTTATTAGGGTAAGGAATTGCAAAGGATATTCTTCAGCACTTGTACTGTATTCCGACATGAGTGCCACCTATTCTTGAAGGTTTTATGCAATGGAACAGCTCACCCTTTACTCATGTTACTTTTTTTATTTTTGTGAATGGCTGTGCAAGAAAAATTGTAGTCCTAGGGTAGGTATCATGCTTATGGAGAAAGAAAAAAGATAACACCATTAGAATGTAAGTTGGATTCATCATTCATATAGATAGATTTTATTAGATCCTAGGTACAGAATCTACAACCCTCTGGACTGGGTCCTTTTTCTTTGATTGTTTAGTTGGATTACATTTAGGTTTTACAAATTGAGATGTTTAGAATTATTGCATCCCGGAAAACTACTGTCCTTTTCTTCATTTGCAGTTGTGTCGACGGTCATTTGACATATTGTGGTTATGTCCTTGTCTGAACGTTGTCAGTTTGTATATCTGGCTATATATTAAAATACACCAGACTTGCTATAGAACTCATTCAGTCTACATTTAACAAGTAGTGTGCAACCACTTGACTAGATCGTTGATGTGACAACAATGGATCAACAGTCTTCGGTTTGGACCTTGAATGTACAATTTATGGTGACTAGGAGGATAGTGACCCATGTATGTCTTTATGCACCCATTTATTGTTGTTATCTGTGTGCTTGTAGGTGGTAGCTCTAAACAGTTCTCAAGCTGCTCAAGGTGAACTATATGTTGATGATGGCAAAAGTTTCCAGTTTCTGCAAGGGGCCTTCATCCATCGTCGATTTGTATTTTCTAATGGACAGCTTACATCTCTAAACATGGCTACCAATTCCCTTGGCAAATCCCAGTTTTCTTCAGAATGCATCATTGAGAGGATTATTCTGCTTGGATATGCTGGTGGAACGAAGAGTGCTTTCATCGAACCAGCAAATCGGAAGGTTGAAATTGAGCTTGGACCACTTCGGCTACAAGGGCACAAGGGCCTGGCTGTTGCAACCATTCGCAAGCCTGGTGTTCGGATCTTGGATGATTGGACAATTAAAATATTGTAAAAACATATTTTTTCTCAAATCACAGCTTGCTGGAATTTGGAAGAAGACTATAATATCTTTGATGGGTTTTTGTATGTCCACTATACAGTAGTATTTGCTTTCCCGGTTTTGGAGAAGTTTAAGCACACAAGTTTATGCTATGGTGCGTAGTTTTCCAGTAGACACCATTGTAACAGGAACAAAGTTTGTTTGTATCAATCGAAACTTTAATTAGGAATACTACTTATTTTCTTAAAAATTTGAAAATCAAGTACAAGAAAAGAGAGAATAAATATGAAAACTAAATCTAACAATTCACCATCTCCGAAAACACCAGATTTGACAACAAAGGGCTATGGAAGAAAAAAAAAAAAAAACCCTCAAATCGGACAAAAGAAGTAATAAAGGAATTTGAAAAGAAGGAAAAAGAAAAAACTAAAAAAGGAAACTCCAAAATTTGAACCTAGATATAAGGAGATGATTTATTTATGAGTACTGCTGTACTATTAAAAATTTTGTTCAAGTTTATTATTCAAGTGATGTAATAAAACACATAATTATTATGTTATTTTAAAATTAATACAATATCTATAAATCAATTTATCACATCATCATTTGGATAACATTTTTTGGAAGTATAACATTATTTTTTATCTATTTATTTTTTAAATCTCAATTGAAGTCATTGGCTTTGGTTGAGAGTTAATCTCGACCAAAGCAGAAATCAAAGTCATTTTCGACTTTGGTCGAGAGTTAATAGCTAGGATTGTTCAGTTGTTTTTTTTCTGAAACATTCATTTTTTTTTTCATAGTTTCAGGTTTTCTTCTAAAATCAAAATTTCTTGTAGTTCATTTTTGGCCTACAAAATTTAAACAATCTCAACATTAAAAAACAAGATTAATTGAAATGCACAAACCAAATCCACAAAGTTCAAAAAACAAAAAACAGAAAACAAAAAGAAAAAAAAACATAGCAAATATTAGATCTAATTACAAATGAATTTTTATTTTCATGAAATATGGCATTTGTTAAGGAGAAAAATGATCATTAGTGAGACAGAGAGAACTAAAAAGTGAGAAAAATAAGTGATGCATGTGTTTTAATACACTTGAAAACAAATACTAAGTAACTTGGAAGGGATGTGTTTGAATAGGTTATGAAATTTGTTCTCTCTTCAAAGTTAAATGCACAATGAAAAATCAAACACAAAATAATAAAAGAGAGAAGAAAGTGCACAACAATTTATGCATATAAACCCGTACAAGATAAAAACTATGGGACTAGAACCCAAACTAGTTACGTTTGAATTGGAAGTCCACTTACAAAGACATATTACAAATAATGTTCGTACGTAATCACTTTACCAAGTGATTTAATCTACCTAAAAGTTACTAGTAGCTTGATCTTGTTATTCATGAACCAAACTTGTAACTCCCTTTATCTTTTTGATCCTTTACGATTCCATAGTTCGTAACTATTTGATTCAACACAAGTGATAAGAACTCTTCTTACTCCTAAGGCCACAAGAAAGAAAGACCACAAGATGATTAATTAATCAAAGTTTATTGTACAAACACACGTGAATATATACGTACAATCAAGTAATGTGTTTGATCAAAACACACTACGTAAATTTTGATGCAATACAAGCTCTCACACAATGAAGCTAAACGTAAGAAGAAAATAATTGTCTCTCCCAAGGCTCTCACTAAAACAAATTAATCAAATATGCTCTCATACTAAATCAACTAAAAAGGAAAACTATATATAGATGCAAGAGAATTCAAATTTAAAATGGTTTAGAAAACTTTTCTAAATTTGATTCCTTAGCAACTCAATTAATGACGTCCCTATGTTGGAGTAGGAATATAATTTTTGAAGTCCTAAAACGGAGTCAAGATCTACTTATTTTCTTTTACATGATTATCTCCCTAATAATGCATTTTTAATAGATAAAAAATTTTAGGAAAGTTTGGAAGTGAGAATACGTAAAACGAGAAAATATGAAAAACTCATATTTCGTGGTTTTTGCCACATAGCTCATTGCCTTTAAGTGGTGAGCTTAATGATGGTGGCACTAAGCCACTGGTGCCACCGCTTCAACGGTGAGCATTGTGGTGTTCTGTTGAGATGCTTCCAAATCTGCACGACTTTATGATTTTGATCATAACTTCTTCTTCTAACCTTATATAAACTTGCAATTTTTATACTATTATTAGTTACCTAAAACTACATTTTGTATGTAGAAGCTATCTTAGAAAAACAATTAAAAAATAATAAAACTGTTTTTCCAATGAACAGTCAGATTTGAATGTCTAAGAACATGTAAACACATACGAAACTATATGAATGCATGCCTATGAGTCATAAAGCTACATGCTCATGATCTTAGGATATTAATAGTATAAAATAGGACATCAATGCAAAACTAGAGTTGAAAATATCAATGATAAACTTGCTTCTCATAAGGTTCATAAAACTTTTTCTCTAACCATTCTCAACTTCAATGTTTTGTCTCCTTGAGCTTAAGTCTTCATTATTTTGTTTTCAGTCACTGACCCCAAAATTTATTAAGCTAATGAATACATATATAATGTATTTTGTCATGAAATAAGCCAATTATAGAAATATTGAACTTACAAACTAATGGCTAATTTTGGTAGTTCATATATTTAGGTGCTATTAAAACTTAAATTAATAGTTTGGTCACAACCTGATGACAAGTATTAGTATTGGTGACATTTCCTATAGGTTTTATATTTTTTTAATCCAACCATTTGTTTGCTTGTTGCTTGGGATTGACAAAATAATCCCAAACAACAAAATAGTTTGGCATGAAAGGGACTAAGGTCCTATTTGGAATGAGCCAGCAAGAGCTTATTTTGACTTCTTGAAGCCAAAAGCCATTTTGTCAGCTGTTTGAATGAATTCAATAAAAGAGCTTCCTGTCTTAGGAAGCTCTTCTACCCAAAGCTATTCCACCCAACTTTTTTTGGAAGCTCTTCCTGGAAAATACGAGAAGTCAAAATTTGGTTTAATGAAATAATTTAAAAATTTTAGCTTTTACTTCTCTTCTGCTTCTCTTCTTCTACTGTCAAAAGTCAGAAGTAGAAGTTATCCCAAACGAGCCCTAAATTGCCCACCATAAAGCACAAGATTGTGAAATCTTGTGCTTCAGACCATTTTCATTATTTTCTTGTCATATTACTTTTTTCTTTTTTATTTGTATATAAATTTCTTTTATATAGTTATTGTATGCAAGTTTCATGATTTATATAATTGTCTTATTTAGAGACAAAACAATTTTAAATTAAAAGACTTTAAGATGTAACTGCTCGCATTTCATGGTTTGATGTTTATTCACATTTAATCACGTTATATTTTAAGTTTTTTTAAACATATATATATATTTTTCGCATTTAACTGCTTAAAAACATAAAGAAAAATTATTTAATGAGTCAATTTCAAACCATGAAGTGATAATTGAAGAACAACACCTTTCAGACATATTTTTCCATTCTCTTAAAATTTTTGTTGTCTGTATTTCCTTTTGTTAGTAAAATGATAATTTGCCCTTTGAGCATTCATAATTAACAGGGTGTAAAGGAAGTCGGGAGGTGTAAGTGTATAATAATCGATTAGAGGCATCTATGTGTTTTTAACAATTAGTGAAGGGTGCCACAGTATTTTGTAAAATAAAAATAAAGGATTAATAATGCCACTTACAAATATAATTTGAACATCCATTTCATAAGTACAGGCAAAACTAGAATTTGGAAATTAAACAGTCACTATAATAAGGATCCAATCTAATACCAATAGTATCCCTGTTGAAATGATTTATGTGTAAATACTCTTA
This sequence comes from Litchi chinensis, assembly GCA_019925255.1. Classification (NCBI taxonomy): domain Eukaryota; kingdom Viridiplantae; phylum Streptophyta; class Magnoliopsida; order Sapindales; family Sapindaceae; genus Litchi; species Litchi chinensis. The sequence continues at coordinate 12,964,815 of CM034471.1, forward strand.
ACTTATTTTATTTTATTTGTATTTAACTCTTAAATTACTAAGTATTATTAATATACTTAATTTAAACCCAATATAATCGCATGGTTGTTTAAGCTTTATTTAATTTTTTCAGAAATATTCTGGTATTGTATATCAATGTAGTTTCCAAAGCACTTTCCACTTCCACAAAATTTTCACGTTAATGAATATCATAAGCTTGAAACCTAAAACGGTGGAATTAAGGAAAAAAAAAAAAGGAATTCCTAGAAATCTGAAATAATTCTGTGCTTACTTATCAATGATTCCGAGACATGCTCTTAATGATATTTGAGTCACTAGCATCAATAATATTGAGGTAGCAAACTCTGTAATGTTTTTCATAGACAGTCCCCAAGTCTATTTTGTTCCTATTGTAGTGATGAATTCCAATCTTTGCTAATATTATCTGAGAGTTGTGAAAAGGGGGCAGTTGTTTGCGTTGATGACTAATTAGAGTGTAGTTTGACTTTTGTTTGCCCCATTCAACTTTCAAATTTTTATATATTATTATTTAATTAAAAAAAAAACTGTTGAGAGCAATAGCTAAACCCTAACTTACCCCAGTAATTTTTATGCCCATGCAATTTGTTATGCAAAGATACTTATTGACAGTTGAAAGAAGATAGAATGATTGATGGATTACCATTCATAAAAGATAGAATTTGTCAACTTTATACAATTAAAAATAGAATTTGTTCTTTCAAGTCTTTTCATCTAAAAGATGCCGATACGATCCCTTCAAATCATAAGAAAAGAATTAGATACTATTTTCTATTAACAAATTATTTAAGATTCAAAGTTGTTTCTGCATTCATTATTGTAATTGTGCTTAAAAATAGTATTTGGATCGCAAGTCCACTAAGACCCAAAAAACCAGGAAACCCACATACCAAAAAATGAGAATGAGACAGTATGAATCCCATCACTTGAGAAAGTTATATAAAGAGAGGTGTAAATTGGTTGGAGTTGGGCTGAAAAGGGGTAGATTTAGGGTTCATGGGAACTGAGTGGGGTGGAATGCTCAACCAAAATGCAAGTGTTGAGTAAATGATCTTTTAGTTTTATATTTCGAATAGCTCTCTTTAGACATTATATAATGCTATTATAATTTAATAAATAGGGAAACCAATGAAATATTGATATGTGGAGTGACACAATGAAAAGGCATGATAGAATTGATTAGGGGACTTTATTCTCCCAGATGGCCTGCGGCTTTATTCTACCACCTTGGAGTGCCTCAAAGGTAATCCTGTAATTAATTAATTATTCTACCACCTTCTGATGATACTTAGAGCCACGCATGTTTTCCTTATATATGATACAGAAAAGTACAGATTTCATCTTCTAAACAACACCAGTAACTCTTCAACAGTTTTTTCTTTAACTAGTTGGTTTAATTTTGTTGCTCGTTCAACAAAAAAGGGCTCACGATGCAGGTAAGTTCTAGCTCTTTGTTAGAGTTTCAATATTACTCTTCAATTTTAAGTGTTAATATATCATAATATCAAGTCTTAAACACTATAATTAGATAATTTCTTATTAGCTTAAATTTTTGAGCCTGATGATAACTAATATATTATCAGAGTGTGAAGATCTTTGATTCAAACTCTTTCCCTCACTTTATTTGTCATTTTGTTGCTTATGTTATATGATAGGGGACATTTAATATGTGTTAGTCATCTGTGATTTGTCATTTGTCTATGTTACACATGAGGGGACGTATTAATGTATTATAATCTCAAATTTTAAATATTATTATTGATCTTTTTTATCAGCTTGAACTTTGGTTCCAGTAATAATTAACACTAAGCATTCAAAACCTTACTTTTCTCATCACTAGCTAGCTAGCTAATTGGTCCTTAACATTGAAAGGTGGGTGGCGAGGTTGGCATAAAGAGCCACAACAATCAAGTTGATGTGCCTCCACAGAGTATTGAGTCTAAATATTTCGATGATGATGGTCGTCCCAAACGTACCGGTAAATTATACTTTCCCTTTCTCGTCACTATTAGTACTGTTGCTATATTCACTGAATAACGTGCAGGAATTTACCATAACAATATATGAATGGCTCGAGCAGTAAGTCCACAATTTCTTACAACAATTTTAATACTCCGTGGACAAACTCACATGTCTATATAAAGGATGATGTTTTCACTCTTAATTTATACGTGCAGGGACGGTATGGACTACAAGTGCCCACATCATAACAGCAGTGATAGGATCAGGGGTGCTGTCTTTAACTTGGGCAATGGCACAGCTAGGATGGATTGCTGGTCCATCTGTGATGCTTATGTTTGCCTTGGTTAGTTACTATTCTGCATCTCTTTTGGCCGACTGCTATCGGTCCAGTGATCCCAGTTATGGCATGAGAAACTACACTTACATGGATGCTGTTCGATCCAATCTTGGTAGATATATATATTACTCCGCATTACCTCTCAACTGCTTAGTTTCCAATTAAAACCATGAAAATTAATGGAGTGCTTCTTTCAAATGTATTTTAACATTATCAAATTATTATCATCTCTTCTACACGAACCAGGTGGAGTTAAGTTCAAGATTTGTGGGTTATTTCAATACCTAAATCTTTTTGGCGTTGCCATTGGCTACACTATTGCAACTTCTATCAGCTTGATGTGAGTAACTGAATCTAGCCAACTTTTTTCTTGACAGCTAATCATTGTTTAATAATAATTAGTCATGTAATGTGAACCTTACTACTATATGTGAGAAGGAAGACTATTATGAATATGGGTTTAACAATTTTTTAAGAAAATTTATTTTCAGATCCTCACAAGGAAATTTTGGATGGTGTATCTATTCACTCATAACATGTTATACGATATAGATACGATTTAATTATCCATTTAAATAAATATTGAATTCATATACTGTGATAAGTTATGAGTAGTTCGTATACACGAGTAACAGAACATGCTTACCCAAACAATGATTCTCTCATGGATCACATACCATCACAAATAGTTAGATTCACGCCTATTCTTATCCTTCGACAACTCTTGTTTTTGGAAGCCATCTTCAATTAGGGCGTGTTTTCATATAGATATCTTGCATATGTTATTTAGAATTAATGTTAAATGGATGTTGTGAGAAGGTTGTATGTATGGATGATCCGTTGCGTTGGATATGTTTGAAAATCAACAGGGCGATCCATCGGTCAAATTGTTTTCACAAGAGTGGTAGGAGAAATCAATGTCACACTTCGGGCAACCCATATACTATCATGTTCGGTCTTATTGAAATAGTCCTATCTCAGATTCCAGGGCTTGATCAATTATGGTGGCTCTCAGTTGTTGCTGCAATCATGTCTTTTACTTACTCTACAATTGGTCTTGGATTGGCAATAGCCAAAATTGTAGGTATAGTTATATATCTCTTAAATTTTAATGAAAAATTTAAGTTTTAGTTCTAAACAAAAGCAAAGCATATATATATATAAACTTATTGTTTTTGGTTTGTTTTTTGATTACCAGCAAGTGGAACAGTGAGGGGTAGTCTAACAGGAGCAAGTGTGGGAAGTCAAACAGCAAAGATGTGGGGAAGGTTTCAAGCTATCGGAGACATTGCTTGTTCCTTTTGTTACTCCTTCATCCTTATAGAAATTCAGGTCATTTCTTCTTTTACAATCCTTAAATGTTTCCATGTGCCTTCGTTTGTAGCTGTTTATTATTATTATTAAACCTAATGTTACTTAAATCTCAGTGAAACCAATAATATATTTTATTCTTAAAAAAAATATCAGTTATATTCTTATCAGACTCTTGGGAATAAGATTGTTAGAAAACACTAAAATTTACTAGACCACATTTTATATCTTGTAATTAGAAAAATATCTTTTTTATTAGATTCGTCTCACTAATAATCTTCTAATTTATGAAACACATGATGATACCATAGATATTTTGGAAGTTGAAGTGATAAATTGCTTGCTTTACAGGACACAATCAAAACCCCACCACCATCAGAAGCGACAGTAATGAAAAGAGCCAACCTGATAAATAGTGTAGTAACAACATCATTTTATATGCTTTGTGGTTGCACGGGGTATGCGGCTGTTGGAGACGTAGCTCCTGGAAACCTCCTCACAGGATTTGCCTTCTATGAGCCCTTTTGGCTACTCGACGTAGCCAACGTTGCCGTTGTAATCCACCTCCTAGGAGCTTACCAAGTGTATTGCCAACCCATTTTCTCCTTTATTGAAAAACTAGCATCAAAACATTATCCAGAAAGCAGTTTCATAACCAGGGAAATAAACGTCCAAATGCCAGGTTTAATGCAGCCTTACAAAATGAGCCTCTTTCGGCTTATCTGGCGAACGGTTTTCGTGTTCAGTACCACTATAGTTGCAATGTTGGTGCCTCTCTTCAATGATGTTCTTGGAATTCTTGGCGCGATGGTTTTTTGGCCCTTGGTTGTTTATTTTCCCATTGAGATGCACATTGCCCAGAAGAAGATTCCCAAGTGGAGCACCAAATGGCTGTGTAGCCGGCTGCTGAGTGTTTTCTGCCTAATGATTTCTCTTGTGGCCGGAGTTGGCTCTGTTGTGGGTGTAATTCTTCACCTTAAAGCCTTTCAACCGTTCAAGATAAGATACTAAGGTCATTTGAGGCGGAGGAACTACTCGAATCCACGATTTCAATAGTGTGGGCATATCATTGGTTCAACTCCAGCTTGTTTGATAAGACAATAATTAATTATTAAATCAACGTAATCAGTCCTTTTTTTTTTTTTAAATGCATTTGTTGCTGTTTATACCTTTTATGAAGTTTGTGTCCGATAAACTTTAATAGGTGAAAACTTCTACCAAAATCCTGAAATTTATATTAAATTATTAATAATTGTTATGGAGAAAATATATCTGAATTCATTTTGAGAAATGTTGAGTTTTACACAATCACATCACATTAATATGCTCTATAATTTTCTTTTTGAATGAGAAATGAGAAGAAGAACAAAATATCAAAATCTGAAATTCATATTAAATTATTAATAATTGTTACAAAGAAAATATATTTGAATTCATATTGATAAACTTGAGAAAGATTGAGTTTTCCACAATCACATCACCTTGATATGCTCTATAATTTTCTTTTTGAATGGAAAAGGAAAAGGAGGGCAAAATTATACTTATGTTGATTTGACTTGAGGATCATAACTCTTATAATATTATTTATCTATTAACTCAAATTAAATTCACATTAATCCTAATTTAACTAGTATTAAGTTTTTACACATTAAAACTCATACCCAATAGATATCTTTAGAGTCCAATTAATAGATTATTTATTTGACCCTGTTAAACTAAATAACCTATAATATAATTATCATTTAATATGTAAGTCCGTAATAACAAATATAAAAACCCTAACATTATCTCTCATTTGGGCTACATATATTTTCCGAGACAATTATATTATCAATAGTCTTAAGTGCTCACTGAAAAGCTATCCATTCTTAAATATCCCATTAGTTACAATCTGGTCCATTTAGTATATCAACATGGGTTCAAAGCGATCTTTGTTACATAAATTTATAACTAGATACATTAGTGGTCACCACACCAATATATTCAATGACATAGATCGAGTATGGATACGTAGCATAAAAATTACATGTCATGTGATCTCAAACATGTCTATTTCCAACTAGCCCAACTTTAATTTTTAGTGAGATTGAATATAAATAACATTTAGAGTTTATAAATGAACTATATACTTTATTCTGTAATAAATAAATATAAAACATGTCTGTAATAAAGAACATCAAAATACTAACTCCCACTAAACATGCACATCATCAACCAAAATAACACCCATATAAGCAGTGTGCTCATGAAAGACCTTAGGTGGTAATCATTTAGTAAGCGGATTCGCAATCATGGAGTTTGTCCTGATATGTTTTATAACTACTTGTTGAATCTAAACTTTTTCTTTAACAACGAAAAACTTGATATCTATGTGTTTTGACTTCGTAGAGCTTTTATTGTTGTTGGAATAAAACACAGTCGAGTTATTGTCACAATATATCTTTAAAGGTTTTTCAGTACAATCCACATCTAGCAGCTCCGTGACAAAATTTCATAGTCATATCCTATGATTAGATGTTTCATAATAGGTTATGAACTCAACTGCTATAATGGAATAAGTTATGAGTCTCTGCTTAGCACTCTTCTAAGAAATAACTCCTCAAACTATCTGGTAAATATAGTATGATGTGGATCTTTTACTATTTCGACATCTAACAAAATTGAAATCAAAATATCCAATGATCTCTAAATGATCTGATCTCCGATAAGTGAGCATATGATCTTTTGTTCTCTACAAATAACGCATAACCTATTTGGTTGCTTTCCAATGATCCATCCCTGGGTTACTTAAATATCTGCCCAACATTCCCACTATAAACACAATATCAGGATGCGTGCATACTTGAGCATACATTAGACTTTCTACAACTGACACATAAGGACTCTTTTGCATTTCTTTTTATTCTAACTCATTCTTAGGGCATTGATTGAGCATAAACTTGTCTCCTTTAGTAATAGGGGTGTCTTTTGATGCATAACTTTTCATGTCGAATCTATCAAGAACTCTTTTGATATAACACTTTTGTGATAACCTAAAGATACCTCGAGAGTGATCTCGGTGTATCTATATGTCTAATACAAAATAAGCATCCTAAAGATCTTTTGTCTTAAAATTCTTTGTCAGAAATCTCTTGGTTTCATGTAATAAGTCTATATCACTACTAGTAAGCAGTATGTCATTGGCATACAACAGCAGAAATATAACTGACTCCCGTTGAATTTATGATATACACAATCTTCAACTTTATTTACCTTAAACTCATATGAGATAATGACTTGACAAACTTTGTGATACCATTGATAGGAAACTTGTTTGAGACCATAAATGAATTTTTTTATTTTGCAGATCGTTTTCTTTAGGTCACCGGATGTAAAGTTTAATTTTGGTTGCATCATATATATTATTTTGTCAATGTTACCATTGATAAACACAATCTTTACATCCATCTGATATAACTCCAAATCAAAATGAATCACAAGTGTTATTATGATCTTAAAAGAATCTTTCTTTGAAACTGGAGAAAAAATCTCTTTGTAATCAAAGCTTTCTTTTAAGTCAAATCTTTGGCAACCAAACAAGCTTTATATCTTTCAATATTGCTTTTTAAATCTCTTTTATACATTCAATACAGACTTGAAAATCTATTAAATCAAGAGGATCAAAAATCTCATCAAACACAAGTCTCTAAATTCTCTATTTAGAGATATGGCCAAATCGCTTATGCCATAATGTGGCAGAATCCTTATCAGTTAATTTTTGCTTTATACCTCATGAACTTGTATGGAAGGTTTTAATAGTTGAGGTAATTGTATCCAATAAATATAGATTATTATGTAAAGATAAAGAACTAGTACTAATAGAACTAGAATCTTAAAAACGATTAAATTTATTTATTTCCAAATGAAGAAGAATAACCAAATTTGTCCAAAATAAATTGAAACCAAATTCCGTTTAAAAGACGGTACTATATAAATCTATTTCAAATGTAAAAATTGATCAGTTTTTAATAATAACCTAAAAGTTCTTATAGCTTTTATCGCAACTGTTTTGCCATCACCTACAAAGATGAATCTTTTAGTATCACTTAGTTTTTGACTCCATAGGCAACCCTGTATAGATACACTTATATGAGTAGTAACACCAGAATCTATCCACCAAATGTGTTTAGGTACAGAAGCTAAATTAACTTCAGAGCAACCCAAATTGAGAAGTATATCATTCTTGTCATGACAGTTGGCGTACTTGAAATGTTCTTTCTTCATGTATCCAACTTTCTTAAAAAAGTAACAGATAAACTCCTCATTCTGTTTTTTTTTGCAACTTATGCTGTGATGTCTCAACTATAGCTTCTTTTCCTCTTTTCCCTTTCTCTTTAGACAAAGAGCCTTTAAAAGTTTTCGGAATGGAATGTTTTGTGATCATAAAACTCATGCGATTAGAATAGTCCCACTTCTTCATGCTCGTTTTTTCATTAGCGGAACTATTATCATTAAAAGATGCAAGTCATTCTTTCCGAAGTGCAAGGTTAAGATCCATACAACCGAGAACAATCATAACATTCTCATTCCAATTCTTGAAGTTTGTGTCATTAAGCATAAGAATGGAATTGATATTGGCATGTATTATTGAAGCATAAATAGTAACTAAATCAAGAACAAAACCAAATAAAAGTTCACAATCAATAATCATCTCACAACACAAAAATACTTAATTAATAAATTCATACATGACATGATTAAATAATCATATAATGGTGGGTCCTAAAATAAGATACCTAGCATAATATTGATATTTAGTCTTTAGACGGAAATATCAATTGTAAGTGGTACTCTCCATACAGTAATCAAATATTGACAATTAATCTCATCAAACAATAAGTCTTTCTTTGGATCGACTTATTGCTCACATGAAAGATTTAATAATCGTCACATATTTATTATTACAGGTATGCCCATTATTTGGCCAAACACAAGCTTCTTTCGGACAGGTCATTATTTGTATAAACAATAGATATACGCATTTTAATATTTCAAAATAAATAAATTTACATTATAGAGATTACTTTGGCAATATATAATTTCAATCAATTTATTTTGAAATATAAAACTATTTTTTTTTTTAAAAAAAAAAAAAATCAAAACTGAATGTGTTATCAAGGGAAAAATATATATATTTTGCCATTGAAAACTTTTTGTCCACTAAATCCTTATTCAATAAAGTGAATTCATATATATATATATAACAAACTTTTACTAGAATTTCAATGCACAGGCCAAAAATGCATAATTAATATAACTAATATGCAAGCAAAACAACATAATCCAGTGACCACCAAATATTTCTGAATATAAAAATTAGGAGGGGCCACGAATCACATGTCTGAAAAGTTGATTGTGAATTTGTGATCATTGAACAAATAATGAAATAAAATAAAAAATAACAACAGTTAATGGTTGTGCAACTCTGTTAGAATATGCATGACCCAAAAGTAAACATCATCTTGGTTTTGCACTCATCTCTCAATGACTTGAAAAACCACTAGTCATAGAAAAATTGAGGTGATTTAATTTCCATTAACAAACCAATGGTCATATATATTTAGTGGCATGTCTAGAATCAAGTATATATTCTTCAATTGTTTTTCTAAAATCACTCATCATAATAAGTCAATTCTTTTTCTTCATAATAAGTCATGGAAACAAAGACACAAATGACACAACAATTAATTTTTCTTCATGTTACAACAACAATAAATCCATGAAGAATGAGAAAAATTTCTTAATGATTCAACATGAATTGACTCTGATACCACTTGTTGGATAAAATTTTAATAGGCAAAAACTTATACCAAAATTCTAAAACTCATATTAAATCATTAATAATTGTTACAAAGAAGACATATCTAAATCTATGTTGATAAATTTGAGAAAGATTGAGTCTTTCTCAGGCAAATCACCTTAATATGCTCTATAATTTTCTTCTTGAATGGGGAAAGAGAAGGAGAACAAAATTGTACATATGTTGATTTGACTTAGGAACCATAACCCTTATAATATTCTTTATATACTAACTTAAATTAGGTTTCCATTAACCCTAATTTAACTAGTGTTTGGTTTTTATACACTAAAGCTCATATGCAATGAATATCTTTAGAGTCCAATTAATAAATCAATTATCTAACTAGTCCTATTAAAATCAATAGTTTAAAATATAATTATTATTTAATATGTAAGTCCATAATAAAAAATATAAAAATCCTAACAGTTTGTCGTTGCTTAGTTTTATAGTTCATATATGAGATAAAAAAAAAGACCAAATACAAACTAGCCCCAAACAAATTAGGGATAATCCCAGTTTTCCTCCTGTACGAAATAGCCAAAATCTCCCAATGGTTTAAGAAATAGTTAATATCCCCCTTCTAGATTTACAAAATGGATAAAAACCTCCCTGTAGTTTATGGAAATAGTCAAAAATCCCTCTGCCATTAACTTGAATGTTAATGATCAATGCAAGTCAATGTTTGATTGTTAAGGTAAAATTGTCAATTTAATTTAAAATAAGTTAAAAAAGAATGAAATTAATAAATGTGGAGAGAGAAGTGACATGTGTGCAAACATGTGTGCACCTTTCAGGACCATCAGGAGAATAATAGAATGGAGATGGTCCTAAAACATTAGTAACAGACCTGACCTACCCCTTTTCTCTCCTGTTTTGGTTTTTCCCTCCATTCGTTACTGTTCATCTTCACATGGCACTAAAAACATAAAAAACCCTAAACTACTCATTGGTAACTTCTCCAGCTTTTAAAACTCATTGCATGTGTGTGTCTTCATCACTTTAACTGATTTTTTGGTGTATACCGATGTGCTTGAGGCCGAGTGCAAAGGAGTTGTTGAGACAAATTGCGTGGGCGTTCAAGTAAAGGTTAGGTTTTTAAGGCTTTTTATTTTTAGGTAAATGTTGATTTCTTGTGTGTGGTTTGCATGGTTGAAGTTTATATTGTTAGATTTTGCTATCAGTGTTGTGTTAGGGTTTTAATGAAAAAAATTTGGGGGTTTTTTGATTGGAAGATGGAAAGAGTTAATTGATAGTATAAAGGTAGTTTGTATAACAATAGATTGTGTTTGAAGACTATTGATGATTGTGTTGATTGTTTTTAAAGGTTGCATGCATGTGGTTTGTGTGTGTCATGAATATATTTAAAGGCTGTTGATGTTTTGTTACTACTACATATGTATATATATATAGCAGTTATATAAAACATCTAGTAGTAGTTCATATATATACATATATATATATATATACTTTGCTCTGGCTTTATTCAAACCAACAACAAGATTGCTTTACATGAGTGGCTGAACTATCCCATATATATATATATATATTATATATATTTATATACATGATCGGCAAATATGGGGTTTTCTTGTCTTGTTTCTAATATTAATTTGTGTTGTTTCCTTGTCCTGTTTTTTCTATACATGGGGTTCATAGCTTCTATTGTAGCTTCTATTTGAATAAAATTTTACTCAAGTAGGTTCTAGTCTTAGTCTCTCTTTGATTATTGAAATATGAGAATGTCCTAAGCTTATATATATATATGTATATATATATATGTAATGAACTGCTATATGTCAATAGTTTAGGTTGTTTCGGTCTTTTTTGGATAGGTGCTGCTAGATGTTTTATGATAGTTTTACATGCATGGTTTAACTAAATGTTAATTGGAATGAGCAATTTTCCATATAACAAATTCATGTATTTGTTTCAATATCTTGTTTTTAGGACTGTGTTGTTGTTCCCACTGTCTTAATTTTTTGTATCTAACTGTTTTATCTGCAGTTATTTAAGATTAGTGAGGAAGTGGTAATTGATGCCATAGATAAGGGGAATGTAGCACGATTAATCAATCATTCAGTAAGTTCTTGATATTTGAGTTTATTTTATGAATTCTATTAGAATATAAATAAACTTTCCTAGATTCATTATTTGCATTAGTTATAATGAATATTTACTGTCAAGAATTGGGGATGTGAGGTTTATTGATATTTTGGTTTGTAATGCTTGTGTTAAATTAATCAATTCAATTCATGTTTCATTTCAATTGCTCATTGCCAAGACAACAGAGTGGACTATCTTATTGAGATTATTAAGGTAATAGTAGCATCTTAAAGTTTTTTTTTTTTTTTTTCAAAAATAAGTATTGCAATTTTTTTATGTTAAATATTTGTCTTACAAGTGGATTTTTTAACTTGTGGAGAAAAATATTTTATATCAATTTGACTTGTCCTGCTGTTGGAATGATGTCAATTTCTATGTTGTGGATATATTATTTGGTTGTCAAATATTCACTTGGATGATGCCCATGTTTGTGGTGGAGTGGTAATAATTGGATTCTTAACCATATTATATTTGACTCTTATTTATATGTTTTGGTTGCATGTTCTATTATCTAGAATGGTGTTAACATAGGTTGATCATGCTATTTTTATTTAGAAAATTTGTTTCCTATTTTATTTAAGGAAATTGGTTTTCAATTTTGTTTATAAAATTTAAAATTCCTAATTTGTTTAAGAGTGACAATTTTCTAATTTGATCCTAGGATTTTATTATCTACAATTTTCTGCTTTATGTATTTGATATACTATATTTTGCGATTATCTATTTCTTAATATTATAATAGTTGTTAATATGAGGCAGTATATGTGTAATGATTGTTTATGGATGATTCTAATTGTAAATATATATATATTTTTTATTTTCACAGTACGAATGGCTTCGTTTCAGATACTAGTTGATGGGCATAAAGAAATCATAGAACTTGGGCATTGCGATGTCAATCATGTTAGTATGATAATCTTAATAAATCATATGAAACATGAATATAAGGGAGATAAAAATGGGCACAACAATGAGTGGTTGGTGTATATGAAGTTGCCTTGGTGTGATGAAAAATTAGAGGTCACTACTAATGTTGAGATAATGAAAGTGTTTGAAATCTTTGGAGATCATACTCATACCAAGATTATCTTTGAGCTTAAGGAAAACCCAGGAAGCCAATCACTAGCAATAGGTTCATGTTATAGACCTACTATTAAAATTGGTGAAAACTACCAGCCTTTAGGAGATAATCACTACCAACCTTTCTCATGGAGTGATCTAGAGGTTTTAGTGATGTAAGGGATGATGTGGTAGAAGGCAATGATGTTGGAGGTATGGAGGTTGTGTAGTATGGGAGTTGTAAGCAAAAGGTTGAAGATGTTGAGGAAAACATGGAGTTAATGGAGGGATATGAGTCAGGTAATAAGTCTGGCTTTTTTAGCGATTTAGAGGATGAATCAATTGGCAAGATGGTGGATAGATTTATGAGAGGCAATCCTTTTAAGGAAGATGGTGATGGGGAAATAAAATTTTATGTCGATCAAGTGCATGATAGTGTATACAGCTTGAGCGAAACATTGAGAGAACATGCAATTCAATAAGGGATTATTTTAGATAGAGAAAAAAGTGATAAAACAAGATTAACTTTTAAGTGTAATGCAGTTAGGTGTCCTTGGAGGATTCATGCATCAGAAATGCCTAATAAAAGGTCTATGAAGATTAAAACATATTGTAAAACCCAAAACCCCGTTTTATGAAAAATAATTTATTTTTTCGACGAATAGGATTTCCGGACGGAAATGAGATCCATATGAATAATAATTTTCGAAAAACGGATTTCATAGATTAAAAGTTTCGATATTAATATTAGAATTAATGGAAACTAAAACAGAACGAAAATAAGTCATTTCGAAGAAATTTTAAGTGATTCGAAGTATATTGGACGGAAGTACTTTATTCGATTAGTGTCCTGTATGTAGTATTTATAGAGAGAAAATAATTTTCAGCACCCGGATATGAAAATTGAATTTTAGTAGAATTCCAGATAGGACAGGAAATGATTTCATTTTCGAAGTAATATAATAATTGCTTTTAGTGACCGTAGGTGTTAATCGAATTTTAATAAAATTTTGGAAGTGTTATTTAGTTCCCGTATAATTTCTAGATGGATCGGAATTGGATTCGAATACGGAAATGGAAAAGCGTGAAAGGAATGCATAAAAAGGTGAAATGAGAATGCATGAGTGCCAAGTGGCATGTAACAATTCAAGAAGCATGACAAATGTACGATGGATGAGAAAAAAAAGTGACGAGTGGCAAGATTTTGGAGTATATATATATATATATATATATATATAGTTAAATTAAACAAATAAAATGCAAGATGAAAAGAAGCATTCGGTCACACCTTTAAAACAGAACGAGAGGAGAGTTTGAGTGAAGAAAAGGTCTCGGTTTTGAGAGCATGTGTACTGTGGAGAGGAAGTTTGAAGTGCATCTGTTGTTTTGAAGTTTTGAGAGCCATTTTAAGAGAAATTCAAGAGTGAAACAAGAAAGAACAAGAAGCAATTCGGTCTTGAGTGAAAAGGAGAGCTATATTCTGCCAAGAAGCATTCTACCGAGAGCTTTAAAAGGGGACAACTACTGTATTCAACCATTTAAGGCTATTTTTGAAGTACATTCAACACATGCAAGGGTTGTGATCAAGTCTCCTAAATTATTTCCAAGAGGTAAGTGCGATTTTTATGATTTTGTTTGAGTAATGGATGGATTATTGTGAGATTTTGTTTGGATTTGATAAACTAAGGTCTCAGGAGGATGAATGATAGCTTGCATATGGGTTTGGGGTAGAGATTGATGGAAAAATTTGTGTTGTGTGTGGAATGGGTTTTGGCCAAGTGATGTGTTTGTGTTGAAGTGTTGTTTGATGGTTTTAAATCATGAAATATGTTGAGATTAAGATGGTTGATGTGTTGCATGTGAATTAGTGTGATGTTTGATGAAAAATGTGATGATGGATGCTTGTAACGGTTTGGCCAAATGATGGGAAATTGATGGTTTAATAAATTTAAATTGTTTGCCATGAGATTTAATGTTATTTGATATATACATATATAAAAGTATAAAAATTGAAGCAATGATGATATGGAGAAGCATGTTACTTTTGGCCAAGGTGATGATGTTGTAATGAAAAATTTTATTTGGTTGGTTTTATGTTTTGTGGGCTATTTTAATGTTAGAATTAGCATGGAAATTGATAGAAAATACTTCAATATGTTAAATAGGCATTTTGCGGAAAAACTTTTCAAAATTACGAAAGTATAATATTTTATAGATTTGTTGAGAATATGCACCATATTGCGTATGTTTATGTGTATTTGTAATGACAAGAATTGATTTGGATTAATGGTATAGAAGTTGATAAGTATAAAGCCATCGTAGGATAAAATAATTTAAAATCACGTTCAATGCGTTAGTATGAAATTTAGGCTTAAATCGAAGCGATTTTCATGCGTAAATGTTAAGAAATTCGATTAGATATCGTGTGTGATTATTTAAAGTTGTTACAGCTTGAAAATGGATATTTCGATATTCTTGCGTAGTTGAAATTGTATGTTAATGCATAGGTCCTAAATAGAAATTCGCTCATATTAATATATAGGTGAAGTGGCGATCGAAAGGGAAGCGTAAAAGAGTGGTTAAGTAAACTTGGATGCAAGTCGTGAGTGTGGTTTATGTTGGGTTAATTGGATGTTAGGTCAGGTCCACCCAATCTGACCCAAACCCGAATCCAAGACCCAAATGACAGTTTTTGGATGGAACTAAATAACTGCATTGGCAGTTATCAGCAGTTAATTAATAAACTGCTCTCACCCATTTCTCAGATAAATGGGATGTTCTGTAAACTGCAGATCATGTTGGTTTTCGTAGTAATCAAGGAGACAAACACTAAAAAACAAAAAAAAAGATAGAGAGGGCAGTAGAAAAACAGAGACAAAGGAAAAAGGAAAAAGGCAAACAAAGTTATATTGTGATTAGAGATTTCTTTCCAAATTCGTGATTGAAATCTGACCCAGTTGAACAACTAGTGTCCACATCAAATTTTGCTGCAATTCAAGTATGCTTTTGTACATATTTGTTCACTATTTTTAAGTTTCAAATATATATGTATACTGCCATTGTAGATTAATGTGATTTATCAGTTTATTTTCAAAGCTTTTACGAATTTATATGTTGATTATCGATATTTGCAAACATACATTTTAGTATTCGAGTTACTTAATGCAATGTTTATTTTTATTATTCTAAGTTTAATTAAGTTTCTAGCATACCATTACATTTTTATCATGCATGTATAATTCTTAAAGTTGCGTTAAAAATGTATTTAATTAAAAGTAAAGTAGATTAGTAAGCTTATGATATATATACATGCATAGAAATGATTTGATAAGGTTATTTCGAAAGTATTTCAAATATAAAACTTATGTTAGAAAAAGAATGTTTACTAGTGAAAACTTTATGTTTTCAAGCAAAACAAAAAGAAAGTTGTAAATACATTGAAAGAATTTTAATGTCTATGGTTTATCCTAATTCCCAAAGTTACCGACCGAAGTACCATATGCGTGTATGACAAGAATGGTTAGGAGAGTCATTAGCTTTAGAGGGTTTGAGTCAGTTAGTCACCCTCTGCACATATACAATAGTGTGGATCTACTTGATATAGGGTGGGAATCACGATCCCTGAGGTCCCTCATTTGTGACTACATAGAGAGTATTTCCCCAATCCTAGTGACGTGTGCGAGTTCTGTTACCTTTATGTACAGGTACCATCACGAAAGGATGAAGTTTCCTTGGGTTACCAGCTAAAGTAAGTTAAAGAGATAAAAAAACACGTCATTTGATGTAAGATTTAGAAAAGAAGAAAAATATGATTTATTGAAATTATTATGAGTTTTCAAGTATGTAAAAATTTCAAAAGCTTTATGCTAGAATTATAGTTTTCAGCAAATAGAAATAATTATTAATAGTTTTCAAAACTATTTTGGGAGGATAGATATATTTTGAAAGTGAAGTTCCTAGTATAAAGGCTTACCCATTCATTGAGTTATTACTCACCACACCTTTTCTTGTTTTCATTAAAAATCCTCCCCAGGTGCAGATATGAGCCACACAGCGGAAGGGACTCCGTTGGACGTGCGGTTGGCTGATCACGTGACGCTACTGCATTGATACATCTTTGAGTTCCATACACATATTTAACTGTTTGAGATTTATTTGTACATTTTGTAAATATTATTTCAGAACATATAATTATTCGTATGATTTCATATTTTATTTTAATTTGCACGCATAAAGTTTTATGTAAATTGGATAATTTTTTGAATGGTTTTATAAATTAGAGTTTTGTTGTAATTGATTATGAAATTGAAAGAGGGTATGAGGCATAGTAGTTGAGAATGTGAAATATTTTGAAATGCACAGGTTTTCCTACATGTTTTACAATGTGGATTTTTTCGAAAAACAACCATTGTGCTGCTAAATAGGATCTAATTTATAAACATCATTTTAAAAGAGAAAAAGTTTCCAGTCATTTTTGCTAGAAAAAATATTTTCGAAGAGTTTTATAAAAGTTTTCAGTTAAAAGAAAAGGTTTCTTCATGGGAACCTTTCAACCTATGTAAATCTCATTTGAAAGGTCACCGTGGGGTTGCTGAGTAGGTTGCCTAAACTATAAGGAAGAGGGGCCTATCAAATTTGGTATCAAAGCCTGGTTTTGATTACATTACGCTTTTTCATAACATTTTTCCTTACATTATTCTAAGCATCATGCATTACAGAACAGTTAGCATATTTTGAGTACAGTTTGTCATGTGTCATGTCGGTCGTCCTCCCACATAGAGAGCCATAACTGAGGCTTCGCCAGCTTCACCGGAGGTAGAGGAGCAAATGAATGGATCCGTAAACGATCCTCAACTCGCCACTCAATCAGAACAACTGGTAGTAGAACTTGAGATAGATCAAATAGAAAGATTGGCTCAGGTTATTTAGGGCTTGAGACAGTGCCCGTCGAGCGCCAATGTAGAGAGGGTACGAAACTAGGCGCTGACGCTTTTAACGGATTAGGAGGCCCAGAGGTAGTGACCAAGTGGTTAGGTAGTACTAGGAGGGTGTTGGAATAGATGGAGTGTACCGACCCACAGAAAGCATCAATTGCCTTTTTTCTCCTAAAAGCATTTACTAAAGATTGGTAGGATTCAGTAAAGAAAAGAGCAGCTGCTTCGATTAGTTGGGAAAAATTCAAAGAAGATTTTAATGAAAAGTTCTACCCCAGGGCGTACAAGGATGTCAAGTTTGAAGAATTTTACCAATTGGTGCAGGGTGATATGACAGTAGAAGAGTATGAAAAGAAGTTCACCGAACTATCCCGAATGGCACCATTCATAGTTGATAATGAATTGAATAAGTGCTGCAAGTTCGAACAGGGCCTGAATCCGAAGATCAAGGCATATGTTATAGCCTAGAGCATAGAGAATACGAGCGGCTAGTAGAGGTAGCCTTGAAGGTGGAAAGGACAGTGCTGGGTGATAGAGAGCAAGTACAGAAGCCAAAGCGCAGCCAGGGATCAGGATGGTATTCAAGGGGTTCCAGTAAGGCCCCCAAGACTGGAGGCAAATCTAGATGGACTAGTAGTAAGCAACAGAGTCACGGAGCAACATCAAGTCAGGGTTCCGTGAGACCACCATCAGGATCCCAGGGCAAAAGTGGTGCCTAGAGCAAGTTAGGGTTATACAAGAAATGCGGAAGATTCCACCTAGGAGAGTGTCGAGCGAATATCATAGGTTGTTATCATTGTGGTCAGCAAGGATATTTTATGGAGGATTGCCCGCAGAGAGCAGTTGGGGTTAGTAATGGGCCAAGATCAGCCATCCAAGGACAGATTAGAGAAGGTCAACCGCAGGATAAGAGAGGCCCACAAACGAGAGGACCAGAGACTTTCATTCAGCCTAGTAGAGGTGCCTCATCCAGCTGGCAGTTAGGGAGGCCATGTACTCAGGCTAAGGTGTTCACGGTGACACAACAGGATGCAGAGGCGACACCCGAGGTGGTGATAGGTACGATGACATTTTTTGGTACTGATGCTTATGCTTTAATAGGTCCCGGAGCTACATACTCTTTTGTTTCTGAAAGTTTTGTTGGACATGCTAATGTGAAGTTAGAACCTTTAATGTGTGGTGTGGTACTAGCTACTCCCACTGGAGACACATTAGTTGCGAAGAGTGTCTACAAAGATTGTGACATAGTGATTGGGGATAGAGTCTTTCCAATTAGTTTGATTTTATTAGACATATATGATTTTGATATTATTTTGGATATGAATTGGCTGGCTATGCATCATGCCACGGTGGATTATTTCCGAGAGGAGATCAGATTCAATAGACAAGGGGAGTCAGATGTGGTATTCCGTGGGGAGTGCAGAATGATTTCATCAGCCATAACCACCAGAAAGATGTTAAAGAAGCAGTATGCAGGTTATTTGGCCAATGATTCAGATACGACAGAGAATGAGGCACGAATAGAGGATATTCCTGTAGTTAGAGAGTTTCCAGGTGTATTCCCAGAGGATCTTCCTAGTTTATCTCCAGATTGGGAAATTGAATTTGAGATTAATCTAATCTCGGAGACAGCGCCAATTTCTAGAACACCTTATCGAATGGCACCCACTGAGCTGAATGAGCTGAAGGTTCAGTTAGAAAAGTTGGTGGATAAGGGTTTTGTCAAAATTAGTGTATCTCCTTGGGGAGCACCAGTATTATTTATAAAGAAGAATGATAAGAGCATGAGGTTGTGTATTGATTATCAAGAGTTGAACAAAGTGACTATACGAAACCAATACCCTTTACCGACAATCGATGACTTGTTTGATCAACTTCAGGGAGCAAGGGTGTTTTTCTAAGATAGACTTGAGGTTAGGATACCACCAGTTGAAGATTAAGGGTGATGATGTTTCTAAGATTGCTTTCTGGACATGCTATGGACACTATGAGTTCTTGGTTATGCCTTTTGGGCTAACCGATACTCCAGCAGCATTCATGGGTCTAGTGAACGAAATATTCAATGTTTCCTAGACAAGTTCGTAATAGTATTCATAGATGACATCTTGCTGTACTCAGGCAATAAGGAAGAGCATATTGAGCATCTGATGATAGTTTTGCAAACGTTGAGAAAGTGGCAACTGTATGCTAAGTTAAGCTAATGTTAGTTTTGGTTGGATAAAGTTATGTTTTTTGGACATGTGGTTTCAGCCGATGGTATTAGTGTTAACCCTCAAAAGATAGAAATAATTGTAAATTAGAAGCCACTAACCACTGTGACAGAGGTAAGGAGTTTCATAGGGTTGGCATAGTATTACAGGAGGTTTGTTGAAGGATTCTCCAAGATTGTCAACCCGTTGACGAAACTCATAAGAAAAGAAACTAAGTTTGAGTAGTCGGAGGCTTGTCAAAGAAGTTTCGATGAATTGAAGGAAAAATTGACTACAACTCCTGTTCTTACACTTCCTTCAGAAAATGAGGGTTTTATAGCATATAGTGATGCTTTAATACAGGGTTTGGGTTACGTTTTGATGCAAAATAGAAAGGTGATAGCCTATGCATCCAAGCAATTAAAAAAGCACGAGCAGAACTACCCAACCCATGATTTAGAGTTGGCCGCAGTGGTGTTTGCATTGAGGATTTAGAGACATTATTTGTGTGGAGTTCTGTGTCAGATATTCACTGATCATAAGAGTCTTTAGTATCTATTTACTCAAAAGGAATTGAACAAGAGACAGAGGAGGTGGTTGGAGTTGATTAAAGATTACGATTGCACCATCGAGTACCATCCAGGAAAGACGAATGTGGTAGCTGATGCATTGAGTAGAGGACCCACCAGCTCAGTAACACACTTAAGAGCAGGGTTTTTTTCGTTGCTAGTGGGGATGAGATCTTTGGGTGTCAGATTGGAACCGACGAATAAAGGTACACTGCTAGCTACATTTCAAGTTCGACCGATACTCGTAGATAGGGTCCGAGAGTTATAGGTTCAAGATCCTCAATTGATCAAGTTAAGATAGGAAGTGGAGACAGGCCAACAGGAGGATTTTTCACTGAAAGATGACGGTACATTGATGATGGGTCAGATACTGTATGTACCGGATGTGGCAGAACTTAGAAAGGAGATTTTGGATGAAGCTCAACCATCGGCATATGCTATGCATCCGGGAAGCACAAAGATGTATCATACCTTGAAATAACATTATTGGTGGAAAGGTATGAAGAGAGAGATAGCTGAGTATATGTCGAGGTGTTTGACATGTCAACAAGTGAAGGTTGAGCATCAAAGACCAACAGGGCTTCTGCAGCCACTCCCTATCTCGGAATGGAAATGGGAATGTATTACTATGGATTTTGTGGTAGAATTCCCTTGGAGTTGGAGCGGTTATGATGGCATATGAGTGATTATAGATTGACTGACGAAATCAGCCTATTTCCTACCCATCCGCAGCACGTATTCCCTTAACAGACTAACCAAGTTATATGTGGATGAAATTGTACGGTTACATGGGGCTCAGATGTCAATTGTATCTGACAAAAATCCGAGATTCACAACCAAGTTTTGGCTAAGTCTACAAAGAGCCATGGGTACTCGATTGCATTTCAGCACAACATTCCATCCGCAAACAGATGGACAGTCTAAGCGTACTATTCAGACTTTGGAGGATATGCTTAGATCTTGCGTGATGGAGTTTGGAGGTAGTTGAGATACCCACCTGCTACTGATTGAATTTACCTACAACAATAGTTACCAAGCGAGTATCGACATGGCATTATACGAGACAATTTATGGAAGAAAGTGCAGGACTCCGATATGTTGGGATGAAGTTGGAGAGAGGAAATTGATAGGTCCCAAGCTGGTACAGATGACTTACAGATAAAATCAGAGTTATTTGAGATAAATTGAAAGTTGCCCAGGATCGATAGAAAAGCTACGTAGATAAGCATAGGAAGGATTTAGAGTTCCAAATTAGGGATAAAGTATTTTTACGGATATCACAATGGAAAGGGATAATCCGTTTTGGGAAATGTGGTAAGTTAAGTCCTTATGAGGTGATTGGTAGAGTTGGTGAGGTGGCATATCGACTTGAATTGCCAACGGAACTCTCTAAAATACATAATGTGTTCCATGTCTCGATGCTTCCAAAGTATGTAGCTGATCCTTCACATGTTCTGACGGAACAACTAATGGAACTCAGAGAGAACCTGACGTACGAGAAGACACCAGTTTAGATCTTGGATAGAAGAGAGCAGGTTCTTCGCAACAAAGTTATCCCATTAGTGAAAGTGCTGTGGAGAAACCATGCAGTGGAGGAAGCCGTGTAGGAGCACGATGAGTAGATGCATAGTAAGTATCCACACCTTTTTGAGACAGGTTACTTTATTTAAATTTCAATGACGAAATTTTTATAAGGAGAGATGAAATTGTAAAACCCAAAACTTGGTTTTATGAAAAATAATTTATTTTTCCGATGAATGGGGTTTTCAGATGGAAAGAGGGTCCATATGAATAATAATTTTCAAAAAACGGATTTCGTAAATTAAAAGTTTCAATATTAATATTAGAATTAATGGAAACTAAAACAGAGTGAAAATAAGTCTTTTCCAAGAAATTTTAAGTGATTCAAAGTATATTGGACGGAAGTATTCTATTTGATTAGTGTCTCGTATACAGTATTTGTAGAGAGATAAAATAATTTTCAGAACCCGGATATGAAAAATTAATTTTAGTAGAATTCTGGATAGGATCGAAAATGATTTCGTTTTCGAAGTAATATAATAATTGTTTTTAGTACCGTATGTGTTAATCGAATTTTAATAAATTTTCGGAAGTATTAATTTAGTTTCCATATAATTTTCAGATGGACCGGAAATAGATTTGAATACCAAAATGGATAAGCGTGAAAGGAATGCATAAAAAGGTGAAATGAGAATTCATGAATGCCAAGTGGCGTGTAACAATTCAAGAAGCATGACAAATGTATGGTGGATGAGAAAAAGAAGTGAGAAGTGGCAAGATCTTGGAGTATATATATATATATATATATATAGTTAAATTAAACAAACAAAATGCAAGATGAAAAGAGGTATTCGGTCACACCTCTAAAACAGAACGAGAAAAGAGTTTGAGTGAAGAAAAGCTCTCGGTTTTGAGAGCATGCGTATTGCCGAGAGGAAGTCTAAAGTGTAGCTGCTATTTTGAAGTTTTTAGAGCCATTTTGAGAGAAATTCAAGAGTGAAACAAGAAAGAATAAGAAGCAATTCGGTCTTGAGTGAAAAGGAGAGTTGCATTCTGCCAAGAAGCATTCTATCGAGAGCTTTAAAAGGGGATAGCTGTTGCATTCAACCATTTTGAGGCTATTTTTGAAGTATATTCAACATATGCAAGGGTTGTGATCACGTCTTGGAGCGAAATTTATCCATCCTAAATTGTTTCCAAGAGATAAGTGATGATTTTTATGATTTTGTTTGAGTAATGGATATATTTTTTTGAGATTTTGTTTGGGTTTGATAAACTAAGGTCTTAAGAGGATGAATGATAGCTTGCATGTGGGTTTAAGGTAGAGATTGTTGAAAAAATTTGTTCTGTGTGTGGAATGGGTTTCAGCCAAGTGATGTGTTTGTGTTGAAGTGTTGTTTGATGGTTTTAAATCATGAATTATGTCGAGATTAAGATGGTTGATGTGTTGCATGTGGAATTAGTGTGATGTTTGATGAAAAATGTGATGATGAATGCTTGTAATGGTTCGGCCAAATGATGGGAAATTGATAGTTTAGTGAATTTAAATTGTTTACCATGAGATTTAATGTTATTTGATATATATATATATATACAAGTATAAAAATTGAAGAAATGATGATATGGGGAAGCATGTTATTTTCGACTAGGGTGATGATGTTGTGATGGAAAATTGTATTTTGTTGGTTTTATGTTTTTGTGGGCTATTTTGATGTTAGAATTAGCATGAAAAATTGATGGAAAACGCTTCGATATAGTAAATAAGCGTTTTGTAAAAAAACTTTTCGAAATTACGAAAATATAATGTTTTATAGATTTGTTGAGAATATGCACCGTATTGCGCATGTTTGTGTGTATTTGTAATGATAAGAATTGATTTGGATTAATGGTACGAAAGTTGGTAAGTAATCGGCCATCGTAGGATAAAATAATCTAAAATCATGTTCGATGCGTTAGTGTGGAATTTAGGCTTAAATCGAAGCGATTTTCATCTGTAAATGTTAAGGAATTCGATTAGATATCGTGTGTGTTTATTTAAAGTTTTACGGCTTGAAAATGGACATTTCGATATTCTTGCATAGTTGAAATTGTATGTTAATGCGTGCGTAGGTCCCAAACGAAAATTTAGTCGTATTAAAATATAGGTGAAGCAGCGAGCGGAAGGGAAGCATGAAAGAGTGGTGAAGTAAACTTGGAAGCAAGTTGTGAGTGTGGTTTATTTTCAAAACTTTTATGAATTTATATGTTGATTATCGATATTTGCAAACGTACATTTTAGTATTCAAGTTACTTAATGCAATGTTTATTTTTATTATTCCAAGTTATTAAGTTTAATTGAGTTTCTGGCATACCATTATATTTTAATCATGCATGTGTAATTCTTAAAGTTCTATTAAAAATGTATTTAATTAAAAGTAAAGTATGTTAGCAAGCTTATGATATATATATACATGCATAGAAATGATTTGATAAGGTTATTTTGAAAGTATTTCGAATATAAAACTTATGTTAGAAAAAGAATATTTACTAGTAAAAACTTTGTATTTTCAAGCAAAACAAAAAGAAAGTTATAAATAAATTGAAAGAATTTTAATGTCTATGGTTTACCCTCATCCCCAAAATTACCGACCGAAGTATCGTATGCGTGTATGACAAGAGTGGTTGGGAGAGTCACTAACTTTGGGAGCTTTGAGTAAGTTAGTTGTCCTCTGCATGTATACAATAGTGTGGATCTGCCTGTTGTAGGGTGGGAATTGCGATCCCTAAGGTCCATCATCTACGACTACATAGAGAGTATTTCCCTAATCTTAGTGAGTGTGCAAGTTCTATTACCTTTATGTATAGGTACTGTCGCGAAAGGATGAAGTTTCCCTGGGTTACTAGCTAAGGCAAGATAAAGAGATAAAAAGCATATCATTTGACGTAAGATTTAAAAAAGAAAAAAAAAGTATGATTTATTGAAATTATTATGAGTTTTCAAGTATGTAAAAATTTCAAAAGCTTTATGCTAGAATTATAGTTTTCAGCAAATAGAAATAATTATTAATAGTTTTCAAAACTATTTTGGGAGGATAAATATATTTTAAAAATGAATTTCCAAGTGTAAAGGCTTACCCACTCACTGAGTTATTACTTACCACATTTTTTCTTGTTTTCATTAAAAATCCTCCCCAAGTGCAGATACGAGCCATGCAGTGAAAGGGACTCCGTCGGATGCACAAGTTGGCTGATCACGCGACGCTACTGCACTGATACATCTTTGAGTTCCATGTACATATTTAATTGTTTGATATTTATTTGCACTTTTTGTAAATATTATTTTAGAACATATCATTACTCGTATGATTTCATATTATGTTTTAATTTGTATGCATAAAGTTTTACGTAAATTAGATAATTTTTTTAATGGTTTTATAAATTAGAATTTTGTTGTAGTTGATTGTGAAATTGAAAGAGGGTCTAAGGCCTAGTAGTTGAGAATGTGAAATATTTTGAAGTGTAGAGGTTTGCCTTCATGTTTTACATGGTGAATTTTTTCGAAAAACAGCCGTTGTGTTGTCAGATTTTCAATAGAATATAATTTATAAATGTATTTTTTTTAAAAAAAAGTTTTCACCCATTTTCATTAGAAAAAGTATTTTCTAAGAGTTTTATAAAGGTTTTTAGTTAAAAGAAAAGACTTAGCTTTATGATAAGCTTTCAACTGGTGCAGATCTCGTCTAGAAGGTGATCGTGGGGTTGCTGGGTAGGCTGCCTAAGCTATAAGGAAGAGGGGCCTATCACATGCAATGACATTCATGAGTGTGCAAGGGTATACACGAATTCAGAAGAAAAAATTAAATGGATTGCTAGCAAGTTTGAATCACTTGTGAAAAGCAATCCTGAAATTAAGGTTGGAATGACTGTTGACTTGTTGAGAGAGACAAATATAAGGTGAATGTTGACAAGAAAAGGTTATGGAAAGCCAAACAGAGAGCATTGTGTGAACTAGGAAATGATCATGCCAAGTGCTTTAAGCACCTTAGAGCTTACACAAAAATTGTTAGGAGATGTAATCCAAGTTCTACAGCCTTTATTTATACTCAAGAACCTGACCCAACATTTTAGAGATATTTCCTCAGCTTTGAAGTCTAAAAATTAGGTTTTTTGGAAGGGTGTAAACCGTTTATAAGCCTTGATAGTTGTCACCTTAAAGGGCCTCTTGGAGGAGTGTTATTTTCTGTTGTCTGTTTAGATGCAAATAATGGGCTTTTCCCATTAGCAATGTGTATTTGTGAAGGAGAAACAAATTCAAGCTAGTTGTGGTTTTTAAACCATGTCAAAGCATTCTTGAATGATCCAAATGGAAATCTACTTTGCTTTATGATTGATCGGCAGAAAACGGTTTTTAATATTGTGGAAAAAGTCTTTCCTTATGCTTTTAACATGTAAGCTTTTTGCATCTTCAATTTGTTTTGTTGTTGGGTTAGCATTTATCACATACTAACTATTTTTATACTTCATTTTATAGATTTTGTGCAAGACATGTGTATGCCAACTTTAGACTGACAGACCCCTTTCCTTACTTGGCCTGCTGACTCCCTCATAGTAGCCCTCCAGCGGATATCTGATCCAACTGGAAAGTTTCTGTGAAGCTATGCCGTTTACTGTTCAAAACTTTTCTAAAACTTTCTTTCAATGCGAAAAATGTGAGGAAATTGTTTTTTCAAATATTTACAAAATGAATTTATAAAAATTTGGACAGCATCATGGCTGTTTTCCGAATATGTCATCTTATAAATTTGAAAGTTTAACACTTCTATAACAATCAATCTCCACTACTAGGCCTCAGGCCCTCAAATCAATTTCCACAATCCAACCACAAACAATTTCTAAATTTGAAATCGATAAATTTCAATTCATTTTTTCTTCTGACACAAAAGTATAATAACTTTATTAACACAAAAGACTATATACAACTCAAAATATTATTTACAAACATTCACCAAAAGGTGCATGCAATGTATGACATACAATTTCAAATTTAAACTTATGCAGTGATATCGTTGCGTCAACCCACCAATGTGTCTGACGGAGCATCTTCTGATTGACGGCTCGTACCTGCACCTAGAGATGATTTTTCAAAAACACATGAAAAGAATGGTGGGTATAAAACTCAGTGAGTGGATAATCTTTAAACTAAAATATCCTTTTCTAAAATATATATATATCATCCCAAAAATAATTTATAAAACTAAAAATTTCTTACAATTTTTATTAAAACTATGAAACTAAATAAAGCTTATAAACATTTCTTTGTTTCTCGAACTTGTAATAAATTTCTCACTTAATAATCTTCACATTTAATGACGTGTTTTTCTCTTTTAAACTCACCAAAGGCAACCCAGGGAAACTTATCTTTATTGTAATGGAATTTTTTTCGCCACTGGAGCTCGAGAATACTACTATATGTAGTCACAGATGTGGAAAACTCTGGAGTCGTGATTCCTCCCTCCCTCCCCCCCCCCCCCCCCCCCCCCCCCCCCCCCCCCCCCCCCCCCCCCCCCCCCCCCCCCCCCCCCCCCGCTCCCCAACATCAGGCAGATCTACACTACTATATACGTGCAGAGGGTGACTCACAGACTCAACCCCCCAAGTTAGTGACTATCCCAACTATCTTGTCATACACGCAATGGTACTTCGACCGGGTATATTGAAGATTAGGGTAAACTAAAGACATCTAAAATCTCATTCGATATATTAGAAACTCTTTCTTTTCTTTTAACTCGTGGTTTGAAACTAAAATTTTATTTTTCTAAGGCAAAAGCCTAGCGCTCACAAACGACTTTAGCATGTCTAATTCTTGCATATATTTTCTCAAATATAATAAATTGCTTTAATACTAAATTAAATACATTTGCAATATACTTTAAAAATTACATGCAATTCAATAAAACTAATAATATGCTAAAGTTTAATTAAATCACATCATAAAATTGTTGATTAAAACAACAATTGAGATAATCAATTCTAACTATTTAAAACTCATAACCACTTTTAAAGACATAACCACTCACAAGTTTTACCCTTCAAAACCTCTTTTTTTTTTTTTTTTTCTTCCTGCTTCCAATCACCTACAAGCACATTCCACCATAAATTCATCACCTTTTTCACTTAAATTCAATGCCAATCACATTTATTCTTCCAATTTGAACTTAAATGATCATGTACAATATAATTCCAATTCTTGACATAAACTAACATTAACATCATGCCATTCTTTTTTCCAATTCTATAACCACCAACAACATTCCATAAAACTTAGTATACTAACACCATAAACTCATCACATCATACTACACTTTTTCTTCATTCACTTGATTTATTTTAACTCAAATTCATATAAAAATATCACATAATCACATCAACCCTCAAGAATCCATTCAATACACATGCACCCCTATACTAGAAAAATTTCATTTTCATGAGTTTCAACCCAATCTTTTCCATTTTCTTTCCACACTTCCACTTAAATTCGTATCAAATCTCATATAAACTCATCAACTTATCAAAACCCATTCAATTACATCAGTTATTCCAAGTTGACCACTTACTAGTATATGACAAAATCAATTCATTCTCTTCCTTTCAAGCTCAACATGTAACACCCCGAATTTTCTCTATTTAAGAGGAACAAAAATATATCCGGATGAATAGTATTTTCGAAATGAATAGTATTTCTTTATGAAAAGTGTCTGTGTAAATAGTAATTTTTGAAAAATAGATCTCGTATATTAAAAGTTTTGAAAATTATATTAGAATTGACGGATACTAAAGCGGAGCGAAGATAAGTCTCATCGAAGAGATTTTAGGTGACCCGAAGTATAGGAGACGGAAGTACTCTATTCGATTAGTATTCCGTATACAGTATTTAGAGAGAAACGAAATAATTTTCAATACTGGATGTGTAATGGAATTTCAGTAGAATTTTCGAATAGGACCGGGAATGATTTTATTTGTGAAATAACGAAATGATTGTTAAAGTGACTATAGGTGTAAATCGAATTTTAATAAAATTCCCGGTTGCATTAATTTAACTCTTGTATAATTTCCAAATAAACCGGAAATGATTTCGAGCATAGAACCATAAAAGAACGAAACGAATGCATGAAATGGTGAGATAAAAGGAGGACACATGGCAATCAAAGAAAAGAAGAATAATTGGATGTTTGACATACAGAACCCAGAATTTCCTTTTTCTAGGAGAAATAATGATTTTCGGATGAATAATGATGCATGAATGGTAAATTTTCGAGTTTGAGCCCGGAAAATCAAAAATATTTAGAATAAGTAATAGAGTCTAACGAAGATGAAATGGAACTGAAATAAGTTCGTTTAAGTGGATTTTAAGGGTTCCGAAGATAAATTGATAAAATACATTCGTTGGAAATATTGTGAATTTTAGTGAGTTTAAAACCAACTGAATTTTTTCGAAGCATGAGATTGAAGGTTAAGACACCCAATTAGAGTATTATATAGTCAATTTGATGATTGGATAACTATAGAATATTTTTGGGATTTATTTAAGTGTGAATGACAATTTAATACATTAAAGAGGCAATTGGTAAATTCCACTTCAAATATCTATGGATTTGGTGTGAGTATTACATGGAAATAAATTGATTAAGAAGCACAATCCATGTAATACAAGATTAGCCAATAGTAGAGTGACAAAATTAAAATGAATTTATGGATATTAGTTGGCAAGTATTAAATGAAATTTAATGCATTAAAACTAAAGTTACTAAATTGCCCCTTTGATGAGTGAATTATTATGGTTTATAATTAAGGGCATTATGGCAAAATTAATCAAAGGATTTGATGGTCTTTTAAAGGTTAGATGAGGGGCATTTTTGGTTAAGATAAGTGAGCTATATATAAAGTGAGAGATGGTGAGAAATTAGAGACATTTTTGGACAGCAAAGAGGAGAGACTGCAGGGGAACTCGGGCAGCAGAGAGAACCAGAGGACAGCAGCTGATTTTGAAAACTTTGAGGTGATTTTTGAGTGATTTTCAAGTCCCTTAAGGGTGTACACAAGCTTAGGAGCAAAATCCAACCATTATAAGTCAATTTCAAGTGGTAAGTTCACTTGTTTTTCATGGGTTTTGATGTGTTACGGGTTTGGAAGATAAATTGGTGGATTTGTGAAATGTTTGACATGTTTAGAGATAGATCTACTTGTTTTCAAGTGAGGAAGTGAAAGACAAAACAAAGGAAGTGGTGAATCAAGTTTACTAGTAAAGTAAGTGTCTAGGGTTTTATGGTTTTTCATAAAAAAATTTCAATTGAGTTGATTTTGAGTATATGATGAATGATTGAATGATTTTAGTGTGATAAGTGGCCATGGAAAGGGATGAATGATATGGGATGTTATGATATTAGTTTATATCAAGGTTAGAGTTTAAATGAATTTTTTTCATGTAAAATTGAATTAATTGGATTTTAAGGCATTAGATGGATTTTGGAATGGTTTTAATGTGATTAATGATCATGAAAATGGAAAAATAAAATTGAATAGCCTAGTGGTGTATTCGGTCAAGTTAGAAAGTTGTTGTGTTTGGAGTGATTCTGTTAGTTTGATGGAATTAAAGGATGTTTGGCATGATTTTAGGTTGATATGTATCCATGGAATGAAAAGAAATGCAAGTGAATTGAAGTGGATAACTTAGTGTGTTATATACTAGTGTGTCTTTGATTTGGAAAAGTTTAGGTAATTGGATGGATTTTAGTGTTTGAATGAGTTTATATGTGGTATTGGATTAATTTAAGATGATTTTCGGAAAGAAATACAAGTGAATGACAAGACGGGTATGTAAACTAGTATATGGACCATTTATGTTAAGCATGAGTTTGTGTGGATTTTAATACTTGATTAGATTGTGTGACGTTTTAGAGTGAAG
This sequence comes from Litchi chinensis, assembly GCA_019925255.1. Lineage (NCBI taxonomy): Eukaryota > Viridiplantae > Streptophyta > Magnoliopsida > Sapindales > Sapindaceae > Litchi > Litchi chinensis. The sequence continues at coordinate 12,995,598 of CM034471.1, forward strand.
TTGTGTTGATTTGGGATTAAATGAATGAAAGAAAACTTTGAAATGAAAAGTTTGGATGCTAGTATGTTTAAGGGCAAGAATGAGCGTTTAAACTGTTATCTAATCTTTTTGAGGTGTTTTAGTGAACTTGGTGATGTGTTTGAATGCTTTGGTGTCAAGGAAATTAAAAGTGATGGATGTGAGATTATTGAGTTAAAATATGGTTAAATGGTGAAATTTGATTTGTAAGGTCATACTTGAAAAATGATTTTGGTGCGTTTTATGCGTGTGTTTGCTAGTAAATTGATCTCTTTATAATCCAGTATAAAAATTTGAGAACCGTGAAATTTTTCCTTACATTCTCGTATTTTTTTTATGAAATGGTGAAATTTAAATTTGGTGTATACCCACTAAATAAAAATCCTTAATGCGTTAGATTTACTACACGTAAGTTGAGATGTGGGCATTATAGATAAAGATTGACGAGAAGACATTTGCCATGCTTTCTGCGGTCACATCTTTCCACATTTTTGGGCAGACATTCTTTTGGTATCGTATATTTATTTCTAAGTACTTCGAAGTGGAAGAAATGCATATATATTTGTTTATACGATATTTTATAAATGATAATGTATATAAATCGTAAAAAAAAATTTTGGTTTGTAAAATGATTTTGTAAAGAAATTCTTACTTACCTTCTACTTAGCATTTAATTTGAGTAATAGGGTTTTTATTAAATGTTGTATTTATAAATGTTTATGTGGTGCAGTGATTTTGAGTCGGACGGAGGGTTCGCAATGGGAGTTGAGAACCTGAAGATGTTTTAGAAGTGTTTTTCTTTGAAATTTGCAGGTTTTTAAAATTTTGGATTTTCAGAAAAATAGAGGAAACTCTGCCGGATTTTCAAAATAAAAAAAAAAATTAGTGCATACACATAAAATAATAACGAATAAACCGAGTAAGGCAGCATCCTTTGACTCGGGTTTCCATCCGAACGAGAATCAGGTGGAGATTGTTACACAACAATCACACCCAATTGCATCAAATAATCATCAAATGATCCACTAAAGCCTTAAACTCAAATCAATTAAATTTCATAAAGTCTTGATATAAAACCCTAACTTTTACCTTACTAATTGCCTTGACTAACACTTGTTTCACTTCTCCTTCCACTTCCAAGCTTAATTTGATGATGATCAACCTCTATTCATGTCATAAATTTCATCAATTAAACACTATATCATCAAACTTTAAAAACCCATTAAAATCACTATCAACTAACATCAAAATAAATCAATTTAACTTACCAATTCTTCTTCATTTCTCCTTGATTCTTTATGGGTGATAATAAGGGCAAAAAGTAGATAAAAACCCCCTTGAATCCTTGGCCTCTTCTCCTTCTTCTTCTTCTTTCTTCTTCTTCTTTCTCACAATTGTAGATTTCTTTTCATTTTTCTTCTCTCGGTTTTCCTCTCCTTTAACGGTTCTGCTCTCTTTGGTCTAATGAGTTCCACTTCTTCATCCTCTCATGCATCTCACTTTATATACTTATCCATCCAAAAGTCCAATTTGCCCTCTAACTATCTTTAAAATCTCAAGAATGCCATTAGTTGTCAAATAACTCATTGGATTGGTCCAAATTTCCATCCAATTAATCCACCAACCAAATCACTCCAATTCTAATTTCATTCCAACTAATTAGTTTCCTTTTTGACTTAAATGTGTCATTATTTCATTGGTCTATTAAATCTCACAAGGATTGTGCTTGTTTGATAGCTATCTCTTCATACAATTCTTTATTAAATCCTTAAGCTTGAAAATTAATTCTCATCTACCTCTAAAAAATTTAAAAAATATTTCATGGTCATCCTATCATCAAATTGACTATGTAATACTCTAATTAGGTATCTTAACTCTTAATCTCATGCTTTAAAAAAGATTATAATGGCCATAAAATCATCAATTCCTATTATTCTTCGAAAAGGGCATTTTTATCAATTTCTTTTGGATTGCTTAAAACTTATTCGAATGAACTTATTTTTGATCCGTTTCAGTTTCTAATAACTCTAATATTAATATCAAAAATTTTAATCTATGAGATCCATTTTCCAAAAATTACTATTCACACGAACGCTTTCCATTCGAAAATACTATTTACCGAAAAAAATTATATCTCACGAAGCTTAAGGAAATTTCCGTTTCCCAAAAATACAATTCACTCAAAAATACTTTTCACATGAAAATACTATTCATCTGAAAATACTATTCCTTCGACAAACACTATTTATCCTAGGAAAATAAAATTCTGGGTTCTACATAGACAACCCCTCCTTATAAAAATTTCGTGTTTAATTAATTATTTATTTAAATTTAATTTATTAAATTTTTATTTAATTTTTTAATTTTTTTTAAAATTCACAAGGGTATTTTAGTTTTTTTTGTCACAAAACCACTAAAAATATAAATGAAAACCACTTTTGACTGACAACAAGGGATTTTTTTTTACTAATATGTTTAAAATATGGGTAAATTGAGGTTATTTTTCATTTAGGGGGTTTTTAGATTTTTCCCAAAAAGAAATTACTATCAATGGTATAGGACTACCCCTTGTTGAGGAGGTGCTCTACAAGTTATGCCAAGTCATTCATGAGTGTATTACAACCAAGAAGTTGATCAATAAGAAGAAGACTAAAATAAATGAGTTGTTCGTGACCAATGGTTGAGGAGACGAGAGGAGTGTGATTCATGTTTGTCTATGTGTAGCATGAATCACACTCTTCTATATAGAGAGCAAATCATACTCCTTAATTTGTAAGCTTAATTCACGCTTTCCGCATATAAACTTACATGAATCATGCACTTAATGGGATTATGAGCTTTACCAAAATGAATCTAAATCCAGTTTTATCAGTTTCTTTGCCAAAAACCCACACTTAGCACTTTGACTTTTTTTTTTTAGTTTCTTTACTATAACCAACTCAAATTCACACTCTTCATTAAGGTCATCTTTCGCATTGGCGATGAAGATGTTGAAGAGGGCAGAGCTAAAGAGAATGGAGATGGAGAGAGGTTAGAGATAGAGAGATAATAAAGATGAAGATGGGCCTTTGGAGATATGTGAGATTGAAATTTTATTTTCAATTTTTCTTGGTGGTACTAGGTTTATAACCAAAATAGCTATAGATCTTCAATTTAAACCTTGGGAATGCCACCTTATCTATTTATTTGTGATTCAAAGAGAATATGCCTCTACCACACTCTACTCTATATTTTGCTCTGCACTATTTTAGACATGTACCTATGGTTAAAGGTGGGCCAACCTCCATCACACTCATTTGAGGGCAAGATAAAACCCCATGTGGAAAAATAGCCACTATGATAACCAAGAGTCATTATATATATGTATAGTTTTCTTTATTTATTATGAGAACAATAGCCTCTTTTAGTTTCATGATTCTTTGTTTTGTTAAATTTCATGTACAAAACATGTCAAGTGTTGTGATGAGATTCAAGTGATTAGACATGAGTCAATTAATAATTGAATAATGTACAAGTTCAATGTTTTTTTAATTGGCTAATTTCAAGCGAAAATACTTTTAATATTTATTCATAGTTTCACAGAATTTGGGGTTAGTGATTAAAGACAAAATAAAAAAAAAAAATGGAGAATAAAGCTCAAGGAGACAAGACTTTAAAGTTGAGGGTGGTTAGCAAAACTCTAGAGCACGTTGAGAGACAAGTTGTAATTGATGTGCTAAATCAATTCTAGGTTTGTATTCATGTCAAATGTTGTGTTATTAATGTCTTAGGATTATGAGCATGTAGTTTTATGACTCATAGATATGCATTCATTACATGTATTGTGTGTTTTCATAAAATTCAATTCTAAAGGTTTGAAATAAAGGGCATACTCAACTTGATACAAATGTTTTTTGAACATAAGTTCTACATGAAAAATATAGCACTAGATGTCAGTTAACAATAAAGAAAAACTGCGAGTTAAACAAAGATTGGATAATAGAGATATGGCCAAAATCATAAAGTCATATGGGACTAGAACGAATTGCCGCTAAGAAGATTGCTCTAACAAACTTCTGGTAATGGTCCTGCTTCAACGGTAACCTTAACGGTGAGCCTAGTTTCTATGCATGAAATTCATCTATTTTTTTTATGAATAATGCTAAATGTTCCAAAAATTTGCTTAAAAATTTTGCTCAAATGATATGACAAGCTGATTTATAGTTATCGCATTAATTTTAGGATGATATTTTGATGATGTGGTAATTATATATAGGCTTGCCACATCATTTGGGCAAATTTTTGAGTAGTGAAGCATTACTCTTTTTTATTTTTTATTTTTTATTTTCACTTTTTTCATGTTTTCCATCTTGAACTTTTCCTATACTTCTCAAATGTCATAAATACATTATTTGAGGGATAAACATGTCAAAATAAGTTAGGTTATGAATTGTTTTAGTACTTTCTAAATTGCTTTCCTTATTGAACATTAAATCTTTCTTCTAATTAGAATAGGAATACAATGTGAGAAAGTTATCTAATTTTTATTAATTTTTTTATTAATTTTCCTAATTGATTTAAAGTTTAAGTGCAAATGTGTTGACATTATTTGGCAATGTGTGATGGAGTATTTGAGCAAAGCTTAAGTTTCAAAAATTCTATGTTACAACAAATTGCTTTATTAGTGTTATGACAAAATGTTTCTCCTATGTTATAACACTTCTGAAACTTGAATAATGATGTATTTAGTGTAGAAATTCAGGATGATTTTGCTTTTGTGATAATGTGATTTTGCTTTGTATCCTAATTTGTTTAGAATTAAATCTCTATGTTTTCTTATTGAGAAAATCCTATTTGGAGATTTATTTAGGCAAGATATTTTTCAAAAAAGGTTTTCCCAATCCAGTTAAAAATATTTCTTTTGACAATCTTGTCGAAGATATTTTCATTAATCTTTTTGTGCAGGAATCCCATTTAAATTGGTTTCCTATTTAAATAAGAAGTTGATCTAGTTTCTAGCCATCAAGATGGCTGGACAAATTTGGTCTCCTTAAAGACTTGATTTCGTCTTATGAAAAATAGGAAAGAATCTTATTGTAGGAAGAATTCTTTGGGTTTGGTAGGAAAGAATCCTATTGCAAGAATACTTCTTTTATTTCCTTAATCTTTAAATTAATTATTATATATATATATATTTTTTGCAGACTTTCAAGTAGATTAAAAGAATGTGTTTCTTTTATAAAACCTAACAAAAATGTATGAGACTGTGGATGATCAGTGAGCGTTTAATTGTAATGGAGAGTTTTATGCTTTTAGGCCTAGAATTGTACTCTATGGTCTATTAAGAGTTTAGCTTTCTAAGCAGGTCACAACAACAAATGTTCTTTGAGAGGAAGAATATATTGGCTTTTGGAAGAACGCAGATCAGAAGCTTTTGAAAGGAATTCAAGAAGTTGAAGATCATTAGAGTTGAAGGGAGGTCACAAAGACTTAATTTGTGAACTATACATAAGCCTTGTGTCAATTGTGATAAGAAGTCTTAAATTGAGTGAGTCAATAAGTGTTCGTACTAGTTGAAAGTTCATTAATAAGTTTATCTCTCTAAGTGTGGCCTCATGGATGTAATTGAAAACCGAACCACATTAAATATGTTTTTGTGTTATGTTATAACATTTTCATTACTGTATCGTAACATTTAGTCATAGGCTATTACACACATGGAAACATTAGTTTAAATAAAAAATTGGTAGTCTCAAAGGAAATTGGTATTTTAATTGGTATCAGTATAGGTCACTATATTTTACTTAGTGAGATCCTTTTGTGTTTTTTTATCTGTTTTCCTTTATAGCATGGCAGCTTTATCAAAAGGTGCATCTACCCCTCATCCACCATTTGTTAATGAAATTATCCATACTGGAAGGCAAGAATGAGAGCACTCATCAAATCAATTGATGAAAGAGTAGAGAGATGTTTTGATATGATAGACTCAACTAATTATTGTTAATGAATAGGGAAGAACACTTCTAAAACCTAAGGAGTCATGGACATAAGAAGAATATCATCATGCATATTTCAATAGCATAGTCTTGCATGCCATTTTCAATAGAGTAGATGTGAACTAATTTAAACTTATCTCACAAGTGAGATAAACAAAGAAGCTTGGAAAATTCTTCAGATTACTCATGAAGGAACAGACTATGTAAAGCAATCCAAACTTCAAATGATTTTTATCAGACTTGAAAATTTAAGAATGTCAAAAGATGAAATGCTTGTAGGTTTCTTTGCTAAACTTTGTGCTATATCAAATGTGCCATTTACTTTGGGTAAGAAAATTCCTGAAAATAAGATAGTTAAAAAATAGTATGATCTGTTAGTTAGGTGTAGCCATTTAATGGCTAAAATGGAGACATAGGAGTAGCAAATTTCAATTTGATTTTGTGGAGGTGTGTATTATTAATTAGTAGATGACAAATTCAATTTGCCTAAGTAGTGTGTATTATCAACTAAATGAATAGCAAATTCAATTTGAATTTGTGGATGTGTATGGTATTTACTTGATCAATAACTTAAGCATGAAGCATTTGTGTGATCACCACCATTTTTTGCCTATATAAAGGCATGAGTAGCTAGTCATTTTATCCATCCTAAGTCTCAAGTCTTATGTCGTAGATTTTAGGTACTTTAAGAGTTCTCTTCTCCTTAGTTCTCTCCTAAAATTTTAGAGAGAGATTGTATTGTAATTGTTGGTTTAATAAAATCTTTCTAGTCTTGATCCGTGGATATTTCTCTCACATTAAGAGTTTTACCACGTAAATCTCACGTCCACTATATTTTTTATTTTATTTCTTCTATTTTCTTTCAATATATTAAACTTAATTTTAGGTTTATGCTGGATTAAAACAATATTAGGTTAGCATAATGGTGGTATTAGGGCTATAAGTTTTTTTAGAAAATTCTGAGGATGCTCTGTGGTTACAACATTGTCTGATCTTCCATATAAAAAAAAAATTGTTCTTGGTTACTGGAAATAAGTGTGGTAGTGTGGAAGTGCATGCTTAGAAAAGGTTTTGGTTAAGGAAAGACTTGGTATTTAAATGTGTCCATTGTGACCCACCTCTATTTCTTGGGAACTGACTTAGAGCACTATTCATGGTTACATGTACTATTCTAGAATAGGGATGTTATTCACGATACTGTTCATTGGATATCTTGTGAGTGTTTCACAAAGATGACAGCAAAATTTGAAATTGAGAAGTTCAATAGAAATAATTTTTCATTGTGGAAAATGGAAACGAAGGCTATCTTGACGAAAAATGATTGCTTACAAACAATAGAAAAAAGGCCAACTGAGATTACTAATGACACAAAGTGGAAAGAGATGGATGACAACACAATTGCCAATCTTCATCTGGCCTTAGCAGATGATGCATTATCATGTGTAGTAGAGAAAAAGACGACTAAGGAAGTATAAGAGACTCTGACAAAATTGTACGAGACTAAGTCAGTGCACATGAAATTTTCTTAAAAAGGAAGCTTGGTAATCTTTGATGACAGAATCTATAGTAGTAACTAACCACATCAACATCTTAAATACTCTATTTTCTCAACTTTCAGTGTTGGGTCATTTAATTAGGCAAATGAACATGTAGAAATTCTATTTTAAAGTTTACTCGATTCGTATGATCAACTTGTCATCAACTTTACAAACAATATTCTCACAAACTATCTAGTTTTTGATGATATTACAGCTACTAAGGAAGAAAGCAGGTAGAAGAACAAGGAAGACAAATTGGCAAGTAGTACACAAGCAGAGGCTTTGTTAATGATAAGAGAGAGATCAATAGAGTGTGGCCCTAATAGGAGTCTCAATCATGGTAGATCAAAATCATGAAGTAAAAAGAATGTTAGATGCTACAACTATGACAAGAAAAGACATGTCAAAAGTAAGTGTTGGCTCAATAAGAAGAATAAAGTTTTTGAGCCGTCAAACTCATGGGGATGTGTAGTAAGTACCTCAAATGATGTGACTTCTTTTACAGCGAAGCAACAATTGTTGTGGAAAGCAGATTATAGTTTGTTGATATCTAGATTTTAGATTTAGTAGCTACCTAGCACATGACCTCTCGTAGAGAATGGTTCCATACATATGAACCTGTCTTAGGAGGATTTATATTGATAGGTGATGATCATGCTTTGAAGATCATTGGTATCGACACAATCAAGATAAAGATGAACGATAGTACAGTTTGTACTATTTAGGAGGTACGACATGTGTAGGGCTTGAAGAAAAAACAATTTTTTTTAAGACAATTAAATTATCTTGGATATGAGACCCATATAAAAAATGAGGTCTTGAAAATTGTCAGATGTGGGCTTATTATCATAAAAAGAAAAAAGATTGCTACAAATCTATACATGCTTAAAGGAAAAACACTATTAGAGGTTAATTTATGTATTGCATTAACCAACCATAGAGGAAGAGTCAATGATGATGTGACATCATAAATTAGGCCATATATCTTAACGAGGTTTGAAGACTCTTCGAATGCAGATTGCTTCTTGGGCTCAAAGTGGTAAATCTACATTTTTGTGACCATTGTGTGACAAGTAGCATAGATTGAAGTTCAGCAATTCTACTGTTAGGAGCAAATGCATTCTAGACCTGATTTATTCTAATGCTTAGAAGTCACTGGATATATTCCTAGGAGGAACATAATATTTTGCGTTATTCATTGATGATTACTCCAGAAGAAGTTAGGTATACTCTATCAAGAGGAAGTTAGATGTGTTTTTCAATGTTCAAAGCATTCAAAGCACGAGTAGAACTTGAATATGAGAAAAAAAATCAAATGCTTGAAGATAGATAATGGAAGAGAATATACAGATAAAGAGTTTCTTGCTTTTTGCAACCAAGAAGGAATCGAAAGACAGTTCACAATCACACAGTCACATACATTTCTCAATAAAATGGGTGGCAGAGCGGATGAATAAAACTCTTATAAAAAGAATAAGAGCTATGTTGAAGACTACAGGTTTACCCAAGTCATTTTGGGCAAAAGTAGCGAAGATCGCCTATTATATGATAAATCAATGTCCATCCATAGCAATTAAGTTGAAAACACTAATGAGGATGTGGACTGGTAAACCTCGCTAATTATTCTACTTTATATTCATTTGGATGTCGTATGTACGTAATATATAATTCCCAAGAAAGAACAAAGTTTGATCCAAAATCAAGGAAATGCATATTCTTAAAGTATTAACTGTAGGATCCCACTACCCATAAGGTTATCATTAGTAGGAATGTTATCTTTATAGAAGACCAACTTTAAAGAAATGAAGATGATAGCAATTCTAAAGAAAGTTCAGAAACTATAATTTTATGGGTGGAAAATAATTTATAACATGACAATTTAAGTTTTTCTGAAGTAGAACTAGAGCACAAAGCATAAGAACCAATCGACACTGAGGCCCTAGAAATTCAACAATCAACTAAAAAGGAAGACCACCAGTATGACACTCAGAATATGTTACAAAGAGCAATGTTGCATACTGTCTTCTAACAGAGGATGGAGAGCCTTTAACTTTTCATGAAGCTATAAGCAGCCTAGATGCACCTTTGTGGATAACAACAATGTAGGAAGAAATTGAAGCTCTACACAAAAACAAGACATGGAAACTTATACCTCTATCACAAGATTGGAAAGCCATTGAAAACAGGTAGGTCTTTAAGATCTAACGGGATGGCAATAAGTAAATGGAGCAGTATTGTGCAAGATTGGTGGTGAAAGGATATGCTCAGAAAGAAGGTAATGATTTCAATGAGATATTTTCCCTGGTGGTTCAACTTATAACAATAAAGGTGGTCCTGGCAATGTATGCTATATTTGATCTACACTTAGAGTAGTTAGATGTGAAAACTGCATTTCTTCATGAAGAACTTGAAGAAGAAATTTATATGCTCAAACTAAAAGTTTTGCTAAAGAAGGCAAGAAGAACTTAGTTTACAGGTTAAAGAAATCTCTGTATGGTGTAAAACAGGTGCTGAGGTATTGGTACTAAAGATTTGATTTCTTCGTAAGCCTTGAATACAACAGACTTAATTCAAACCATTGTGCATACTACAAGAGGTTTGGAGATAATGATAATTTCATTATCTTGCTTTGTATATGGATGACATGTTAGTAGTAGGCCCCAACAAAGATTAAGTCCAAGAATTAAAGGCACAATTGGTTTGAGAGTTTGATATGAAGGATTTGGGTCCAGCAAATAAGATTTTAGGGATACAAATTCACTGAGACAGAAAATGCATAAAGATTTGGCTTTCTTAGAAAAACTACTTAAGAAAGATCTTGTGTCGCTTCAACATGTAAGATTGTAAGCCAATTTCTACCTCTTTTCTTGTGAACTACAAAATATCCTCAAGTATGAGCCCTAGCAATGAAGCGGATAGGATGAAAATGTCTTGAGTGTCGTATGCATCAATAGTGAGAAGTTTAATATTTGTTATGATATATACAAGACTGGACATTATGCTAGCAGTGAGAATACTTAGTTGATATATAGCGAATCCTGGTAAAGAGCATTGCAATGCTGTGAAGAGAATTCTGAGGTACATTAGAGGAACCTTAGATGCTGCATTATGTTATGGAAAATCAGAGTTCATTATCAGAGACTATATGGATTTAGATTTCGTAGGAGATCTGGATAAAAGAAAATCCACTACAGACTATGTGTTTACGATTGCAGGAGAAGCTATAAGCTGGGTATCAAAGTTTCAAATAATTGTGGCTTTATTTACAATAGTAGTAGGATATATGGCAGCTACACAAGCTTGTAAGAAAGCAATTTAGATTAAAAGGTTATTGGAGGAGCTTGAGCATAAACAACAGAAAATCTTTTTGTTTTGTGACAGTCAAAGCACTTTGCATGTTGCAAAGAATCTAATCTTTCATTCATGAACAAAGCACATAGGAGTTCATTATCATTTTATTCATAAAATAGTGGAAGATACTAGTGTGAATATGTAAAAAATACACACTAAGAAGAGCCTAGCAGATGCAATGACCAAGCCTAGCAATACTAATAACTTCATTTGGTGTAGATCCTTGTATAGTCTTATGAAAACATAAGCAGCAGGAGCTTGATTAAATATTAGAAGGATAAATCAAATTATTAAAAATGGCTTCAAGTGGGAGAATGTTAGTTAGGTGAAGCCATTTAATGGCTAAAATGGAGACATGTGGGTAGCGAATTTCAATTTGATTTTATGGAGGTGTGTATTATTGACTAAGTGGATGGCAAATTCAATTTGCCTAGCTAGTGTGTATTATTGACTAAATGGACAACAAAGTCAATTTGAATCTGTAGATGTGTATGTTATTGGCTTGATCAATAACTTAAGCATGAAGCATTTGTGTGATCACCACCATTTTATGCCTATACAAAGGCGTGAGTAGCTAGTCATTTTATCCATCCCAAGTCTCAAGTCACATGTCTTAGATCTGAAGTACATTTGAGAGTTCTCTTTTCCCTTGTTCTCTCTTAAAATTTTAGAGAAGTTATATTGTAGTTGTTAGTTTAATAAAATCTTTCCAATCTTGGTCGTGGATGTTTTCCTTACGTTGAAGGTTTTACTACATAAATTTCATGTCTACTATTTTTATTTTATTTCTTCAATTTTTTTTTAATATATTATTCTCAATTTCAGATTTACACTGGGATTAGAATAGTATCGGGTTGGCATAACATGATCTCTACTTGAAAAGTTTCAACCAAAGGTAGCTATAATTGAAGAATGCAAGAACATAGATCTAACGAAGATAGACGAACTAATGGGATCTATTCAGGACAAGTTGCACTTGAAGCAATGAAACAAAGAGAAGACAATCACACTTCAAGCTTCACAAGAAGAGTCTGAGATGTCAATTCCAAATGAAAATGATGGGGATTCAGAATTGGCTTTATTGACAAAAAACTTTAACAAGTTTCTTGGAAAGATGGGGAGGAATTTAAAAATTGGACATAAAGAATTCAAGGACAACAACTTTCCAAAAACAATTGATGTCAACAAAAAGAAGGGTATCCAATGCAGAGAATGTGAGGGATTTGGACATATTCAATCTGAATGTGCAAACACTTTGAAGAAGAAATCCCAAGCCATGGCAACAATCTAGAGTGATGAAGACTCAAACGATAGTAATGAGGAAGAGCTGTAGGACAAATTCCACTTGTTGTCTCTTGAAATGTTGACTTACTGATTACTATGCAGAAAATATAAAGAATGTTACAAATGTTACAATAAATCATATGGATGTTGCATCTAGTGATAATATCAATGCTGCAACAGTGAACAACATCAATATTGCAATAGATGATAACATGACAAAATCCAGTGAAAAGTCACAGCTTGATCCAGAATCTTTTCAAGAGGAAAATCAGAATATGTACTCTCAGTAAGAATTGTTGATGAATTGTTGCTTCATTTTTTAATAGGTGATAACATCTAATGATTCCTTTTCAATAGAAAGTGCGGCATCTGGAGATCAAGCCTGCTGGAAAAGAAATGAAGACCAAGGAACTTTTAGTTGAAATCGAAATAACTTGAAAAAGGCTAAAAATGATGATCTCTGGAACTAAAAATTTTTATCAAATTTTAACAACTGGAAAGCCTGTTCGAAATCATCAAGGCCGAGGTTTTATAGGAAACGATCCTATTGCAAAACTGTTTTTATTAAATCTACAGGTACCAATGACGTTGCAACAACAAGCACTGTTGTAACAAACAACCAACAAACTGTTGCAACAAAAGTAAGTGATCAGTAAATTCTGACCATCATTGCAAGGCAAGAAAAATAGTTTTATGACTACTTGTCGCTTTTGTGGGGTAAGGGGTCATATCGAACCAAAATGTTTCACCATGATAAATTTTTTTGAACATAAATATCTAGACAAATCATTTGAAAGAAAAACCACAAGACTTAAGATTGACTTGCAAAAGAATTCTAAACAGTTATGGGTTAGAAAATCTGATCTAAAATCCAATGTAGCTTTTTCGCGTGCCAAAATTGATACTAGTTATGTGTGGTACTTTGATAGTGGTTGTTCCAAGCACATGACAAGTAATCAAAGTTTTCTGGTGGATTACAAAGTTGTGTCAGAAGATGTAGATTCAATTGGTGATGGTGTCAAGGGTTGCGTTCTTGGAAAAGGAAATCTTAATGTGAAAGGTCTTCCAAGATTAAGAAATATGCTTCACGTGGAAGGACTTAAGGTTAACTTGATTAGCATAAATCATATTTGCGATCAAGATCTTCATGATAAATTCACTAAGGACAAATGTGTTGAAATGGATAAATTTGGTGATCGTGTTTTGGAAGGGAAAAGATCATTGAATGGTTGTTATTTTATAACAGAGTCTCTTGTTATAACACGACAGTCTTTGACACTGATTTATGGCGTAAATGACTTGGTCACTTGAATTATAAAACACAAACTAAAATTCATAATGCAGGTGCTGTTTGTGGTCTAACATGTCTCAGTAAAAAGCCACAAGGTGTGTGCAGCTCATGCCAACCAGGAAAGCAACTAAAATGTACACATAAAGTTGTACAACATGTTGCAACGTAAAAAGTTCAAGTTGCTACATACGGATTTATAGGTCCAGTGTAGTTGGAAAGCATAGCTGGTAAAAGGTATGTTTTTGTATGATTTTTCAAGATATACTTGGGTAGACTTTTGTAAGAGAATAATCAGATACCTTTGATGTTTTTAAGAAATTATGTGTGAAGATTCCAAATAAAAAAGATTGCAAGATTGTGAAAATCAAGAGTGATCATGGAAAAGAATTTGAGAATTCTTTGTATGCTGACTTTTGTATTAAGCATGGTATTTCACGAGTTTGCCGAACCTAAAACTTCTGAACAAAATGGAGTGGTCGAAAGAAGAATAGGACCTTGCAGCAAGTGGCTCGAGTGATACTAAACAACAAGAATCTAGCAAAAATATTGTGGACAGAAGCAAGAAACAGAGCTTGTTACACTATAAATCGTATTTGTCTTCGACTAGGTACCCAAAAAAAAAAAAAAAAAACTTCTTATGAACTCTGTAGAGGTAAGAAACCTAATGTGAGTTGCTCTCACATATTTGGAAGTAGTTGTTGTATCTTGAATGACAACAAATGCCTAGGTAAATTTGATTGATAGAGTGATGTGGGCATATTCTTAGGATATTCTAATAATAGTAGAGCATATGGTGTTCAAAAGATAAGAACTCAAACTATTATGGAATTCATAAATGTTGTTAATGACTCTAATGATTTTGTAGATTTGTTAAGAGAAGAGGTGATTGAAAATTTGGTTTGAACCAACAGTTGAGACTATTGCTAATGATCCATCCACTGCAATAAAAACTGAACCCAATGTTACAACAAATGATAGCATCCAACTGAAGCGGAGACCAGAAATGTTCCAACATCATATGCAACAAATTTTAGCAGAAAGGAACCCTCATCTAGAATCAAGGAATACCATCCGACAGAGCTTAACATAGGTAATCCTGATGAAAGAGTACTTACTCGAAATAGGTTAATTAGTAACTATTGTCCATCATGTGTGTTTTAGTTCAATGATTGAACCAAAAAATGTAAAAGAGGCATTGTTGGATGAATTCTGGGTGAAAGCTATGCACGATGAACTAGAACAATTTGTAAGAAATGATGGGTGGACCCTAGTGCCTAGACCTAAGCATGTGAACATAATTGGTACCCAAATGGATTTTTAAAAACTGATTAATTTGGTAATATTGTAAGAAACAAGACCAGATCAGTTGCACAAGGATACACACAAGTAAAGAGAATTGATTTTGATTAAACCTTTACACTTGTTGCCAGTCTAGAATCTATCAAAATTACTACTAGCTGTTGCATGTATTGTAGGTCTTAAATTGTTTAAAATGGATGTTAAAATTACATTTTTGAATGGCATTTTTCATGAAGAGGTTTATGTTGAACAACCAAAAGAATTTGAAGATCCTCATTTTCCGAGTCATGTGTTCAAACTAAAAAAATCTCTTTATGGCATGAAACATGCTCCTAGAGCTTGATACAAAAGATTGACACAATTTTTGCTTGAAAAAGGGTATAAGAGAGTGAAGTAGAGAAGACCTTGTCTATTAAACAATTTGATTTGGGATTGATCATTGCACTAATCCATATTGATGGCATGGTTTTTGGATCTAGCTGCTTCTCAATCAAAGGAGTAGGAATTTGTGAACCAGATGTAGAAGGAGTTCGAGATGAGTATCATTAAAGAACTGGAATGTTTTGTAAATATTTTGTGAGAAACGAAGTCTCAGTTTCGTGATTGATGGTAAGTTTCTATTTATAAATGTCAGGTCGTGACCGTTGTAAAGGTTAGGGGTAACGAGGAGCTTGAATTGTCTGATAGTTTTCCCCTTGCCGAGCCTGTGGGGGCATAGAGGAGTCAAGGGACCACAATGATGGTTATGAAACCAAAAGACATGATCATAATTATAAGAATAACGATCATAAATAATATAATATAATATATCATTATAGGCCCAATGGGAAGATGAAAAGATGAAGGCTCTTTTGTTATTTAACCAGGAGATGGGTCATCCCAGCTCTTCCGTGATAATAAATGCCATTGAAGACCTGTGTTTAAGTCCTATCCAAGCTTAATTTCCGATAGCAATGTATCAAATTTAATGCAAGGTCAATACCTCTTATGAGAATTAGACGATCAAATCAAGCACAAACACAAATGATTCTAAATCTAAAATCTAAATGGGAATGTAAGTTTATAGAAGAATCCATGAAAAAGAGATATCGAAAAATTTAAAGATCAAATAAAAGAACAAAGTATCAAATCCTCACTTGGAGTATGAATCAATACTATAAAGAAATTCAAGCTCAAAACCAGAAACTAAAGCACAAGGTACGCAATACTAGGGTTGTATTTTTGTATCTTAGATCACAATTGAAAAATTCATGAAATTCCTAAATTTATAGGAGCTGAAAATGAGCTCTGAAAACACACTCAAAGAAAAGAGCATCGCATTAGTGTTCGAGTGTAAAGCTTGAATCGGTATTGTCAATTATGAAATCAGTAATTTTTTCCCGCACAACTAGTGAAGACCGTGACCTAGATCTGTAGGCACCTGGCTATGAAACTTGGTTACGAATGGCGACCAGAGGAGGCCTTGACCAGGGTCCTCGAACACATGACTATGACCACTAGTCGCCAGAGACAACTAGAGTTGGCCATGACCCAGAACCGCGGTCACCTATCTGCTACGCTTAGTCGCGAGTCACATCTAGAGAAGACGGTGACTAGGAGTCGCAACTTTTTGTCGTCGACACCTAGTCGCGTGCTACTCCAACCTAGGTTTTTTAGATTTTTTTTTTTTTTTTAAATTATCTTAACTAGAAGTCCTATATTCCTAGAACTATCAAAACTCATGTGTAAAGGTTTCATGATAGATCTGAGGGTGGATCATAGTCAAAAAGCGATATTTTGAGAGGGTGTTAAGAGTGGTAGTATGTGAATGTCACAAGTGAGAGAAAGAAAGACAAAGTTATCGGTTTCCAAACATCATTTTATAGTGGAAAGAGTGCGGTTACGCTCCGTGGACGTAAGAGAATTCCCAAACCATGTAAAAATCTTGTGGTTCTTTTATTTCATGTATTATGGATGTGCTTGATTTATGCTTTGCGATCACCCTATTCCCTAACAGTTAGCATATGAAAAAGCCCGAGGTGCCCGTGCCTCGCCGATGACGTGCACACTAACTCCTCAAGTATCATTAAGAGGTTAGAATACTCGCCCAATGAGCGCATTCGTGAAGCCCTGTGGCGCTAGCTTCCCAACTCTATTGTTCTTAGAAGTAGGCAATCTTGGCTGCCCATTTTTGCCTTGAGCGAAAATCACCCACTCTTATACGTGTCACAAACTGAGACTCTTGGCCATTTGCTTACTCTTGCAATTGGAAAGCCAAAAATCGCATGGATTGATTCAATCTCGCCCAAAAATTATCTTAACACATGAACTTCAATTGGAAATGAAGCAATCCCACATAATGCAATGCGCAACTGAAGAGCATTACAAACACGCATGAATAAACACAAATTAAACACACAAGAACACGTAAATCTGAATTTTGCATGTGTGCAAATTTCTAATTCTAGAAAGAGATCAAATCTAACTAAAATTGAACAAATTAAAAGACTTAAAAGTATCCCCTTTAAAGAATTTTTCCATGCTTCAAGTATATTGTTTTAGCTTCATTTTCAATCTCTAAAACACATCCTAAGCAAATAAGATAATTACAGGTAAACAAGTGTGTTGTAACGGAATAAGGCCAACCAAACTAATGGACCTAACACTACACCACTCAAAACATTACCCCAAAAATCAATCCGAGTATTTGCAAGTGATTTCCCTTATTTTGTCATTTAACATATCATCTTATAATTTATGTTATAAGAACAAATTACATGTAATATCATTTGAATTCATATTTGGACAAATTATTAATTTAAGTTAACCAATGTTATGAATATATTTCGGATTTAATAAATGAGCTGGTAAAAGTCTGGTAGAAACCCAACAAATTGACCCAATGAAGTGGCCCAGTAGACAAAACCCGGATCATCAATACCCAGTCCAAGCGAGCTCTTTAGCTCGTACGAACCAACTCGCATCACCGCTAATACTCACAACTGCTAGTACTACTTAGCTCGCACTATACACAGCTCGTTACTCAGAGCGAGATCTAATTCGAGATCGTCCAATGCAGTCTATAGCTCGCACAATGAATAACTCAAGAAGGAAATCTTCTAGAAAGGCAGTAACCCAAATTAATCGTGATTCTTCTACCAGAATTGAAAATAAATTCAAATTCAAACGTTGATAAGTGTGATCTCTGATTTAGCGGAACCGATTCCTGATTAGATGCCAACCGATTTGAAAGTGTAGTTAATACATGATTCTTTCCTGTTTTATTTCAACTCAAATTGTAAACGTCTCTCCCTATAAATAGATGCTGAAACTCATTGTAACAGATATATAGAAGCAATAGTATACTGTTTTTCTATAGAAATTATTAAAGGAAAAGTCATGGATGTAGGTACACTTGCTAAACTACGTAAAACTTTCTTTGTGTTGTTTTTCCTCTCTGCCTTTTTATTTTTCTCTTGTTTTCTTATCTTGTTTTTCATTGATTGCAAGTATTGGGCTTTGAACTGTAATGGACCAAAAAACAACGTTGACAACTAATATATTCAATAAATAAATGATGGAAAAAGAAGAGAGAAAGGGAAAATAATAATAATAATATATAATCCTAGATATTCACGTCACAGATATCTAATGACCATAAAATTGTCTCTCTCAATGCATATTTTAAAATCCATGGGAACTGTGATAAAATATTCTATATGAATGATAATATGACAATAGAAATAAAAACTTTGGGAAAATTTTCTGAAAATTTTCTTAGCTCTAAAATTATTTATCAAAGCTAAAGGGTTGCTCTTTAAAATAATAATAATAATAATAATAATGATTGAAGACTAAATAATCTTGAATATTATTAAAAAACTGAACAGTGACTAAAATTTAAAACCTAAAAGACATGTTTGTTTATTTGTTTGTTTTTTTTTTCCTTAATGTCCATATACATATGTTGATCGTTTCCCTTTTTTTTTTTTTTTTTTTTTTTTTTTTTTAAGAGAAAAAATCTAAAAATAATATTTTTATGTTTATATCCTTATAATTAATAATCATTATTTACTTTTATTTTAAATTACATATGTAGCTAAAAACAAATCTAGAATAAATCATAGTCAAATTTATCTATATATTTTTAATTTTACATTAATTAATTTTTATTGATAATAATAAATATATATTATTTTAGACAATAATAGTTTAACAAAATGCTAAGTTCACATAACTTACACATTCTTTTTCAATTATGAAATATATATGGCTAAAAAAGCTATACATATATCGAGTTTCAAGTTACTAGTAACACATGAAAAATTATAATTTGTAGGATATTAATGAAGATAAAATTGGAAAAATATATTTTTTAGAAAGATAGTTATAGAAGAAAATATGTTAATTATACTTAAATGATTATGTGTTAAGTAATAAATTGAAATCTTTAACTTTTATTTTAAGTTATTATTTAGCAATTTTAAGTTATTTCACTACTTAAAAACTAAACAAAAGTGACTTCAATTCAGTATCATTACATTATAAGTTGAAAAAACGAACAACTTCCAAATTAATTTGTACCATGCTTTTATCTTATTCATTCTCATGGATAAGTGTTAAGCCAATGCCTATCATCTTCTTTTTAAATTTTATTTAGCAAATTAATATAAAAACGAAAATAATTAATTAAAACTATTTAAACTCAAATCTATCTATCATTTTATCTTCATATATAGTTCTATATGCTAAACCGATTACATGCAGTTTCATATATACACACATACACATATATATAGATATACATACATATAATATCCACATTCTCTCCCATTCCTTGTGTTGAACAACATATTTTCAACCATCAATTTGAGGAAAAACATCCTCAGTTCTCTCATAAATTGATTCTGAAATTGCCAACTGTTAGATTCCTAAAAGTAATGAAGCCCTAAAATAAGGAAATTTAATAATTTCTATTTTGGCAATAGTAAAATAAGAAAACTCAATAATTCTCCATTTTAGAAATTGAGAAATAAGGAAATTAAATTTTTGTAGTGGAGAATTGTGAGGACGTATATAGGGCAATTTGATGCTCAATTAAAAATTGAAGAGCATTAATGGTAATTAATGAGGGAGAGCTTAGAGGTGCCTATATAAAGTTCTCTCCTCTTATTGTTTCATTCATCCCATAAATTGAGAGAAAAAGAGTAGTATAACTCTTTGAGTGAAAAGTGAGATTCTCTTGAGTGTTAGAGAAATGTTATTCTCTCTAATGTAATTAGGATATGGGTTATGAGGTTTAAGTGTTTATAAAAATTTGTTATTTTTCTCCTTATACCAAAGATTTGCAATAGCTCCGTGAACGTAACCTAATTTCGTGAAACATGTAAATTTTATGTTTTGTTTTGTTTTTGTTTTTTTGTTTTTTTTTTCTATTTCATTTTGTTATAATTTTCATATTATTTTATCAATTTATTAATTTGGTTTTTTGGAAGATTTATTTTCTAACAACTGGTATCAGAACTCAAGTTGTGAATTTTGTAATTTTCTGGTGAGGTTACTGTTTTAAGTGAATAGTGAATTCATGAATAATAAATTTTTCGGTTGTGTTCTAAGAGCTTGGTGGTAGCCTAAGGAAATTATATCTAAGGGAATTGGATTTTAAGTAGGATCATTGTGACCCCTCCAGTCTTTCTTGAAAATTTTCCTGAAATTCTATCTAAGGATGTTGGATTTTAAGTGGGACTGTTGTAACCCCTCCAATTTTTCCTGGAAACTTTCTTGGCAGTTTAAATCTCCAGGTGGAATTTTTACAATGTTTTGTAGAACTCCTCTGGAACTAGATTTGAGTGGGGTCGATGGCAATTGAAAGATACAGATCGAAGATTGTCGATATCAGAAAGGTATGCATTTGCATCTTTTAGGGAAAAAGTCAGAAGATATGAATGATGCATATTGGACTTTACTGGATAGGCAGGTGCTTGGTATTATCCGATTAATGTAATCTCGCAATGTTGTTTTCAATATAGCAAATGAGAAGACCACGAAAGGTCTTATAACAACTCTCTCTGACATGTATGAGAAGTCATCTGCTTTAAATAAAATGCATTTGATGAGGTGGTTGTTCAATTTGTGAATGACAAAAGGCACGTCAAGGCACATCATATTAACGAATTTAGTACAATCACAACACAATGAAGTTCGATGAAATTCGATTTCGATGATGAAGTTCAAGTGTTAATCCTTTTATCCTCTCTACTGAAAATCTAGAATGTGATGGCAATGGCAGTGAGTAATTCCTCTAGGATTCAGAAAATGATATTTAAGATGTTTGAGACCTAATTTTAAGTGAAGAGATACGCAGAAGTGAATTAGAAGAAACATTAAGTTCTACTTAAAACACCGAATCCAAAGGTAAATCCAATGACAAAAACTCAAATCGAAGTAAATTAAAATCAAAATGGAGCAAGTCTAGATCTGGGAGGAAAGAGTACAACTGTTAGAATTGTGACAAAAGCGATCATTTGAAGAAGGATTATAGAGCACTAAAGAAGAACAATGACGGTACAAAGGAATCCCCACAAATGTGGCCAAAAATAATGAAGATGCTCTAATCCTAAATGGCAATAGTCAAATTGAACTCTGGATTTTGGGTTCTAGTACATCATTTCATTGCACCTCGCATCAAGAAATCATGGAGAATTATGTTGGTGATGATTTCGAAAATGTTCATTTGGCTGATCATGAGATTTTGAAGATTATAAGGAAAGGCGATATCCAAGTAAACCTACCAAATCAGACTATATAGAAGTTAAAGGATGTGAGATTTATTTTTGGTCTGAAAAGAAATTTAATCTCAGTGGGTCAACTTGATCAAGAAAGCTATCGGATAACCTTTGTAGCTAGTAAATGAAAAATCACCAAGGGGGGTATGGTCATAGCGCATGGAAAGAAGAATTGTACTCTTTATGTTATTTTTAATATGGAGAATATCTTAGCATTTGCAGAATCAGATGACATGTCACAAAACTGGCACTAAAGCTCGATCGTATGAGCGAGAAAGGATTAAAGGTTCTTGTTTCGAAAGAGAAATTATCAAGTCTGAAGTCAGTAGATGTTAGTCTATGTAAAGAATATATTTTCGGTCAATAGAAAAGAGATAGTTTCTCAAAGATCAGCAAGCCACCCAAAACAAAGAAATTAGAGTTGGTTCACACAGATGTGTGGAGACCATCGCTGATTCTATCCATTGGAGGCTCATTGTATTATGTTACCTTCATTAATGACTGCATAAGAAAAGTATGCATTTATTTTCTAAAACAGAAATATGGGGTTTGTGATGTTTTTAGAAAATAGAAAGTCATAGTAGAGAATGAGACATGTTTGAAAGGAAAACAATTAAGGTCTAACAATTGAGTAGAATATAGGGATAAGAAACGTAAGGAGTTTTGCACGACCAGTAAAATAAAGCTAGAAAAAACTACTCCCAAGACACCTCAGCAGAATGGTGTAGCATAGCGCATGAAGAAAACCGGTAGGCGTACTTAAAATGTTCTAGGTTGAAGCCGTCAGCACAACAGCCTACTTTATCAACCATGGGCCTTTTGTGTCTTTTATAAAGAAGTTACTTGATGAAGTATTCACCAATAAAAAGGTAAACTTTTTATATTTGAGAGTATTCGGTTGTATTTCTTATGTTCATATTGACTCGTCTAAAAGGAGCAAGTTTGACCCAAATTCTAAGAAATATGCTTTCGTTGGTTATGGCATTGATGAGTTTGGCTATCAATTTTGGGATTTTGAAAATCGAAAAATCATCGAAAGCAGGGATGTGAATTTTATTAAGAAAGCAATGCATAAGGATAAATTATCTGTAGAATCTACTAGCACAAAAGTTCAAGCTTAAAAAATGAGCTTGTTGAGTTTGAGGAGAACTCTAAGAAGAAAGTGCAATTGGGGGATTAACAGAGTTTTGAAAATGAAGTCTTTCTAGAAGAACCTCACACTTTTATAATAGAAGTTAGATGCTTCTCTAGAACTTCTAAACCAGTACAACACTATTCTCTTTCTTTGCATTATTTACTATTGACTAATAATGGAGAACCAAAGTGTTATGATAAAGTAGTTCAGGTTGAAGATTTGGTTAAGTGAGAGTTTGTCATGAAAGATAAGATTGACTCACTAATGTCAAATCAAATATGGGAATTGACTGAACTATCAGAAGAAAAGAAAGCTTTACATAACAACTGAGTTTTCAAGATAAAAAAAAAAAAAAGAGTATGATGGAAGCAAATGTTATAAAGCTAGGCTAGTGGTCAAAAGTTTTTAGCAGAAAGCAAGCATCGACTACACTGAGATTTTCTCTCTGGCAATGAAGCTGACGATAATCAGGTGTAAAGATGGTAGCTATAGAGAATTTACATCTTGAGCAGTTAGATATAAAGACAACATTCGTTTATAGTGATTTGCAGGAAGAGATTTATATGCAGCAATTAGTCATAGACAAAAAAACCATGGTGTGCAAGCTAAAGAAGAGTTTGTATAGTTTGAAACAAGCTCCAAGACAGTGGTATAAGAAGTTTGATAGCTTCATGAGTAGCAGCAGTTTCACAAGATGTTAAGCAATTCATTGCTATTATATTAAGTGGTTTGATAATAACTTTATCATTTTTCTTTTATATGTAGATGATATGCTTATTACAGGTTTTAATATACAAGAGATAAATAATTTAAAGTGTGAATTATCAAAGCAGTTTGCAATGAAAGATCATGGCGCTGTGAAGTAAATTCTTTGAATGAAGATTATCAGAGACAGAGCAACAAGAACTTTGATGCTATCACAAACAGAATATGTCAATAAAGTACTCTCCAAATTCAACATGCAAAATCCTAAACTAATAAGCACTTCTTTAGGTGTCTATTTCAAACTTTCCAATGATAATTCAGTGAAGATTCAGGAAGAACTTGATCATATGAAGAAGGCTCCTTACGCCTCAGCAATTAATAGTTTGATGTATGTCATGGTTTGTACCAAACCAAATATTGCACAAGTAGTAGGAGTGGTGAGCGGTACATGAATATTCTTGTCAAGATGCACTAGGAAGCAATTAAATGGATCCTCAAATATCTACGGAGTACTATAAAAATGGTACTTTGTTTTAAATGTGGTTAGATGAAACTAAAAGACTTTGTTGATCTTGACCTGGCTGGAGATGTCAACAATAGAAAGAGCATTACGGGGTATGTGTATACTCTTGGAGGAATTGCGGTGAGTTTCGGTTTCTCAATCACAAAAAGTTATAGCTCTATCCACTATCGAGGCAGAATATATTGCAGTTATAGAAGCTAGTAACGGGATGATTTGACTTCAAGGTTTCTTGGAAGAACTAAGAAATAAACAAGAGGACAATGTTCTTTATTTTAATCGTCAAAGGGTAATCCACTTATCAAAGAACCTGTCTTTCCATGCTAAAAAAAAAAAAAAAAAACATATTCAGACGAAGTATCATTTCATTCAGTCTCTTCTAGCTAACAAAGCTCAAGGCTTAAGAAGATTCGTGAAAATGAAAACCTTGCAGATATGCTAACAAAGATGGTGACGATTGACAATTTGAAGCTATGTTTAGCTTCAGTTGGTCAACAAGTATAGAAAAAGAGAAACGAGCTGTTGCATTAATCTTATGAAGGCATGACTAAAGTAAGACTTCATGTATGAGATTATTAGATTCCTACAAGCAAATTTAATAATGTCTGTTTTGGAAATAATGAAATAAGAAAACTCAATAATTCTCTATTTTCGAAGTGAAAATTACCAGAAACACCCATTTTGAAAGGCTCTTTTTTTTTTTACCCATTGTTTTTAAAAAAATTGTTTTTAGCCCCTAAAACAACTAATTTCATTATATACCCAAATTATCTATAATGCCCCTGCCCAATTTTGCTCACAAACCTTTAACTTTTAAAATTGTATTGAAAAACAAATTATGTAATTACGAAACAGCCCCTATCTATGTAAACTCTAAGAAATCGATAGAAAGTCATTCCTATCATCGATCAAAAGTAAAACCTCGACCCATTTTGTGCGACCTGTATCCAATCGAGACCTGACTATCCTGTTCGACATTTTTCGACCATTCTCTCACTGTTTTCGACCTTGTCAAAGCTTATTTGAACGCTAACGACCTTCTCCATTTGCCAAGGTATGCGAACTTTGGTTTTCATTTAAAATTTTATATTTTTTTATTTTGTTTTTGTGATTTTAAAATATTTTTTGTGTTATGGATGTTAGGTTATGATGATTAGGTTAGAACAGGTTAGATTTGATTAGATTTGGATTGAAATGGCCGATGTTGATAATAACAGTGTGGTCGCGATCGAATTAGTTATTCACAGATATTTTGTTTTTCACTTCGGTTTTACAAAACAGTTTTTCATTGAGATGTGAAAAACCAAAGTCAAAACCCAAAGTGAAAAACTGATCTATGATATTGATCGATTATTCAGACACAATTTACATCCACAATACTAATCATTTGCTATTTTTCTTTCTTACAGATAGATTTCAGGTATAAATATAGTTCGCAAACAATTGACAAGAATATGAGCGAAAATACATATATTGGTCAGAAATGGCTTGGTAAAATAATTACAGTTATTACTAGACAAAATTTATACAAGTGATTCATAAGAGAGTGCCTATTCGAACATATTTTGAAGATAAGCAGCAATAATATGACTGTTGCTTCTATGATATTATGGTTTCTTGCTAGAGAGTAGAGATGCCTGATGGGCGCCATGATGAAATATGGTTTGAAAAATCGAGGGAGAACATATAGGTTTTGGAAATAAGAGTTTTTATTGATGACGAGACTTTCCTTTAGGGGCATCGATAGAGAAATCTTTAGTATATTGCAAACTGACATGAATAGTCTCCTATGGTGATTGTTCAATGGAGTGTCACTGAATGTGCCCAGTCTAGCCACCTTTCTCGAGGCAAGTAACGTGACAAGGACATGCAGTTGACAATGTAATAAATGATAAAAATTTGTTGAAGTTAGATAATGTAGGGATCACTTTCCATCTTATTATGGGGCAGGATGATAAGGCCACCATTCCTCATTTTATATGGGTCATGATAAAGAATACAGCGGTGTGGAGCTCGTTCTCTTAGGGTACATTAAACTATAGTACGCTGATCCACTGCCTCCATTTGATGATTAATGAAGAGCGGATTAAAAGTCCATCAAGTACCATTAATATTTATTGCTATGTCCCGGCATTTCAGGTACACCTAATACAGTTAATATTTATAATTTCTTCCTAATACAGTTAATATATAGAGTTATATATATATATATACTAACTATATGTTTGTATTTTGTTTAATCATTTTTGTATTAAAGTGGTGGTTAGTGAAAGTATTCCCGATGTTGAGAGAAAAGACAGCGAGAAGTAACCAGTCCTTAGAGAAAATGAGCTACCAAGCTATAAGAGATGAACACTTAAGAGGACATCGAAAGGCATAAAAAGCCTTAATGATTTTCCCCGTATATGTGGCGAACCTAACATAAATTGGTTTCATTTTTTTTTGTTTGTTTTAAATATCCGTATTTAAAACAAGAGAACCATATATATATATGTGTGTGTGTGTGTGTGTGTGTGTGTGTGTGTGTATTGCAGATAGTTGGTATGGCGTAAACCCTTGAGCTCACTGACGCCGAAAGAGAGATGAATTATTAGAAATTTTTCAATCCAAAGCATTTGGTTTGTGAATATATATATAAAGTTGGCAGCGGAGAAAGTGAGGATGATGATAATGATGATGATGATGATGATTATGATGACAATAATGGTGCACAAGGTGATGATGATTATTAAATGGAAGATGAAAGGGGTGATGATGATCATATGGTTGATGAATTTACAAGGGAGGATGATGAGCGGAATGAAGATGCCCTAAGCGTGCAATTCGAATCAAATGATACATTTTTAGAGTTTCGGACAAAAAAATCATATAAAGTACGAAACGTACATCCTGAGATATGAATCTTCTATTTATTTTATAGTTTATTGAATATCTATTTGAGTAAATGCAAAAGTTATGGACATATTATATAGTAGTAAGAGTGGGATAGAGAGTCAAAGTTTCTATACATAATAGACACCATAACAAATTATGGTTTTAGTGATAAAATATTTGGTTACGAGTTTATATTTCCTCACTAAAATTATACATATAGTGACGACCATTCATATTCCTCACTATTGATTCAAATTAGTTACCGAATTCTATTTCGAAACTATATTTTTATCACTAAATCCTTTATCCTCCTTTTAGTTATAAAATATTTAGTCACGAATTTATATTTTCTCGCTAATAGTATAGATATATAGTGATGATCATTCACATTCCTCACTATTGATTCAAATTAGTTACCAAGTTCTATTTCAAAACTATATTTTTGTCACTAAACCCTTTATAATTCTTTTTGCTATAAAATATTTAGTCATGAATTTATATTTCCTCACTAATAGTATAGATGTATAGTGACAACCATTCACATTCCTCACTATTGATTCAAATTAGTTACTGAGTTTTACTTCGAAATTATATTTTTGTTACTAAATCCTCTCTCCTCCTTTTCATATTTATAAATTATAATTAAAAATTGTTAAAATAGGAAAATTATTTTAAAAGGTTAAACTAAGTTATGGGGTTACCCTCCAAACAAAACATTAGGCAGTGTCCTAATTACAATAAATATTATTATTATTATTTATTTGTAGATGCAAGGGTCAGACCCACCTTGGGTCTAGGTGGGGATTGTCCTAGAATTTTAGAAAAAAATTATTAAGTTTGCAAAGTAAGTTATGAAGTGTAGGATGGTGTGGTGGTATAAGGCTTGCCTTTGTATTACTATGGTTCGAACCTAGCTAAGCTTATTTTTTCACATATTTTTTCAACAATTATGACTGGTGTTGGTGCTGTTCGAACCCGGATTGGGTTCAAAAATGGATGTCACAAACTTGCCAACCAAGCTAATATTTAAATTTGATATACTTTGACTTTGAAAACTATTATACCCTATCACTAATTATGAACAATTATTGCTACCTATACATATTGCCAACTATTTTTTGTACTGCAAACTATATCATGATTGCACGAATTATTCGCTAATTTTTTTCTTTAATTTTTCATTTTTTTGGGTTTCTAATCGACAACTTAAAATTTCCACCTCAAATTCTCGCCTTACAATCATCTTCAAATTACTAATATACCATACTAATTATACTATTTATAATATATATTATAGTCAGATTACATATTTGAGTTTTAAGATAAGTTTAAGATGTATAGTTTAATCAACTCAAAAAATATTTAAGTAATCTAACTTCATGAAAAGCTTATTAATAATTTTTGGTGTATGTATAAATTGTTTAATCATTTAGTAATTTTATTTAAGGATAATAATAGTTTTTTTTTGTTAAATGTAGTAATTTATTTATAATTCAGTTAGAGTTTAAATATGAATTCAGAGTTAGAGTTTTACTTTAATTAAACAACCCTATTCCTAACTCAATTGATAAAATAAAATAATTTAATTTATAAAAATTCATTAATTATGAATATTTTGTCTTTAAATAAGATAATTGGCATTAAATTTAATAGTTTAAGATAAGAAAAACTTATGAAACCGTTCATTACTTAGTATAGTTTAAGATGGATAAGATGGAATTATTAATATTTAAGTAATCTATAATCATTTAAAAATGTTAGAAATCTTTAATGTGTATTATCATATGTAATGATATTTGCTTATTCTCATATGTGTATTATGACAGCCCATTTTTTCACATTAAATTACTTGTAAGCTTTTTTTTTTTTTTTTTTTTTTTTTTTTTTAATAAATGAAAGGCTACTTGCAAATGACATTGACAAATATCCAGTGCAATTTAATCATTATTATTTTAATGGTGAATGTTTATTTTTCAAAAACAAATCTTATAAAAAAATTTTTGAAGTACTCTTTATTATTGTTGGAATAATATTCAAATTAATGTAAGTGTTATATGTGTATGAGAGCTTCTACTTTTATGTGTATATGAGATTCTAGAATATATCTATATGAAAATTTCTTATATGAGTGAAATGAGATGGACTTTAAGCCTACAGTTGATGGAGAATATATGACATAATGTTTAAATTCTAACAATTAACTAAACTACAATGTAGTATTTTTTAAAAAAAAATCAAGTTATACAAAATGTAGACTATAAACAATTTGTCTGAGTTTCAGTTCTAAAAAAATATTTATCTAGTCTAAGATTATGGAAAAAACTTATTAAGAATTTTTCAGTTTAAATATAAAATATTTAATCATTTAATTATTTTTTTTTTAAATTATCTAGTCTAAGATGAAGTGTAATTATTTAAATATACAAGTTATAATTCCCCAGATACTTAAAAAAGAAGGGAGACTGTCAAAATTTTTGGCAATTGTGTACACTATGTAAAACGATATATATATATATATATATATTCTATAGGTGAAATGGTTGTTTGAGTATCTTGTGGATTTACAGAAGGCAACTCACAAGAAATTAAGTAGGATGGATAGGAGACACAAGAAATTGAGTATCTTGAGACAGATGGAAGAGCATTTAAAAATTTCATAATCTCCGATTTGAGGGCATGATGTAACACTCTCCACCCGATTCCCATTCGGATGGGAACCCGAATCAAATGATGCTAACTTAATCGGTTTATTCATTATTAATTTACATATATATACATTTAATTTCTCAACTTCCATTTCGGACTCTCCGTCCGACTCCAAAATCACTTCGTCATACAAACATTTATAAACACAACATTTAATAAAAACCATATTTATCGAACTTAAATACTAATTCTGCAACACCCTTCAACACAAATATGTACATGCCAAAAGAATAACTACTTTAATACACATGTATGATATCAAAAGTAACTACCAAAATGTGGAGGGATGTGACTCTCGACAACTGCTGCAAATATCTTCTCTTTAGTCTTTATCTATAATGCTCAAATTTCAACCTGCACGTGGTAAATCTAACGCGCTAAATATTTCTATTTAGTGGGTGTACACCAAATTTAAATTCCACCACTTCCCAAAAAAAAAAAAAAATACAAGATTTTAAGGCAAGAATTCACAGTTCTCAAATTTTCATAATAAATCCTAAAGAAATCGATTTACTAGTAAACACACACACGTAAAATGCATAAAATTCATTTTTCAATTACGACCTTACAAACCAAATTTCACCATATTCAAATATTTGTAATAAAACATAATAAAATTTAATAACTAACAAATACATACAAGCATTTGTACCAAACCACTTTTTCATACACAATTTTCTCATAATATTTTCTCAAAATACAAGTTGTAAATCAATATTTCATAATTTTCAAACTTTTACAGATAAGTTTGTAAATAAATCAGATTACTATTCAAAGTAGACATAAAACACAAATATTTTCATTTTCAAGTATATCAACACGATTTTCTTTAATAATGTTCAGCGCTCTTCGTAAACACTGACACGATATCATGGATTGGAAAAAGGGTTTCTCCGGCATCGGACACTCGGTTACTACCCGCCAAATCGTATTCTCACATAATACATAAATTCGGGGATCGGACACTTGGTGCCTCTCAAGGTCCATGAATCCAGTATCAATAGATATAGACAAATCGGTGCAGTACTATTATAATTACCCTATTGGCATGCCAACTTCCAATCCCCACTTACCAATGTTTAGGTTTACTAGGGACCTTATAAATTTTTGTTTATTACCAATAATTTAACAAATTAACAACTTTCATTTCTAAATAAAAAGTTCATTCGGAAAGCAACAAACAAAATTTCAATCACAATTTTTCCCAATTATTCAAAGTATCAATTTAAGCATCACCAACATCGTTTCGTACTCAATTTGCTCATCAAATTTTATCAAAACCTTTGTGTCCTTCAACCAATATATATTCGGTCAATACTTTTTCTTACACAAATTTTCCAAATTTTTCATTATTCAATGTCACAAAATTCATCATAATATCATTCGCACATAAAATGCCACAAAATCTTTCATACCAAAATTCACACATAATCACGAAATCAATTTAATTAAAAATTTAACAAAACACATACTAAAATAAACAAAACCTTACTAGTAAAATAAAGTTCTTAAATAAAGTGTACACCAACCTTTTTGGCAATATTTCTAGCTTTTCCAACCCACCAATTGAAGCCTATGACTTCTTCTTATCATTTTCTTGGCTTCATTTTTCAATTCCTTTCTAAATATTTATATAATTCTGAATAAATAATTTTCTCAAAAATAAAATCAATATATATTTTTTAAAAGCATAAAATCATACTATTTAAAACATTCTAAAATCTTGGTAATAATAAATCAAACAGAAAACATAAAATTCTTTCTGAAATTTCTTATACGAATTCATAATAATTTTTTTTTTTATTTCAATCGCCAAATATAATTGATAATCTATAAAATCAATTACCTCAACAAACCTATTTATTTAAAATAAATAATAAAATCTGAATTATAAATAACCATAACTCAACCAGTTTAATTAAGAATAAAACTATTCCTCACATAACTCATTTGTTTATTTCTGGATCTAAAACGAGTTTTCTATTGATTTTTTTATCATTCTGGGTCCACTCTAAAATCATATAAAACTTAATTTAGACTTATAGAAAAATAAACTAATTTTCTGGAATTTAAATCCTAGTAATATAAACTTACCTATCTAGATAATTAGACACTCAAATATTTTCATTTCTCTCTTCTACCTTTTCTTCTTCTCGGCTCTTCCAATTTTTTCCTTCATAATTTTTTTTTTGTTTTTTCTACTGTTGTTCGACAGCTTCTTCCTCCCTTTGATTTCTTCTGAAGACACATATATATACACGCTGCATCTCTACCACCTCATGCATTCACTTCTCCTTTTATTTCATTTTATTTTATTATTTTATTATTATTATTATTTTCTTCATCACCCGGCAACCACATCTTCATTTCTTTTCTTTATTTATTTTTTTATTTTTTTTCTCAAATAGATCCCATCACTAACAATTATATATTATTTATTTTTCCAACGGAGCCCACCATCATATATTATTATTATTATTATTATGAGAAAAAATCTCACCGACACCATATGATTTTTTATTTCCAATATATATAAATTTTCATTTTAAACCCTATGATCTTTTTCTTTTTAATCCAATTTTCTTGATTCCTTTTAAAAATATCATTCAATAGATTATTTATCTACAAACTTCGATACTTCTAAGACTTGAACTGGACTAAATTAATAATAATAAAATAGATTTCAATTAATCTCTTGAGTCTAGCTAGATCGGGATGTTATAAAACTACCCTTGTACATGTTCTTTACAATTACATATAATCATGCCCTTTTTAACCTCTCATTCTTGATTTTTTTTTCTTCCAATTTAATCACCTACAAGTCATAATTTAAACCCCAAAATCTATCACACAACCTTTTAAATTCAAACTCAATTTACAATTCCGTTATACCACATGTCACGTTTCCATGGTTACTTGTCCTACATGTCTATCCTTTCTTATCTTTTTTTATTTGACTTTTTCGAAGCGTCCGAATTCAGCTTTTCCGTAACTTTTTCGACATTCTTTCAAAATTTACGAGGCCTATATTCGGACTTCCTACATACTCCTAGTAATCTTGGTGACTCTTAAAAGTCATTCTATGCCCATTTTTGGCTCTCCGCTAAATTCACTAAATCGCCTCCCACGATTTCTGGTTTGATTATATTTCCATCCGAATCTCCTTCGGAAGTGTCGTTTAAGTTTTTAAATACTTCTTGAGTATTTTAACACTCATTTTGACACTTCTTTAAATTTTTGAATTTTTTCGAAAATCTTTCCGAATTTTTTATTAGATCTGGAAACTGCCCTATTTTCCCTCAAACAAACTCATTTTTGATCCGTTTTAGTTTCCTCAGACTCCATTACTCATTCCAGAGCTTTTCAATTTTAGGGTCCGTTTTTTGAAAAAATTCACTATTTATACATATACTATTCATCCAAAAACCATTATTCATTCCAAAAATACTATTCATCCAAATATATTTTTGTTTTTCTTAAATAGAGAAAATTCGGGATGTTACACATGATCCAGGGGACGACGATGATGATGGTGGGAGCTTTGTAAAAAATGAGCACATCTATTACCCACCACCACTACCATATCAGGACGAAGGGATCCATTAGTCACCTTTTTATGAGGACAAGGTTACTCGTTAGTCACCTCTCCATGAGGACCTGGCACCTCTCAAGCGGTTTATTAGAAGTAGAGACTGAATGTCGTTATGACCAGGTACATATATATAGTATATCTATTGTGTTACGGTCTGACATATAATTCTAAATGTGTAATTCATGTTTTTTATTTGCTTATAGTTGTAGGATGAGGTCATCAAGGAATAAAGCAAATGAAAGACGAAGTCAGCGGCATCTCTGCAAACGCCATACACGGATCTTGGACCTCCAAAAAAGAAAAAGAAAGTACCCCAACAGCAAGTTGAGTGGGTGGTGGAGTCTGCAGATCCCGTAGAAGCTGTCTATAATGAATACAAAGCTTTCACGTCATTGGACCTCAAGTATTAATAAAAAGCATCATTATCCTTTCATCCTAGTTGCTAATATAATAAAATTTATAATCAATTAATTTTTTTTTTTTTAAATTTTAAGTATGCAGTTCATCATTGTAGGTAGTGCGTAATACTGGACACATTGCAAACCCTTAAGAATGAGAACCAATAGTTGACTTCAAAGCACATCGATTCTT
This sequence comes from Litchi chinensis, assembly GCA_019925255.1. Taxonomy (NCBI): domain Eukaryota; kingdom Viridiplantae; phylum Streptophyta; class Magnoliopsida; order Sapindales; family Sapindaceae; genus Litchi; species Litchi chinensis. Next base: position 13,029,241 of record CM034471.1, read on the forward strand.
ATTTGATGTGCCTATGAAAGAAGTGGTGGAATGAGGCTGAGGACAATAAATATGTAGTCTATTGGAGTTTTTTTTATTTATGAGTATTTACATTTCAGCTAGTTATTCATTTACAATTTCTTGTCATGTGTCCCTGAAGTTAAATAACATGTTTAATTTTTGTCTTGCAGGCATTTATGACATTATATTATAAATAACATTACGTTGATAAAGGTATAAAATTTGATCTGGTTATAGCTGATGTACCCTCAGAATGACTTGCATTCAGTTGTGGTCAGATGGACACATCAGTCTTATGGTGGCGTGTTGAAAATGTAAGTGTTGTTCGAAGATTAAAATTTATTATTTGATCATCTGAATTAGTCTTATAGTACTGATGTCTTCAAACTGCAAGTGTTACTACTGTGTAGTCTTAATCAAAATCACTGGATCCTATGTCAGGTGTGCCTTAAAGAGTAGAAAATATTAATATACAATTCCCTTATAAATATTGGCATAGCCAAATGGATTGAGCTATTGGTGTCTTTCATGCCCATCTTGTTGCTATTCATGGATTTTATGAGAAAACCCAGATAGATATGCCACCCGTGGATGAGTGGTGAAAACTTGAACGTCTTGATAGATAGTTATGCCCCCAACAACTCAATGGATGAGTAAATTTATAACTTAATTAACATATATATATATTAAATGTTATGTTAATATCATTTAATTAATTTATTACTAATACAGAATGAGTTGTGGTAATGTACATACTCGACCTTTTACAGTTGAAAGAGAATAGATTGTGGAGCATACGTGGTAATATACATAGTTGACCTTTTACAATCGAAAGAAAATACATGGAAATCAAGATGACTAAATTTAGGTTGCAAACACCATTGCATTGAGGGTAGAGATTGCTAGGGATGTATATATGGTTTTGACACTATTGTATAAAGTAAATAAATTTGGGAAATAAACATTGGACTTTGATAGAGAGGTCGTATATAAGTAAATGTATTAATTAATATATTAATTAATCATTTTGTTAATTTAATAAACAAAATGTTAATATTGCTAAGTCCTAAAATCAAGAAATCGGTTTTCTAAAGGGATTGAAAACCGATTTTTTTTTTTTGGTTTTTCAACTTGATTGATAACCGATCAAATGAGAAAACCAATGATCGATTTTTCAGGGGTTGAAAAATCGAAATCGATTTCTTGCCTCACTAAAAAACCGATCTCATGTTTTCTCCCTATTTTAGCCCCTTTTCCATCATATTTGAAGGTTTCCACTAACCAAAATGATACAAAAACCATAGAATTGATGTTATATCTCATAACAAATAAATGATACAAACAAATATAGTTAGATGAATCAACATCAAGATTTGCATAAGGTGAAGCATTGTCACCAAAACGTCATGTCTTGCTTCCATGTCACCATATACAGTCATTATGTAAGTGATTTATCTAAATCTATATTAATTGATCAAATTAAAACAATTTTGGGTCATTTGTTGGTGATTGAAAGTCATCTGAAGAGAGGAAAATTAAGAAAAAAATCGTGATCAGTTTTTTAAAGGGGTTAAAAAATCGAAATCAGTTTTTCAAAATGCTTAAAAACTGGTTGAAAGAGAAAATCAGGTAAATCTCATGATCGATTTTTAAAGGGTGAAAACCAAAATCGGTTTCTTACCCCCACTAAAAAATCGAGCCCATATTTTCTCCCTTTTTTACCCCATTTTCTACCATATTTAAAGGTTCATTATAACCAAAAAGACACAAAAATCATAGAATTGATGTTATATCTCACAACGGATCACCATTTCAAATGAACATATTAGATGAATCAAATTAAGATTTGCACAAGGTGAAACCTTGTCACCTAAATGTTATGTCTTACTTCAACGTCATCATATGGAGTCATTATGTAAGTGATTTACTCAATTCTATGTTAATTGATTAAATTGAAGCAATTTTGTGTCATTTGTTGGTGATTGCAAGCTATTTGAAGAGAAGAAAGTCAAGAAAAACCGTGATCGGTTTTTTAAAGGGGTTAAAAAATCGAAATTGGTTTTTCAACATGCTTGAAAACTGATCAGAAGAGAAAATAAAAAACAACACGTGATCAGTTTTTAAAGGAGTGAAAAACCAAAATCGATTTCTTAACCTTATTGAAAAACCGACCGTTTGTTTCTTCCCTTTTTTACCCCTTTTTCCACCATATTTGAAGATTTCCATTTATCGATCGATTGTTTAAGTGTTTAACTTCATTCATTAAATTTGATATCAATTACTTTACTTTATTTATTAAATTTAATGTCAATTATTTTACTTTATTCATTAAATTTGCATTCATTCATTAAAATTGATGAAATTAAAATTAGTAACTTAAAAACTTACTCCATTATAGTAGTACCGCGATATTATATAAATGGAGTAATATATATATTTTAAAAAAATAAAATAACATACGTGAAATGAATTTCAAATTAATGTGGATGTCTAATCATTGTTTTCATTATTACCTACCTCTGGATTTAGAGTAGGAAACCGTTGAGGATATCTACGTTGGTTGTGTCCAGTCTCATGACACAAGCGGCATCTTTGGGACGACGGGGTATTTTCACGAGCATTTGTGCTCGTCCCAGCTTTCACATCTATGGTTGCTCTCATCTCTTCGCTAGCAGAAGTACGGGGCTTAGGGCAATGAAAATGGTTGTGTCCTCTCTGATCATATTTTTCACACTTTTTGATATGACGAGCTTTTCTAACAGAAGGAATCCAAACCTCTTTCAACCTACTTGCTTGTCTTTTTCCTATCAGAGGCAATACAACTATGCTTCTAACTTCCGTAGAAATATTCCAACTAGCCAATTTAAGGATAAGATTGATCAGACGTGCATATGTAGCTTTCAGCCACTCCGCGCTATAATATTGACTGCAAAGTGTATCACAACTGATGCCCTTAAACCTGACATGTATCAGAAATTTAAGTGTCCCGATATGAAATGAAATATTGAAAGCAACAACGTACAATTACCATACCTGACTGCAGTACATGCATGAACACATGATAACTGATCTTGGTTCTATTGCTTACATGTACATATGTTGTCTTGAATATTAACCATCTTATCACCTTTGCTAAGACGCATGACACTGTATATGATCGGTTCTGTAATAGGATGTACAGTACCTTCCGCTGATAAATGTTTTGCCAACATGATACGATCGTACGTGGTAATGGCAATATAAGTTGTGAGCTTCTTAACAGCAACATGTCTATTATTAAACCATCTTTGCAACACATTTCTTATATATTCATGTGCAGTTGATATTGGTAAAAGGCTACTTGCATCATGCAACTATTAAAAGACTCTACAATATTGGTGGTCATCATTTCATATCTTCTTTTTAGATAATGTGCTCGTGACCACTTGCTCACTCCAACCTTAACCAAAATTTCATATGTTCTTGGATGTAATGCCTGAATTTCTTCCAATATTCTGTTGCAATCATCAAGCATATAGTAGTATGCTGCATTGTAAAATACATTTTCCACATTTGAACGCTTTTTACAATGTTACTTAAGGTTTTGTCATAGGTGTAAAAAACACAACATGTGTGGGACTTCAGGAAAAATTGCTTTCATCTTATTTGATATGCTTTTATAACGATCGGATATGATAAGCAAATCATCTGATACGCTGATCACCTCTTATAACTTTTTTAAAAACCAAGTCCATGAATAGTTTGACTCTCTATTAATAAATCCAAAAGCAATAGGATAAATCATCCCTGACCCATATTTGCATACGGTAAAAAAAAATCACTCCTTTATATTCACGTTTCAAATAAGTGGTATCAACAGCAATAACCGGTCTCATGTAAGACCGAAAACCTTGAATGAAATCTCTAAGTGCAACGAAGGAATACAAGAACTGGTTGTCTTCATCCCTCTCAATCACTGTCATTATACTAAAGTTTGATAGCTTTAAAATTTCAAAATATAATGAAAACTGTTGATATGACTCATCCATTTGTACATATACTAGTTTCTTTGCATATTGTAAAGCCTTCTAAGCTTTACTGCACAAAATTGCATGTCATACTACACTAGCATCTCTCCAATCAAATAATTAGGTGTATAAATATCTCTCCCTTCTTTCCCATATACAATTTTTTTATGATAATAGCCTCCACATCTTTATATGTGATTCCATGGCTATCTAATGACATATGTGTTCTGCTATATACTTAAACACAAACCACATTGAACAACCCTTTATATATCTTGCACCAACTATAAAGTCATAACTCTTATCCTTGCAATCAGTCTCAAATCGTTCCGTGTCGAACATCTAACCCGATATTTAAACTTGGCTTTCAGAGCATATTCTCTAATTGTTATATTTATTTTTTCTTTATAATGTATCACGTCAGTAGATGGTTGACATAGCGCTCGAAGTAGCCTTAATATTGCCTAGTTCTACATTAGGAATAATCCAGTATGGTTGTGAAAAATTGCTCTGAAATTGTAAACCTGAAAATCTTATTTCTGGAAACCTTTCCAGCATTCATATAGTCATCATTAACGTCGCAAATGGAACTTTCCATGGATGTAAATGGGGTGGCAGAAGTATCAACCTTATTGCCCTTAATACTTGAAGTAAGATAAAAATGACTTTCAACCATATATGAATTTACAGGTCTATTCGTATCTGCCTCGTCATGTTTTATGTTTGATATTGAGTCAGTGACAATTGGACGAACGGTACGTCTATTAATTCCAATTTTAAAATCTCTCACAATCTTATTGATATAAATCTTTTTAACATCAGTATTTTTTATCACCATCAAACCAATCACTCCAAGATCAAACATGATGTGTATCTTTTTAACTTGGCTATTTGTCATACTTTGTAGTAAATAATACATATGAATATCTCATCTTTTTCTATCAATAACCACTCCAAGATCGGACATGATGTGTATTTTTTTAACTTGGCTATTTATCATACTTTTTAGTAAACAATACATATGAATATCTCACATTTTTCTATCAATGTCAGCCTCTCTATACACAACGTCCACCAATGATGAAAAACTACTATATTTGTAGACCTCACAAATGATTGACTCACCCCCAATGTAGTTACATAAATTCCGCTCTCCATTGAAATTGACTACAATCGTCTCTTTAGCTATTCTTGTAATATTTAAATAATATTATTAATAAATTAGTCGCACTCCAATGGGTCAACATTACAAAATACAATCATATCGAATCAAATTTAACACTATAAATCAATACCTAGCATAAAAAACATAAGAAATTTCAAAATTATGCTAACATTGCCTGACTCAGTTTTTAAGTAGACCAAAAAACCGGTACTGGTTTTTTACTCCACTAAAAACTAAGTTAGATGTATTGATTGTGCAATTACAACACTCTCCAACCGAATATAATCAAATAGAATAAAATACAATCATATCTAACCATATATACTACTAAAATTCAATACATAATATTCAAAACATAACAAATATCAAAAATATTAAAATTTTGGTTATATCAGTTTTTCAATCCGTTGAAAAACTGATCTACTTCAATAATCGGTTTTTCATTATATACATCGGTTTTTCATGTCACGAAAAACCAATTTTGTAACAGATTTTGCAGAAACAACTAGTCTACCTTCCAGATATATGACAACCAAATCATTCTACATCTTTTAGCTTGCAATATGAACAAAACAACTCAAAAACTAACCAATAAAAACACATACATTATCTTCAAAACTCAAATTACTTTAAATGAAAGAAGAAATTTCAAAACCTTCAATGGATGAAACTTGAATGGATCAAAAACCTTCAATAGACAGAGAAGTTTCAATGAAGAATCCCTTGCTAGATTGTTTTTCAGCTACAATGGTAAATCCAACATAAAAAACCATGAATAGAGAAGAGAAAAGAAAGAGGATATTGTTAAGAAGAAAAAGACTATTTTGGTAATTTTGGGTTAGGGCAGTTGGGTGATTTTAACTTAAAGGTATGTTAGAAATCTTAGGTATACAATGGAAATAATTTTTTTTGAGAGGTCAAAAATAAATTTTTATAAAAATTTGGACAAAAATAAAAATTTCATTTTCATTTGGGTAAAAACTTTAAATTTCTAAAAAGAAAATTAAGAAACAAGGAAATTCAATTTTTGTAGTGGAGAATTGTAAGGGTGCATATAGGGCAATTTGATGCATGATTAAAAAGAGGAAGTGCATTAATGAAGGGGAGCCCAGAGATGCCTGCATAAAGGTCTTTCCTCTCATTGTTTCATTCATCCCATAAATTAAGTAAAAAAGAGTGATGTAGTTCTTTGAGTGTAAAGTTAGGTTCTCTTAAGTATCAGAGAATTTTTATTCTCTCGAGTGTAATTGGGATCTGAGTTGTGAGGTTTAAGTATTTGTAAATGCTTGTTATTTTTTTCCCTATATTGAAGATCTGCAGCAGATCCATGGACGCAGCAACCTACTTTGGGTGAATCATATAAATTTTGTGTGTTGTTTTTTGTCTTGATATTTCATTATTATTTTATCGCTTCGTTAATCTAGTGTTTTGGAAGGTTTATTTCCTAACACCAACTTCATTTTAGTTAGGTTCATGATATATAATTTTGCTTAATTTTCTTTTCTTCCTCTTTGATGTAAAGGAGAAAAATACATCTAATTATTAATTAACATTCCCTGTGGCAATTGCTATGATTGGACGAGGTCAATATATCAATATAATTCCATGTGAAGGCATAGCATCTTCAACAACTTTTGTAATCGTGTGTAGCTCGATAAATCATTTGTACTCTTTAAGGAAACAAAAATAGAAAATATATAGTTAAAAAGTAGTTTTAGGAAAAATAATAGAAAATAATTAAAAAGTAGTTTCAGGGCATGCATGTGAGTTGTCCAGTTTTGTTTTGACTAGGTTCATTGAAATTGTAGAAATAATGTTGCAAAGAATTTTGGTTTTATTCGATGAAAGCAGGCAGTGAGAAGATAAGGGCTACCAAAGTTGGTTCTCAATATTGTATAATAATTTAAATCTATTGTAAGTGGTGCAGCATGAATATAAAAACTGTCTATACACCTTAAATAAATTTATTTTCTGTTCTTTCTCTTTTTTAATACATTCTCTTTCCCTTTTTATTATTAATAAAACAATCAACTATTAAATAGTTTTTCTTTTTTTTTTCTCTCTTAAGTACTAATATTCAGCAATAATTCTTTGTTAATCTTTGTTGGTATTAAACTTTTATAAAAGGAATTTAAGTTTGAGTGATATATAAAAAATAAAAAATCTAACAATCTTGACCATCCGCTTTTTTAAATGTTAATATGCCACTAAATTATCAAAATATTAACAAAAAAAAAAAAATGATGTTAGAAAATCTTTACCCCTAATATTGTATTGCCTTTCCTCTCTCATATTTACTTATTCATGGCACATTTCTTTTCAACTTTTCCATTGCTCAAATAAAGTAAAACCATCAATATAAAAAATACCATTAATTTTTGTCTTTGATAAAGTTTAAATACTTATCATTCATTTAGAAATAGTTATTCTTACTTTTTTAATTATTTTAACTCTTTCCTTAACTTATAAATAAAAATTAAAAATAAAAAAAATAAAAAAATAAAAATAAAAAACACCTTTCTTTAGCTACCGGGAAAGTGAAAATAGGTTACCCAAATCATTACCTAAAAAACAGAACTGAAAATGGGCTAATATTATTGCATTAAGAATACATCTTATAGTTAAAATAAATAGCATTTTAGAATTAAACCATTTTTTAAAAGCAATATTAAAACAATTTTATGATAGCAATAGACATAAATGTCAAAGTTTTAATGGGCGAAAAGTGACTTTATAAATAAGCGAGAGAAATGTAACTAAAATATGATGTGAACAACAACACAACATTAGAGAGAAGGGGCAAGATTAGAAGAGAATGAAGAGGTTTTTTTTTTTTTTTTTTTTTTTTTTTTTTTTTTTTTTTTTTTTTTTTTTTTAAGAATGGGAAAGAAATGAGAATATATTAAAGAAGAGAAAAAAGAGAAAACACATTTATTTGAAATGTATTTATAGATATCAACGCATTTTAGGCATTCATCTCATTCACAACCAAAGGTCAACAATTTGTGTAAGAAATTATGTAATTTTTAGAGGTTACACATGCTATATATATACACACATAGACACATTTTAGCATATACCTGAGGTATGCATACACTTGACAAAAAAAATGTGTGATCACATTCTTAAATGTGTTATTGTAATTTATCATATATAATTACAACTAAACATATATTATTACAATCGATAAATATAATCACATTTACTATAATCAGTAAATATGATTCACATATATTAATTGTAATCATATATGTTTGGTTATAATAATATATAATAAATTACAATCACATATTTTAGAATACAATATACATTTTTTTGTCAAGTGCATGTATACCTTAGGTATACCGAAGGGGACCCCATATATATGTATAGTTTGCACCTCTATATTCACTAAAGTTATCGACTAAGTCAATGTAAATAAAAGTAGATGAATCTAACGGCTGGTAATTGAAAAACCAAAATTATTATATTAGCGCACATTAAGGAGAAAATATATATATATTTATGACACATTCTATAATACACCTAGGGAATTGATACACTTGATTAAAAAAGAAAATTACCGATTACATTCTGAAAGTGTTTATTGTAATTTATTATATCTTTATTAATTATATCTGATTACAACTAAATATATCTAATTACAATTAGTAAATGTGATTCTACCTATTGATTATTGTAAATGTGATTTGACTCATTTAATTATAACCATATATAATATACAATCAATAATTTTAAAATACAATCACTCTTTTTTTTTTTTTTTATCAAATATATCAACACACCAGATGTACCCAATGGAACCTCTATGTGTGTGTGTGTGTGTATATATATATATAAAGTCTTGTTGGTATAACTACAAAAATTCAATAATTAATTTTTTTTTTCATCTAATTAAGGCTGTGTTTAAAATTGATGTACTTTAAAAAATAATTTTCTATAACTTTACTAGAGAATAATTAGCTTCTATAGGTATTAGGTAAATAAACTTATAAAAGTGATCAAGTAAATTCTACTAAATCACTATGAGCAGAAGGCAAAATGATATTGGTCCAACAATAAATCTCTCGCACTTACACTTTAGAGGTTGTAAATTAGAGTCATTTACTTCTCCAAATCTCAATTTAACTATAATATATCAAAATAAATAAATAAATAGAGAAATCTTTGTGATAAGGATTAAAGTTAAACTTTTTTCTCTTAAATCACAGAAGCATAGGAAGATTCCTTTTAGTAGGAGTTGCATTCCACTCCATATTTGTAATAGTTGATGTTGTTAGGTTCCAACAACTACACCTAACCCGAATGGTGTCAAATGTCAGAAAAACAAAAAGAAAAAAAAACATGGGTGAAGTAATTAATTCATAAAAAATAAAAAATAAAAATAACAAGGGAAGTGTATTTAGGAAACTTTACTAAATTATATAAATGACTAAAATGGAAATTATAGCTAAATGTGATATATATATTTTCTATTAAATAGAAAAATGTAGATCTTGTTAGGGCTCAATAGACCTCTGACTTAAAATGGTGTCAAATTAAATGATTAATTCACAAAGGAAAAAAAAAATAGCAATGGAAGTGTATATAGTAAAATTTATTGAATTATAAAAGACTAAAATGGAAATATACACACACACACCCTCCTCTCTCTCTTTTTTGAAGTAATGTTTTTTAGTTGGAGTTTTTCATTTCACGTTTAATTTTCTAACTTATATATTTCATTTTTTTATGTTTCTTTTTTTTTTTTTTTAGTTTTACCATTTGAAGTTTTATTTTTGTTAATTTTTCCTTTTTTCAAATGTATATTTTTTCAACACTTTTAATTTCCATTGTTTGTATTTGTTGCTAATTCATATTTCATTAATAATCAATGTTTCAAAACTCGGTTAAGTAGGTCGAGTTCTCTATGAGTACTCCTAGATAGACCCTTGCTGATCCAAGAACCCCCAGATTGAGGGTCCTGCTCAAGCTAGGTGAGTAATTGGTCATGTTGGCTGAGTCCTCAGGCCAACTAGGGCCAACTCGGCCAACTAGGCCTACTTGCTAAAAATGACAAAATGTATTATTTCATTGACCACTAGTTTATCTGGATGTGAAAGAAATTGGAGCACTTTTAAGGGGTAAGTGCAATATCCATAACTTATTTTCAATATTTTAAATTTTAATTATTTATTAATTTATTTAATTTAATTTTAAATTCTATGTAGACATATAGAAGAAAAGAAATAAACTACTTACTAGTCGATTAAACAATTTAGTCTTTATCAAGTTCAATTCGAAATTAACAAGAAAAGGCAAACTAAGAGTAATGTTGATGTGCTATTAGCAAATGATGCTAATGCTAGTGATACATAATGATGGCTTTTCTAGGCGTTGGTGATGATGATGAAGTAGGGTCCAATTCGGAGCAAATGAAACAACTTAGTGAAGATGATTTTGATTCTAAAGAGGAGGAGGGGGAGGAGGAGAAGAACATTGATTTAGAGTTTGAGCTTAGTCATGAACAAGTTGTGGAAGACTTTTATGGAGATAAAAAGTGGTTGCAACCTAGCTCTTCAAACATTTAGGGGCTTTAACTTACTTTCTTTTACTTGTTTACTTAATTCCATTTAGTTGTTTGGACTTTAGACTTTTTCTTTTTGGATGCTACTTGGACTTTACTTTCCTTTTTAGTTGTCATTTGACACTTGCTGTGTTATCATTTACATGTTATATATAATGTTGGTTATGTTTGAGATTGAAAGAACAATAAGATGTCCTAAGCAGTGGAGACATGATGGACTTTTGAATTGTTGTTATTTTTGTATATTACAAGGCAGAATTGTTGAAAAATAGTAGTTATGCTACCAAAATTTTTAAGGTATCTAGTACACTGTAATTATGTGATTGTACTAAAGTGACTTTTGAGATTACATGAGATAGGTTTAATCATATATTATGGTTATATGATTGTATTTTGATCATATGAGAAAAAATTAGTATTTTTTTTTTATAAGTTTGATCAAGTTTGACCATCGATCAATAGTTTAACTAGTAATCGACAATCAAACCGATTACTCATCGAGTAATCGAGAACTTGCTATTCACTGTCTTATCGATCAAGTACCAAGTAGCATGTTCTGAAACATTGGTAGTAATTGAAAAGATGAATTCATAAAACAAGAAATTTTGAAAAGTAGTCTCTAAAGAAAGGATCCTAGCGGAGGAGTTGCCTCCTTCGTCATCAGTAGTAAGATTGGTCTCTTTAGGCAATGTCAACATCAATTTCGACATCATTGTGGAAAAACCTGTTCTCCACTCCTCCGGCAACCAGAGGAGACTCTCCCTTCTTTGTCATCTTGAAGATTGGCATACTCCAATGACATCAAACTTGAAAGAGTATGCCGGTTTTTCATTTGGTGATGGTCACAACTAAAGTGGTCTCCCTAGATCAAGATATCCATAATATCCCTGATGTTTTAATTGATATTTTCGTATTTATCGATATGAGGTATAATATCCTTTCCATAAATTATTTTACAATTTTCAGAAATATCTATGATATATATTCGTAGAATGTCAATATTGGTGAATATATACGGTAATCTTATAAAATATCATAGAAATTTTCGTGATATGACTGTGAAAATCTGATATACTCTTGTTAATATAAAATGAGGAGTTGATGTTATTTTCTAATGTTTTAATCTACAATTCTGTTTATTATAAGAATTAAATACACAAAACCCCCTTGAGGTTAAGTCAAATACACACATATTAATATTTTATTTTTTTGTACACAATACCCCCTCATTCTCCTTTGATAATTAATCATCAACCATTAATATGTGTGTATTTGACTGTTAATGAGGGGGTATTATGTACAAAAAAGTAAAATATTAATATGTGTGTATTTGACTTAACCTCAAGGGGATTTTGTGTATTTAACTCTTATTATAATAATAAATTAATTATGTACTCAGATTTTCCTTTTTATTTGTGTTGATATCAATGTATTCCAAATAACCATATAATAATCTAAAATTTATGAAATTAAGTTACAATTTCTTTTTTTGTTGCTTGTAAACAAGAATCTCATAATTTACTTTAGGAATGAGTGATGATGATTACAGAGGTTTTTGTGTCTTCAATTATTCTGCTACATAATTTCCAGTATAAGGATAGACGATGGGAAAAAAATCAAAATGTCACATATGACATATTCGATGCTATATTGAAAACTATTCAAATTTTATATCCTTATATCGAAATTGTATAAAATCAAGTTAGTAGTTACATTATGTTTGAACCACCTAGGTCTTTGTTTTGTTATTAAAACTTCCATCGCTTGTATGATACAAACTATTAGATAATGAAATTTTAATGGAAGATGTTTAGTTTTATACGGCTTGTATACACATTTATATTCATATTCATATCATATAATTATTAGATATTATATGTTTTTTTTTTAAAAAAAAATGTGTTTTATTTTTGTTAGGTTTATGATTATTTTAACTTTCTTCTACAGTTCATTAAAATTTTATGTTTTTAGACAAATTTTATTACTTTCCTTTTCATGTCAACTACTGTTGATATCGATATGATCACGAAATCATAGTACCTATATTTTTTTTAATCTTGATATTTTCATCATTGGTGGTCATCAAAATTTTTTTATTTGCTATATTTATTGTAATTAATAAAGTTTTAACGTTAATTTTATTTTGTTAGTTTTTAAATTTGTAGTCTTAAATATTTTTAATATGAGAATATTAATGTCTTCTAATGTAAGATTATGAGAATAATATCGACATTTGTAGAGTAATGGAATACATTCTCTCATAATCAGCTTTCAAAAGGAATTGTCGATGTTGATTTCTGGTCAACGATAGTTCAGAACCCAATACTTGCAATCAATGTGAAGCAAAACAGAAAACACAAGAAAAGTATAAGGCAGAGAAAAAAAACAACACACAAAGAAGATTTTTAACATAGTTCGGTAAGTGTGCTTACGTCCATGATTATTTCTCTCAATAACTCTATAGAGAAACAATATTATATTGCTTGTATGTATCTGTGTATATTTGTTACAATGAATTTTAGTCTTTATTTATAAGGAGAGGCAGTTACAATTTAGATTGAAATAAAATAGGAAAAGAATCATGCATTAAACACACTTTCTAATCGATTAGCACCGAATCAGGAATCTGCTCCACAAAATCAGGGATCACATTTATCAACGTTTGAATTTGAATTTATTTCCAATTCTGGTAGAAGAATCATGATTAATTTGGGTTGTTGCCTTTTTTGGAAGATTTCCTTATTGGACTAGTCATTGTGTGAGCTATAAACTACATTAGACGATATTGAGCTAAACCTCGCTCTGAGTAGCGATTTGTGCACAGTGCGAACTATAAAATACTAGCAACGATTTGTGAATAGCAACTGTGATGCGAGCTCGCTGGTGCGAGTTGTAAAGCTCGCATGGACTCGACGTTGATGGACTGGGCCTTATCTGCTTGGCCACTTCATTGGGTTGACTTTTTAGGTTTCTATTAGGCTTTTACCCACCCATTTATTGAATTTGAAAAATACCTATAACATCAGTCCCCTAGCTCTCAGTTCGTTCTATGAATTGAGAGCTCGAGTTCGCTGGTAAAAGCTAACTTGTCCTGCGCTTTTTCAAATTCTATTCCATCAGCTCAGACATGTGGCGACGATTTAGACGATAACTCAACCAGTACTGGCACGTCTCGTGCCACGCGCATTTAATGCGCACGTCTTTCAACTGACGACTCCATGATTATAAAAGTTGTAATTCGTACTGCACCATTATATTCAAGGCGGTTACACATCTTCCAGATCGAACGACTAGGGCGCGAGATGAGCCGCCCATATAAATAAGTGAAGCCCTTTCACTTTCTTTTTCACCCTGTCATTTTTTCTCTAGCCACCAAGTCTCTTTTGCTGCATTTTTGCATCGTTTCTTTTCAGACTCTTCGTCTTCAGTCGCCGGATTTCTCATTTTTTGACAAAGATTCATAGTAAATTCCGTTTCTGACTTCAAGCTTTTGGTTTTTGATCTATTTTCATTGCGTTTGTGCTGTGTTGTGCTTGCATTATGCTTTCTGGACTTGAAATGAGTTTAGACGCTTCGTATTCTCGATGTTGAATTTTTGTAATCTTGTGTTTCTTATTGATCACGACTTTTCATTTTCTATTGGTTTGATCTTGTTGCTGGTTCATTTGCGATCTGTTTACTGTTTGTGGCTTACCATGCATGCGAACTGTAGGATTAGGTACCTGTAGGTCTATAGCTCGTAGGTCGTCCCTTCATAGGTTAAGTTCCCCATTATATTAGCAATCTGTGTGGTGTTTGCGATCTGTAAAGTAGAGAATTTCCTTAGGAAACTTGAACATTTTAGGTATAGTCTGCTTGCTACGACCTAACTGTACCTCATTTATGTGTAGATGGCTTCAGGTTGTGATCACCGAACACACAGAGTAGGAAATGAGCCATCTAGCTCTGAAGAACTTGCTTCGGGTGAAGTACGAAATGTTGGTGAGGCAACCTTTCATAGTGGGGAGGTTCCGGAGCAATTCACAGCTCGGACTAATCCAACAATAGCCGTCAACTCAAAGAAGAGCGATGACCTCGAGAGGAAAGGTGAGCTCGCGAGGTGTTCATTCATCATTCCTCCACAATTGATTATGCCAAGCTGGGGGAAATCGTTCTACAATACTGTATTCCCAATGGTTGTCGTGTGATGTCTCCTGTCGTTGATGACCATGCGTGCTATCCTCCCAAGGGATACATCGCTATTAGTACCCAACATATGAAGCACGGGCTTAGGTTTCCGATTCCTACCTATCTTATAGAGTTCTTGAACAGGCTCAAACTCTCACCATTCTAGTTGACTCCGAATTCGTATTCGCAGTTTACTTCATTAATCTTAGTTTTTCTCAAAAATAATCTTCATCCCTCAACTCCAAAAGTCCTTAGCCACCTTTTCAACATCAAAGGTGCTGGTGGCGTAAAAGATGGAATGCGAGAGGGAATCTACTACCTCGCAGCTCGTCAGTCGGATTATAAGAACCTTCTGCCCCAAGGTAAGGCAAACGGCAAATCGAACGTTGGGGCTTATAAGATGAGCTGGTTCTTTATTTGTTGCCCTTCCCTCAGGCATCTTAAAAACTTTTCTTTTGTTTTAAGTCCAAGTAGATAGAAACGGGAATACCTGCGAGCTGATTTTTTTTTTTTTTGGTGAAGTAACATTCTCTATTTTATAGACGTTAAAGGGGATAAGCCCATTTTTAGCAACCAAGAGGAAGAAGTCCTTAGGGTGCTTGCAGACTCCAACGAGACGATTCTTAGTAACGCGCTCGACAATGACCTCCTCAGTACCTATAGGCTAGCTCATCCTCGCAACTGCGAGCTGTTAGACAATAAGGGAGATATAGGAAGCAGAAGAGAATTCGATTTTCTTTCTGTGTTTGATACTGACAATGAGGAAGGGTCTGTTCCTACGTCACTAGTAGATCAAGCTCCTACTCCTGTTCCCCAAGAATCCCAACTCCAGCTCCAGCCTAAAAAGTTCCATCAACTTCTACTCAAACAACGTCAGCTCCGGCTCTTGCTCAAGCAGCTCCGGTTCCAGCTCGTTCCTCGCACACAGATTCAACTCCACAACCAGCTTCAACTTTTGCCTCTGAACGAGCTCCAAATATGGGAAAGCTCTCTCTTCAAAAAGCTCATTGTAAGCAACATGCTGATCCTACAGCCTTTTCAGCTACTCATTCCAAGCGACCTACTAAGGCCAAAACTCCTTTAGTTGTTGCTCCTAGCGAGGTGCAGCCTTCGGTATCAATTGTAAGTCCTCCACAAGTCCTAACCCCCAGCTCGTAGCCTGAGGTGGGGGAAGTTCAATCTGAAGTCCCACCTCAAGAGACCCAAACTGGTGCCAGCAAGGGTGGAAGGAGAAAGACACTGTGTGGTCCTACCTACGACTGTACGACGTCGCGTAGACAAGGATAAGAGGTCGGAGGTCACACAAGACACAAAAATGACTGAACCAACAACCTTGGTGCGCCTTGAAGATGGACCAAGAGGAATATTTGAGGTCCTTCCTCAACCACTGGTTCCAAATAATGATGAATCATACCAGGAGCTTGGATAAAGATATCCTTACTGGTCTGGAGCTAGCCGAGTACTTAGGTTGACATGCGATGTTGGTAAATGACCTCATTTATCTTTCTTTTTTCGTTGTTTCTTTAGATACTAACTCATTACATTTCAGGCCGTACTGGGCTCAATAAAATAGTGGCAAGAGACTAGAAACTCTGAAGTCCAAATAATGAAATTAGAGGACGAGCTAGGGAAAGCGAAGGAAGAGATCAAGTCCTTGACCGAGGAAGCTCTAGATGCCAGAAGGCACTAGGAGATTCATGAGGCACAGTTGATGGATGCTAACATAGCCAGAAGGGAAGCTGAGGAGGCCTTGATGCACGCAGAAAGCAACTATGAAGTTTCGAGGTTGCATCTCACCGCCTTGCTTCGTAACTGTGAAGATGAATTGAGCAAGGCAAAGGATGAGCAAAAGCAATCTGAACAGCGAGCTGAAACTGAAGATAAGTCAGCTGAGGCGGCTGAACAGCAAGTAGAGGCTGTAGTAAAGCGAGCTAAGGAGGCCAAGCAGCAAGTAGAGGTTGCGTTACAACAAGCTAGAACTGCTCAGCATCATGCATAGGCTGCTTGCTTAAAAGTTACCGCCTTGAGAGAAAGGATTGCCAAGGACAAGGAAGAGGTGGAAGAGCATATTGCTAAGGCTAGAGATGAAGTTGAAATAGATACAGGTATTGACTTCTTCTTCACCTTATGAAAGGCCCATCCTAAGCTGGATTTTTTAATCTTTGGCGAGGTGGGACTCCAAAAGGTGAAAAAATTTAAAACTGAGACTGCTTCATCTCCAGTCGTTTCAGACGCTCTTCCCTTGGCAATGGAGATTCCTGGTGACATACCTAGTGCGATCTCCCAAGCTGAGCCAGCTCAAGTCACCGAGCTCTCAAGCGATGAATCTCTTTCAAGGTCAGCTCCTCATAATCAAGGCAACTAGTAGCTCGCCTCGTTTGCTGCCTTTTGAATTCTAAATTTTGTACTTTTATTTCCTTTGAGGTTATCTGTAATGAACTTTCTTAACTTTAATGAAATTCCTTTATTACGACTTACATGTTGAATGTGCTCGAATTGCTATATTTGTTGTTACATATGCATATTTTACATCTTTATTTTCTAAGTTGTGGAACTTTCTAACGAGTTGAAAAGTAAGCTATTTGAACAGATGGTAATAAAATCTGGCCCATTATCGTGATGCCATTAATTATAACAAGCTAAAACTTAAAAATTGTCATTTAACAATTTACTCGAAGATAAATTAGTAGAATATGATAATCTCAAGTTGGATAGTGGGTCGCAACCTTAATCTCCATGTTGATAATTTTGTGAACTATGCAGGGGTCGTAACCTCGTCTGCCATAGCTATAATTTTGAGAGCTATACAGGGGGTCGTAACCTTGCCTACCATAGTGATATTTTTGTGAGCTATTCAGGGGTCGTAACCTCGCCGACCATAGCGATATTTTTGAGAGCTATGCAGAGGGTCGTAACCTCGCTTGCCATAGCTTTATTTTGGCAAGCTATACAGTGGTCATAACCTCGCCTGCCATAGCGATATTTTTACAAGCTATGCAAGGGGTCGTAACCTCACCTGTCATAGCCTTAATTTTACGAGCTATGTAGGGGGTCATAACCTCGCCTGCCATAGCTTTAATTTGGCTAGTTATGGGCGTAACAACGAGCTAATAGGATGGAACCTGCTAGCTTAATAACTCACAAATTTGGAGAACATGTAAAGAAATTAGAGCAATCACTCAATAGCACAAGCAATGTAAGGAACTTGAAATTTTCATTAACTTTGATAAAATTGGATTACAAATTAAACACATGTAATCAAAAGGTTATCGATAGTACGGACAAAAATGCTCAGTGTTCCAAGCTCGAAAGACTTCAGCTCCATTCACATTTGCCAGACGGTAAGCTCCATTTCCCAAGTTCTCTTTGATAACATAGGGACCTTCCTAATTTGGGCCCAAGGACCCATAACTGGCTTTGCAGGCTCCAGGCAAAATAAGACGTAGTACTAGATCTCCCACATTGAAACTTTGAACTCGAGCTTTTCTGTTGTAATACCTTGCAATCCTTTGCTGATAGCTACCCTCAATTGGGCTGAAAATCCTTTCTTGTACAATACGTCGTCATAGATGCAATACCAGGCTGCCCTAGCTCGTAAGCGTCGTGCTTCCAATCTGTCACTTGGCAGTTTTTCATCCTGCAAATAACTCAAAATCAGGCCCATCCAAGAGTTAGGTCGTATAGCTATGGCCATCATTGAATCTTTCTCTTCTGTACTTGGAGCTGGCAGAAATTCTACTGAAATTGCCCCTAAAAAATCTGCATTTCCGGTGGTTGCCAGGCGAGCTAGTGCGTCTGCATGCGAGTTCTGAGCTCGCGGGATTTGCTTAATCTCGTACTTCTGAAAAGTACTTAGCATCTCATGAACTTTCTGGAGATACACAGCTATTTTAGGCCCCCTGGTCTGATATTCCCCCTGTATATGGCAGACCATGAGCTGAGAGTCGCTGAAAACCTTTAATCGTTCAGCTCGCATCTCCCTAGCCAGATGCAGTCCTGCGAGCAGTGCCTCATACTCAGCTTCATTATTAGTGGCCTGGAACCCAAATCTCAAGGCCGAAAGGATTTTGTGGCCGAAAGGATTGATTAACAAAATTTCAGCTCCAACCTTCTGCTCGTTGGACGATCCATCAACATATAACTCCCAATTCGGACCTTCAGAGGATTCGGCCTCTTCATCTGCGGGTCTTGTAAATTCTGCAATGAAATCTACTAGAGCTTGGGCCTTGCTTGCCATTCTTGCCTTGAACTGGATACCAAATTGTGTGAGTTCTACTGCCCATTTAAGCAACCGACCTGAGGTATCTGATTTCTGGAGCACCTACTTCAGCGAGTATTAGGTGAGGACTTCAATTCTGTGGGCTTGAAAATAAGGGCGCAACTTTCTCAATGCAACTACTAGGCAATAGGTGAGCTTCTCCATTTGCGAGTACCTAGTTTCAGCATCATGCAACCTCTTACTTACATAATATACAGGAAGCTACGTCTTCTCCTCCTTTCTCACTAAAGCAGCTCTCAAAGCCTACTGAGATACTCTCAAGTATAGAATGAGCTTCTTTCCTTCCTTAGGCTTGGAAAGGAGTGGAGCTTGTCCCATATACTCCTTTAATTGCTGGAAAGCCACCTCGCATTGTTTAGTCCTCTTGAAGTTCTTTGCCTTCTTCAAAACATCAAAGAACGGAATGCACTTATCTGTTGCCTTTGAGATGAACTGCTAAGTACCGCAACCTGGCCATTAAGGCTTTGCACATCTTTGATCCGAGTAGGAGATCTCATGTCAATCAATGCCCTAATCTTCTCTGGGTTGGCCTCAATGCCTCTATTATTCACTATGGAACTAAGGAATTTCCCTAAGGCTACCCCAAATGCACACTTATGTGGGTTCAACTTCATCTGGTAACTCCTCAAAATCTGGAACATTTCCTTCAGCTCACATACATGATCACCCACCTGCTTGGATTTTACAAACATATCATCTACGTAGACCTCCATGGTCCTCCCAATCTGTTCCTCGAACATCATGTTCATTAAGCGATGATAGATCGCTCCTGCATTCTTCAGCCCGAAGAGCATCACCTTGTAATAATATAGGCCGCAATCGGTTACAAACGAGGTGTGCTCTTCGTCCTCGGGATTCATTGAAATCTGGTTGTAGCCCGAGTACGCACCATGAAGCTCAAAAGCTGATGACCAGTTGTTGCATCCACGAACTGGTCTATTCTAGGCAAGGGGAAACTATCCTTTATGCACACCTTATTTAAATTTGTGAAGTGGATACAAGTTCTCCCCTTTTCATTCTTCTTTTTCACCAATATAGGGTTTGCCACCCAAATCGGGTAGTAAGCTTCGTGGATAAACTTGTTTGCCAGTGGCTTGTCTACCTCTTCCTTCAGCGCAAAGTAGCATTCCCCCGTCATCGATCTCCTTTTCTAGCGAACTGGCCTGTGGTGGGGGTCAATGTTCAATCTATGCGACATGACCTTGGGGTCTATCCCCACCATAGCTTTATGATTCCAAGCAAAAACATCCAAGTTTGTATTTAGAAAGTCAGTGAGATAGACTCTTACTTCTAAAGTTAAGTCTCTTCCCAACTTCAAACATCTCTCAGGATCTACCTTGCTAACTTGAACATCCTCCAGCTCCTCGATTGGCCCAATGGCTCGGTCCGTATCTACCTCGTGAGAGTCGAGATCATAACTAACCCCTTTTTCACTCATAGCTCGTGGCTCACCCCCCGAAACCACGTTTACCTTTTTTCTTCTGACGTCCATCTTCACAGCATCTTTATAGCAGCATCTGGCTAAGTGTTGCTCTCCCCGAACACATCCTATGTTATTGGGGGTTGGAAATTTGATTGTGAGGGTCCTGATTGAGATGACCACGTCCAGGTCATTCATTGCAGGTCTTCCCAGGATCACATTATAGGCTGATGGGCAATCAATGATCAAGAAATCCGCCAACACAGTATCTTAACGACTTACTTCCCCGAGTGTGAGTGGCAGCTTAATCTGGCCCACTGGTGTGATGTCATATCCAGTGAAGCCATAAAGAGGCTCTGGGGAAGGCTTCAATTGTTCTGCTCCTAGCCTCATCTGGTTGAAGCAACTCCTATACTTGACATTAACCGAGCTCCCAATGTCAATCATGATTCATCGCACCTCCATATTACTAATTTTGGCTCAGTTGACAAGTACATCATTGTGAGGCCAAATCACACCTCTATTATCTTCTTGGGTGAACACAATATCATTCGAGGTCATCTTCGCCTTCTTTACCGGTCCCTCCGACCCGCTAACTTGTAGGGCATGATTTGCTTCCCGAACATACCTTTTATGTGACCTGTTTGATGTATCTGCGATATGGGGGCCACCATAAATAGGAAAAATAGTCCTTACCGCAGATTCGTGCTCTTGCTTGAGAGCTCACTGGGGCTGTTGCTATGTTGATTGTTGTTGCTGCTGAGGTTGTTGTTGCAGAGGTTGCGAGTTTGCTGGTCTCACCACCTAATCTCTCAAGCGACCTCTTTTGATCAACCTTTCGATGACGTCTTTCAATGCCGACAATCAGAAGTATTATGCCCGACCTCGTTATGATAAGCACAAAACTTACTCATATCTCTATGCTTAACAGGGGCTCTCACAGGATTGGACTTTCTAAAATCTTCCTTGTTTCTTTCTATTGCAAAAATCCTATCTTATGAATTCGACATGATGTTGTAACTGCCGTAGTGACCGTGACCCTGAGGCTGCTCATTCCTAGGCTCTCTTCTGGCCCTTTTTGGCAATTTGGTTGGTTGAGCCACTGCCTCGACTTTCACCTTCATTCCTGCCATTACTTCTCTTCTTTGACTGGCTGGAACTACTCGCTTCGTTCTTCTTATTGGACTTCTTTAGGCCGAAGGTCTCTTCCCATTTGATCTCCTTCGCAGCTCGCTCATAGAATTCTTCCAAGTTTTTTACCGGAGACTTGTAAATGCTTTCATACAATTTCCCATCCTTGCAAAGCCCGACTGAGATCGCAGTCAAAAAACTTTCGTTTGATGGGCTTCTACATTTGCTACCTCGTGTCTGAACCCGGCGATATAATTCTTCATTGATTCATTCTGATGCAAAAAGATGGTGGCCGATGATAGGATAGTGCGAGCTGCCTCCTCAAAGCCCTGTACTAGCTGACAAACTTCTGCTGGCAATCTTTCCAACTTCCTATGCTGCGAGCTGGGAGATTCTTAAACCATATTCGCTGAATGTCTCATAGGGTAGCTGGGAAGATGCGGCACTTCACCAATGGGTTGTCTGTTTGAAGGTCCATCTGAATATTGAATACGTCAAGGTGATCATAGGGGTCGCTGTCCCTATTGTACTGCTAGATACTTGGGACCTTGAATTTGGGAGGAGAGGCTACGTCTCGATCTCCCTGAAAAATGGAGTCCTTTCTCCGTAATGCTCACGCTAATCTGGGGCGTCAGGTCGCGCTTCAAGTTGCTAAACCCTCTGAAGAAGTTCCTTTATTTGTGGATCTTGGGGCCTGTGTCTCCTTCTGTGATCACGACCTGAGGAGCGGCGTTCTAACTCATGTCTCCAACCTTCTTTGAGCGAGTCGCCAACTCAATGCGACGTTGCATGTCGCTGATTATCTACCTCATCGTGCTCGTGCCTAGATACAGCTCGGGCTTGATCATAGCCAGCTTCCACACACCGGCTCCCATCTTGACTTGCCCTTATCACCAAACTTGTAGGACATGCGACTTCTCTTTCCTCGCAAGCTCGGCGACCTCCAGCTCTAGAGCGTGAGTTGGAAGAGCGAGCTGAATAGGTAGGTCGCGACACCCCCCTCATTGACCTTTCTTGCACCTACACTCCTTCATGCTGTAAATATGCTTGCCTGGGAGCAGCAGCCTCGATCTTGGGCGCGTTTTGCGCTTGAGCCTATACTAACGCATTAATTGTATTTGCAAGCTGTCAAACCGTAAGCTCCAATGGCTCCTGCCTCTAATGCCACTCTTGTAGCTCCTTAGTTAGGGCGACTAGTACTGGTTGGCGAGAGGGCAAGGAAGACATGCATGTTGTAGCACTAACTGCCTGGCCATGAGACGTGCCTGCTGCGGGCATGGGTATATCTTCCACCAGTTCCATATCACGTGGTGTTGACTTGTCTGACTCTCTACTTGGTCAGCCTGTGAGCCCACATATCTGGTTGTTTTTATTCTCGCCATGCCTTTTGAAGACTGAAGAATTGCCGCAAAATAGATTGCAGTCTGGGCCCTCCTTCTAGTGCTAAAATGTCGACATTGATTTCTGGTTGATGATAGTTCAGAACCCAATAACTGCAATTAATGTGAAGCAAAACAGAAAACACAAGTAGAAGGTAGAGAAGAAAAACAACACACAAAGAAGATTTTTAACGTGGTTCGGCAAGTGTGCTTACTTCCACGGTTGTTCCTCTTAATAACTCTGCAGAGAAACAATATTATATTGCTTGTATGTATCTGTGTATATCTGTTACAATGAATTTCAGCCTCTATTTATAAGGAGAGACGGTTACAATTTAGGTTGAAATAAAATAGGAAAAGAATCATGCATTAAACACACTTCCTAATCGGTTAGGACTGAATCAAGAATTTACTCCACAAAATCAGGGATCACATTTATCAACATTTGAATTTGAATTTCTTTCCAATTTTGGTAGAAAAATCACGATTAATTCTAGTAGATTTCCTTATTGGTTTGATCATTGTGCGAACTATAAACTGCATTAGACGATCTCGAGCTAAACCTCGCTTTGAGTAGTGATCTGTGCATAGTGCGAACTGTAAAATACTAGCAACGATTTGTGAATAGCAGCTATGATGCGAGCTCGTTGGTGCGAGCTGTAGAGCTCGTATGGATTGGACGTTGATGAACCGAGTCTTGTCTGTTGGGTCACTTCATTAGGTTGATTTTTTGAACTTTTATCGGCTTTTACCAGCCCATTTATTGAATCCGAAAAATACCCATAACAGGAATCCATTTTTTAAAAGTTGAATTTGAGAAGCAAATTCTAGTAAGTTTACTACAAATACCTTTTTCATTCAAAACTTATGAAAATTTCATTTATATTCACAAACTCTAATGATTTCAAATGCACCTAAATCCTTTGTAATGAAATAATAGATATCATTTTTATTTCTAGTACTTTATTTCTATTAAATATTATAGGCGAACTATTCATACCGAAAAATTATGTCGATTAATTTAATGTTATAATGCAGGTAGATAAGAGCAACGTTGCATGAACTCCAAACAAGTAATAATTTAAGATAATAGCACTAAAAATAGCGTGAACTTTTGAAGTACACCTAAAAAAAAGAAAAATACATTTTTTATTAGTAAATTATTGACTTTATTCATAAATATTGTTAGAGTTTTGTTGAAAAATGACCTTTTTGGATGGCCCTAATGAGAAATAACCTTTCAGTTGTGAGACTGTTCAGATTGGTATATTTTTGGACAAAAATACCCCTGATTAGCCAGTCAATTACAAGTGTGCCACCCTTTTTACCCCACCAAACCGATCAGTGTCTATTCCCAACCATTTTCATTGAATGTCGGTTTAGGAATCACTACCTACTAGTGAAAGTCTAAATCGTCGCCCAGCACCATCGCACGTTGACTCATCACCGTCGCACATCCCTTCCACACATTGTCGGTTATTACCTTAGTGTGGAACAGTTTTCGTTAATCGTGGGGGGTCGTCAACATCGCAGCAATCCCAACCCACCATCCGAAGATGAAACTATCGCCCTGGAGCGTCGCTCGTTGACCCATCACCGGCGCAGCACCTGACCTGGATCTACTATTTGTAACTCTCTCGACACCCTCAGTCGTCGTCACCCACGCACCTACACACACCACTGTCGCTCCTCCACCCACCCGCGGCTGCTCGAGAACATTGAACAAAGCAAACTTGACGCTGCCACCGTCGTTCATTGTGTCCCTCACTTTCTGATTTAGTATTTTTCGGAAGGAACTTGAGAAGATGAAAGAGATTGCAAAATTAAAATAGTTGCCTCCGGTGTACATAGGGAAGTGGGCCTCTGCAACTTATGCACGAGTACAAGAAGGGTTGGCAAAAGAAAGCCCTTACACATAGTAGTTTCATGTTTCAAAGGAAGGGAGTTTGAAAATCAGTGACCTTATTCGTGGCGAAGTAAGTTCTATTCATCAGATAATTTTTTTATCCTTGTCGCAATAATTTTTTCATTATTTAGCATTCTTATAGCTCGTGGTTAGTCATGTACCTTTATGTGTGGAATCTATATGTTTTCACATGCTAAAATTGAACAAAGAAAAACAAATACCATAGAGCTCAGGATGACACTATTTTTTTGTAGTTTGGTAGTGTTTTGTTTTCGCTAAGGACTAAAGAGAAGTTTCATCCATCTTTTCCCAAGTTTTTATTCACCTCTAGCTTCCAAGAAATTTGCAGAGATTTCACCAAGTGTCAAACATTGATTGACAAAAATGTTTGAAGTGCATAATAAATTAGGAGTGCTAATTGATTGACAGAGTAAAAGTTGTCATAGTTTTTACTCCATATAACTTTGAATTTCTGGGAACTTATTTACTGTAATACTTTTGTGTTTAGATCAACAAGGTTGAATGTGTTGGCATCGACCTTATCTCTTTTACTTTTGTATGATTGTTTTGCTATGACCTGTTCTATGCTATTTATAACTCTATGAATATTCTTGGTTGGGGGTTGGGTTTGTTTGTAAGTTGATTAAAATTTGCAGCTTGTGGTCAAATATGTGAATCTTTGAATTCTGGTCCCTCTCATGTGATTGACATAACTAGGGAGGTATGTATATTGAAGACATTCTTGATTGATCTTGAAGTTAGTTTCTATTTGTTGCAAAGAAATTGGTTTTAGTGTCTGTGGCATGTATTAAGAGTTTGACACTTTGCAAGCTATAAGGTAGGATGTTGATGTTGTAATTGTAGTTGAAGGTGATGAAACTCATCATGAGGTGTGACTTATTTTGCAATTAAATTATCATTTTTATTGCAATTTCTGTTGCCATGTGATTTGCTAATATGGTCTCATTAAGATTGAAGGCAGGTATCTGAATTTGGGAATCCCACATGTTTGTGAAAATGCTTGTTAGAGATGTTTGTTGATTGTATACAGTGTTTCTTTTGTAATAACTGCCAGACTCAAATTGAAGAAATATATAAACAGGAACTAAATATCTCTCTGTTCATTTAATTACAAAGAATCAAGTTGCACTGTCAGGTACTCAGGTTAAGACTTAAGATGTTTCCTATAACTGTGTTATCTTGGTCAACCTTACTTGCAGAAAAATGTATCAGCAAAAGATATGGTCATAAGAAGTTAATAAATGAGAAAGAGGTTCGAATTTAATATCCATTGATTTTTAATTTTTGTTTCTGCATGTCAGTGTTGTTTGGTGGTTGCATTTAGAAGCAGGGCGTTTAGGAATTGTCTTAGGAGGAATTCAGGATGCTGTTGCTAGTATGAATCAAGAGGTTAGAGAAGGATTAAACTGACTTTCAATATTACACGCTATAAATTCATAGCTAGAATACATTTCTATCTTCATATCCTAAGAAACCTTTTTATATGAAGTTGTGCCTTGCGACACTTATAGCAACCTTTCATTCATATTTTCTTGATGGCTCTCCTATTTTCTTGTTACTACTTGCAAGTTATGGGCTAGATTGATGCCTTAGTTCAATTACTAGTGGTAACTTATTATTGGTTCAGTTATGTCATGAATCCTCTATTGGTATTGTATGCTCATGAGATCTCTTTTGAACTTTTTTACAAGGTAATTAATTTTCCATGTTAGCTTCCTGTTTCTTTTGGATAATGTAGTGACATTTTTTTATCTGCAGCTCCTAGAATGGGCTCTGAAGATAGTTATAGAGTTTGTAGGATTCATGACACAGAAAATAGTTTTTCAACCTAACCTTTTCGGATCAAATATGCTAGGCAAGATGTTTATTTATCAATTATGATTGCATTCAATTTATCTGTTAGTAAATATGAGGTAGTCAACTTTTCTTTTTCCTTTTTTCTTTTTCTGTTTAAATCTTTTGATTGATATGAACCACACCAAGCAAAAAAGTATTATATCTGAGAGCAAACGGGGTGAAGACATGTAGATTGGACAAACCAAAAATAAGCATGTTTAAATTAAAACAACATATTTCTCGAAGTTTCTGGCACCTAACATGGCAAACTGAATGTTAAAATTAGCAATATTGGCTTCTTTGTGAATCAAATGAGGTCAAAGGTCGCATAGATATCGTACCAAAAGAGTGAGAAGGGTGGCATTGTTCGAAGGAGTTTACTGCTAAACATTTTTGACAAAAATAGAAAAGTAGTAGTGTCTTTAATGACTTTTACAAGTTGCTCCTTACATGCATGTAGTATGGATTCTGAAGATGATATTTGTTTTAACTTTTTTACATCTTGTAAGGCATAGATTCTAATTGAACTTGTAAATATATTGGCAATTGATTTTTGGCTTTAACTATTCAGGGCTTGTCAACATCTGCTGTTATTTTGAAGTTTGAGC
Organism: Litchi chinensis; assembly: GCA_019925255.1. NCBI lineage: Eukaryota > Viridiplantae > Streptophyta > Magnoliopsida > Sapindales > Sapindaceae > Litchi > Litchi chinensis. The sequence goes on from CM034471.1 coordinate 13,056,726, forward strand.
TCTTGTATGCTCCCATGCTAGGGAATGGGTTAGTGCAACTTAGTTTCTTTGTTGTTGTTATATTTGCCTTTTTTTTTCAAATTTTTTATTTTTTTCTCCATTTATATGAATTAAAACACCAAACAAATGAAATTGTGTGCCTATTTAACTATTGTCTATACATGAAGTAAACATAACACCCTATGTGTAGTTCTGAGTTGCAATCATCAGCAGATACATGTCCTACTACAGTTCATGAATTTCGAATTCCTCCTAAGGCACTTTTAGGATTGCATTCTTATTGCCCTGTCCATTTTGATGCTTTCCATGCTGTCCTTGTTGATATAACTGTTCACATCAGTCTACTGAAAGCCGGTGCTAACATCAAAGGTTAAGTATGATCAAGTTCGAAGGGGTATTTATTCTGATCATTTTTTTTTCTTTCTTTATTTATTTATTTATTTTTTTTTCGTAATGTGAACTAAGAAATGACCTCCTTGGTTTGTTTGAATGAGTATGTGAATGACATGTTACAGTGGTGCAATTGTATCCTCTGTTCTTGTATTGAATAGATCTTGGTTGAATTGAAGTTTTCATCCCTTTTGGTTGTATTATTGTTTGAAAAAGTGAAGAACCTTTATTATATAATTTACTATTGTTGTTGTTTTAGAAGCCCATGATTCATGAATGGTAAATAATAAATATATAAAGAACAATTATTAACTTGTTGGATAAAAGTTTCCATTTCAACAAGTACAGAAAATCTCAATAGAATCAAAGTAAATAAGTAAGCTAAATGTCAACCTTAAGATAATCTCCATATCAACTGAATTAATGAGCACTCCATCATCTTCCCTATTGACATCCTTGGTTTTCAGATCTTTTCAATTAATTTAAGAGGTGCATTGAATTAGTTGTTGCAACCTGGGTACTCCCAATCGAAAGGATTTTAATATTATCCAAGAATTATTAGAAGTACAAAAAAAAAAAAAAAAAAAAAAAAAAAAAATACTCAATTCCAAACCTAGGAACATAATTCTCAATCTAAAGTCGGGAACCTTTCCAAACTCAGGGATAGGATTCCCAACCCTCGGGTTAGAATTCCTAACTTCCGAGTTGGGAATGTGATTACAAACTCGAAGAGTAAGAATGGGTTAGGATTTCCCAACCTTGGGGTTGGGCCTCCTAACCAGTGGGTTGGGATTCCTAACCCAGAGTCGAGAACTTCCCAAACTTAGGGATAGGAATCCCAACCCAGTGGTTGGGATTCCCAACCTCCGAGTTGGGAATGAGATTCTAAACTCAGGAAGGTGGGAATGGGTTGGGATTTCCAACCTTTCCAACCAGTGGGTTGGGACTACCAACTAGTGAGTTAGGATTCCCTACCCAAAGGTTGGGAGTCCCAACAAAAAGGGTTGGGAAGGTTCCTAACCCCTAGTTGGGATTTCCAACCCTGAGATTGGGTTATTTTTCAACTTCGGACTATATCTAAGGTGGATTCCCAACCCGGAAGTTGGGAATCCCAACCTAAAGGTTGGGTCCCAACTTTTGGGTTGGGATTCCCAACTTCTGGGTTGGGAATCCACCTTGATATCGTCGGAAGTCGAAAAATAACCTGAAGACAAGGTTAGGAATCTCAACCTACAGGTTGAAAATCCCAACTTCTGGGTTGGGAATCTTAATAAAAAGATTGTGATTCTTAACACGGAAGTTGGAAAACCCAACTTCTGGGTTAGAAATCTCAACCGAAACACAAATTTCAATACAAAGTCAACATTCTCCATATAGAGACTCCAAATAAATGCCATCAAACTTAGCAATACTTGTCCATTCTGCAAATTCCATCATTCAAATGACATCCATCTCCAAGCATTCAATAAATAAGAAATCCATAATAGTTAAAACTAAAAATCAAAGCTTTCAAACTTGACAACCCTCAATATGTCAAACCGGTCCTTCCCAAAAAAGCAGTCTAAACAAGCTTGAAATCATAAAAATTACATCACCACCACCATTCTGTTCATCAAAAACATCATCACTACCATCAAACCCCAATTCTCTTACCATTTTATCCTCATCTTTCCTTCTATGATCAAAGTAATTCTGCTTTACCAGCCTCTCCATCAACTCAATCGGCCATGGCCACGGATAGGCCACCTCCATTTCCTTCCTTCTGCCCACTGCCTCCGTTCCATCTGAAACCCTTTCTGGGTTTTGTTCTACATCGAAATCCCTATCCAAGCTTTTGAAGCTGCCCCCACCTCCATTCGAGTTCTCCTCCTTCCTTGATTTTATCGATTTGCTCGAATACGAAGCTCATATGAGTAGAGAATGAGGTGGGTTTCGCTTAGGAGTCCAAGGAGGAGGTGGGGTTTGAAGCTGGGAAGTTGGAACTAGAGAAGTGGAGAGAGAGGAGGGCTTGTGGACAGTTGTGTTGTAGACAAAGTCTGAGGATGAAGCTGGGAAGAAGTTTGTGGACGATTGCCGACGAAGAAGCTGGGAGGATGTCTGGGCTTGTAGACAAAGTCTGAGGACGAAGCTGGGAAGAAGTTTGAGGAAGAAGAAGTTTGTGGACGGTTGCCGATGAAGAAGCTGGGAGGATGTCTGGGCGGATGTATTTCAGCTTATATCTCTCATTTCATTAAGGATATTTTTGTCCATTCATGTTTTTTTTTGTACTATCAAACAAGAAAGGTTATTTTTGAGGTTGGGCTTTCCAAATGGATCATTTTTGCAATTGTTTCATATTGTTATGTGCTAAAAGAACTCATTAGATCCCTTTTCATTCAGGTTCAAAAACTCATTTTACTTTGAAAAAACACATCCAAATATTCCTAAAAAGTGCATCCATGCATCAGGTGTAAGATGGATTGTAATATTCATTTATTCCGATAATAAAATGATCAATGATCTAATTATTGTGTGTTACGTACAAGACATACACTACCACGAGGCATTAAATTAAATATGAGATTGAATCATAGTTTTCATCCTCTGGGTTTGGTAAAGCCACTAAGCAGTCTAATTATTGCAATATCTCAATTTTCCTGACAAATCCAACACTTTTACAATAAAAGATGCGAAAGAATTGTTATTTAAATACCTGAGCTGTGTAATCTGGAGATCTTTTCTTGTTCGGGAGATCTTTTTGGATAGCTATTGTAAGATTGTATGTGGAAAACTTAAAGCGAAGCAAGTAGTTATCTTAGCAGGTAGGTACCGAGATGATATTCTATTGATGATCAATATGGTGGAAAGTGGCTGGAGCACAATTTAATAAGACCAATTATAATTAATCAAATCATCTAAAAGTGCCCATTTATATGAATTTTCATTGCATGCGATTTCAAAGCTTTGCTTCAGATTATGATTAATCTTTTAAAAAAGAATTAAGAGCCTGAAAACATTACGATCATTGGTTGCCGTTCTAGTTCAATACTTCTACTTGACTACTTGCAATGCAATATAATTCATAAAAGCAATGGAACTTTGAGTGGATTGATCTAGAAAATTACTACTTGCTACATAATATAGGTAATGGGGGATCTGGAAGGATTTCGTGCTGATCCTAATCCTATAATGGGATGTCATGTTATTAAAGAGTTTTTTTTCTTATTATTATTATTTTAATATTATGTACAATCACGAACATAGCCAGGAATTTTTAACAGAGTAGGTTAGAATTTTTATAAAAATCTTAGCAGAGTTTCCGCGGCTTTTATAGCTTCTCAAAAATTTAATACACTTGTATGAATAACATTTAAATACATAAATAATATCAATTTACAAAATGATTATATAATATTTCAGATATCACAAATATAATTTAATCAGTTGTCTATAAATTAATTAGATTAACAAGATTAAATTAACTAATTTATCCTTAAATTTTCTATAACTAAAAGCTATAGTTATCCTAAAATTTTAATCAACGTAATCAATATATAAACTATTCAAATTCATAATAAAATAAACTAATAATGACAATTTCTAAATTTTCCTTAATTAAAAATTATAATAACGCTAATTTTTTGTTTTTTAATAACCATTCAAATTTGTAAATTTCATAAAATAACATATTTAATTTGTAGATCAACGGTAATACTTTACAGTTGGAGACCTCAGGGGTAAAGTTGTAATATTTTGGCGACATAAGGGTAAAGTTGTAATTTGGAGACCTAAAGGCTGAAGCTGTAATTTGAAATCGGCCAGGGTAGGCTTGAGCCGACCCTAACCCACACAGCCCCTACAATAACTGTTAGATTTATTCCCCATAAAATCATATAAAATTAATATTGGGTTTGGTGTATCAATTTAGAAAAGTAATTTTATCTACTAAATTTTATTAAAATCAATGGTTGTTATCTATCTTTTTTTTTTTCATCTTAGATTGAGTGAAAATTGATGAACAAGTATTGAAATAACTTTTTTAAGTCAAACTTTTAAGTTGGTGTAGCTTAACTCATAATATTATTATTCATTATTCTAAAAATAAATAAATAATTATTATTTATTATTATCCATTAACGTAGTATTATACATTAAATGAGCATCAACTCTATTTATTATAAAATGTATTCTATTCATATGCACTGTGGTACTTGTTGATGGACGTAAGTCAAACATTCATTATGGTAAACAGATTTCTAGTTCCAACAGTTTGTGAGGCAGACTAAAGTTGTAATAGTTTTTATTTCTAGATTGGTGGAATGACCGTGTATACGTCATTTGAGTAGGAGTTATCACTCAGGTAAAAGTATTATTAGTATGCAAAAAATACATTAAATTAGACCATACGTGTGAAACTATCGACATAAGTTGATGTTGAGTAACATAATGTTATATATGCATATATATATATATATTAATGGTTTGGGCAATTTTGTTTAAATATTAATGGTTTGGGACACAGTTGATCAGAAATATCTTTTGGAACACAAATGATCCATGCACTTTTTTTATGCCGTTTCCTAGTATTTGCAATATATATATATATATATATATATATCTTCTTTTCACCTCAGAACGCATTGAAATTAATTATAGAAATAATCTCAAAAATACTAATTATAGTTTATAAAAATATTAATTTTACTATCTATATTTCATTTTTATCCAAAATCCATCTGATGTTAAAAATTAATAGAAAATATCAATTTTACTCTCTATGAATATTTTTAAAAACTACAATAGGTCTTTTGAGATTATCCCTTAATTATATTAATGTATTATATATGGATCATTGATTAAGTATAAATGAGTGTTATGAGTCGTTACATTCTCTTACTTTTACTTATTTTAACTTAGTTAGCACTCATTTATACTTGATTAGTGATCCACATATAATGTATTAACATAACTAATTTCCGCGCATTATGAGGCGAAAAGAAGATATATATATATCTATATATCTCTTTTTTCACCTTATAATGAACTGAAATTAATTAACTAAGAGACAAATCTAATTATCCTTTAATTGATACTCCTTGATGCTTTGATTATTCCTGACCTTTCCTTTTAATTCTCACTTTCTTTTAGCTCATGTAAGTGCATGCACACTTTAACATATATTTATATAACGTCATAGGAGACATTCCTGGACCTAAAAGCGGTCACTAAGACGAGAAAGTCGGAGAAAAACTTTGTTTTCGCCTTCATATAGTTTGTACACAGGGTTGCTTATGAATATACACACCTTTCTATTTCACTATTAGTCAATACGTGATAAGTCAACACCATCTAGGAGTGCTGCTGTCAAGCCACAATCCTACCTACAATCCTCTAACTGATTCTTTGGCTGCAAATATCTAGAAGTAATCCTTTTTTATCGTGTAATTATTTTGTAATATTCACCATTCAATGTGTGTATTTAGTGATGCGAACCATGTATATAACGATACGACATCCACAGTCAAATTAAAGCACAATCCCAAGAAAGATTAAAACATGTTTATAAAAAAAAAAAAAAAAAAATTGACCCATTGATTATATGTCAATCAAGAACTAAAGTTATAAAGAACTTTGACCCAATGATTAGAACTCAATCAAGAACCAAAATTATAAAAGAATAATATTGATGTCACTCCCAAAACATAGATGAGAAGGTGAGAGATAAGTCATGTTTGATCGCCACAAGCATAACTTGATAAGATCACATGTTCATAGAAGAACAAAGAGAAAATTCTCTCTCTCAATTAACCATCATTGGCTGCATTTTCATCCCCTTTTCTTTTGCTTAGGGTTACAAACTTTTTATAGGTAAAAAAATTAAACATAATATGAAACCCTAATCTCCTAACACTTGGGCTCACTAAACATACTCATGGATTTAAATTAAATTAAATGTCTCAGCCCAAATAACATTACTTAAAATAAAATAAACTAATTTAATTTAAAACCTATTACAAGTGAAATAAACTCAGCCCAAATTATTTAAAGCCCAATTAACTCTAGTTTGCCTTCAATTACCTTCAATTAATTCCCAGAACCTTCAAAATTAAGTCCAATAACCTTCAAGTTTAGTGATTTGGAACTTGAACAATGTTTTGAAACCTTGATGACTCCTCCAAATCATCCAAATTTGCTTGCTTCCTTAGATCTCATCATTTAGTCAATCCATTTTCTTTTCTATTTTCAGCAGTTCCCACGTACAAATAAAGCTTTGCATTATTCAGAATGTAATATATAATTACATTCATTTATATCATCTCTTTTATATGAACACTTTATTTAATAAATTTAACAATAATTTAAGTGGGCTCAAAAGCAGACTTTGAGACACATTATTTTGGTTTTTTTTTTTTTTTTTCAAAATACAATTCACATATATAAATCATGAACGTTATTTATCATGACATTGCCTAACATTCGTTTCCAATTTATCATTGTTGACGTCCAAAGATAGTCAACACCCAGTTGGGGGTTGGAATGATTTGTATAGAGCCGACAGTGAAGACCACGTCGAACAACCCCTTTTGGCCTCTGAGGATCGCGTCTAGAACTGAACCTTCAATCTTATAGGTGTTTTTGGTGCACAACTCCTACCACCGTCGGCCTGGCATGATCTTCACCGCCGGCCCATACAAAAAATCTATAAAAGTTACAGGTTCAACTCCGGACGCGATCCTACGAGGCCAAAAGGCGTTCAATGATCTACAGGCCGGCTTCATATAAATCGTTCCATTGACGAAGTTCCGACCCCCAATTGGGTATTGACCGTCTTCGGACGTCAACAATTATATTATAAAATTATATATGATAAAAATATACTAATAATGGTATAATTTTAATTATATGAGAGTATTGCTCGGTCAATTCTTGAATTACTGCATCTTGACGATTAGCCGGTGGTGTTCGTGCAATGTCATATTTCTTATTTATCCCAATCGTGAATCGGTGATCATAATGATATATTACTATTCCAAAATAATAATTAATTCTATTTAGATATTATTTTGTATTCCAATTCATTGATGAGAATAATTTTGAGCACACGTATTCAGGACTATATAGACACACAATTCATGATAAAGGGATATCCTTTTATTATATTATTTTGTATTCCAATTCATCATCGATGACTATGTCTCCCTTTATACCAAAATATGGGACTAATAGAATTCCTTTAAATTGCACATATCGAACATGTAGAATGTATACAATCAAATAAATAATTTATCAAAGTATTGGCCGCTAATAGATTTCACTTTCATAAATCGATCAAATCACCCAATCACGCTAATATCGTCCACTCACGTCTCCAGACAAGATTAATTATCACCAAAATCACTTGGGATACTCTGCTGTCGTGTGGCAAAAGTTTTATCAGGGGGAGTTTCTTTTTCGTGCTGGTTTGGTTTAATGGTTTTATTCTTCATACTAGTGTTTCTTTGAAATATTAATTTCATCGAACATATATATGAAAGTAGATGAAAATCGAGAAAGACAACGCTATTTAAATATTTAGAATCTAATCGAATATGTGGCCCATCAATTTGATTGTCATTGCACAAAAATGATCATGTTTGAGAAACTTGCACAAACCTACCCTGAGGTTCCAAAAACTCAATACTAACCCCACCTATTGTCAGTCAACCATTAGTCAACCGATGTTAAATCAAAATTATAAAGGGTGAAATTGTCATTTTAACTTAATAAAACAAAATTAATTAATTAATTAATTAAAAATTAAAATTAAATAAAAAACTAATCATCGTATCTCCACTGTCCATTTTAAGATTGACGGTGGAGATTATTAATTTTAAAAACAAAAAATTTAAAATAATATAAAAACAAAAAGCAAAAAGTGAAGATCCAACCCAGATAGATGGACGGTGAAGATTCAATCTAGGTTGAATCTCCATCAAATTCATTTCATCAGTCACTCATCTCCTCCATCTCCTCCATTTCCACCCACCCTAATTCATTGAATAAAACTTTTTTTAACCTAGATATGGGTTAACAAAATCAAACATTGAAGCTAAAAAAAAAAAAACATTTTTTTTTAAAAAAAATGAAGATTTGGGTTGAATGTAGATCTTCAAACTTTAAAGATCTAATTTAACCTAGATCTGTTGAAATTAAAAAAATAATAATAAAAAATAAAAATAAAAAGCGAAAATTAAACTAAAAAAGTCATCAATCATCAAACCAAAAAATTAAACCCAAAAAATCATCAATTATCAAACCAAAAATTTAAACCCAAAAAATAATCAATTATCAAACCAAAAATATCAACAACTCCACTAACGAACCTAGATGGAAGTCATCAAAAATAACCCAATCATCACAAATCATCAAAAATACTAAAATCATCACAAATAAAAAAATCTTCAAAAATCTATGTTAAAAATATATATATATATATATATATATATATATAAAATCATCAACATAGTCATCTAAGTTCGACAAGCCCCAATAAGGGTTCATCTAGTCAAATCGAAATGAACCATCATCTGAGGATTAAAGGTTCATCTAGGTTTGACCCAGATGATGGTTAGTAACCATCATCTGGGTTCTATGAACCCAAACGAACCATCATCTAGGTTATCTAGATGAAATGTTTGTCTAGGTTCGATGGACCCAGATGAGGTGTTCATTTGGGTTCTATAGACCTAGATGAACCATCATCTATGTTACTTAGATGAAGTGTTTGCCTAGGTTCGATAAAGCCAAACGAAGTGTTCATTTGGGTTCAATGAACCTAGATGATGAAGACAGAGAGAAATAGAGAGGAAAGTGAGAAGGAATGAGGAGAATGAGAAGGTCGGTTTCTCGATGGTCTCGACGAAGATAAAAAGAGCGACGGTGGGGAGAAGGGGAGAAAGAGGAGTGGCAGTGAGATGATGATGATTTTAGAGAAGGGGAGAATGATGATTTTGATGGTGCTCGTGGTTTTTGTTATTTCAATTTTTAATTTTTTTTAGTTTTTAAAAATTTATATTATATTAAATTTAAATTTATGGAAGAGTATTTTAGTCTTTTTGTATTTTTAATCATGAACCATGGGGATTTTACCGGTTGTTGACTGCGACTAACGATGCTTGTGCTGAATTTTTGGAATCTCAACGAAGGTTAGTGTGAGTTTCTCAAACATCGTAATTTTTATGTAATTATGTCAAATCTCAGGAGGTTTGTGCAATTTATCCTTAAAAAATAATTCATATAAACATGAAAAAAAAAAAAAAAAAAAAAAAGGGGAAGAAGAGGAAGATATGATGCCCTGGAAAAAAAAAAATAAAAATTCAACTAAAAGTAATAAGACATGTATAAGAAAAGTTTGAAGTAAATCAAAATCAAAACCTATATTGTAAATGAGTGTAATGAGAAAAAATAACTTAATAATAATTTTAGTATGTTGAAGCGTGTCAAAAGTAAAAAATTGATTTTTCATTTTTACTATGGATATACAAAATAAATAGATACAAAAAGAATTTTTTTTTTTACAGCAATAGAGCCATTATGAAAGTTATTTTGTGCACTTTAAAATAATAAGACTGCACAAGTTCATATTTCAAAAAAAATAAAATAAAATGCACGAGTTCAAATGATATAATAGCATATTTGGAACTCGGCAAAAATTCACTGGTTCAATTCAATGGGACCAAGTCCCTATGGACGGCCCCATACCTACGTGACGCTACGTCTCTACTCGCATGTATTTAAATATAAGATTATTATTTTATAGTGTTATAAAATAGTTTCACAGTAATAAAGTTGGAATCCCACACAAAGAGGACAGTGCTATGCCTTAGTGGAAAGGCACGCCCCACCTACTTTGAAGGCAGTTCAACACCATCTTACCATAATATGTGATAATTTTTCTATTTATTTATAGATAGTTCTCTCCTAATTGTGAAAGTACATTTTTGGATTGCTTATTAAATGGACTCTATCAATAAATTCATTTTTTATTTTTCTTTTAAAATAAATTTTAAAAACTTTAAATAAATTAAATATAAATTTAATAAGATCTCCACGGTCCATTTTCAAATGGACAGTGGAGATTAATTTGAGAAAAAAATTTAAAAACTAAAAATAAAAAAATAAATCTAAAAATAAAAAAAAAAAAAAAAAAAAAAAAAAAAAACAAAACAAAATTGAAAAAGAAAAATAAAAATAAAAATAAAATCTAGGTTGAACAAAATTTTTTAAAAAAAGATCAAAATTAAAGAAAAAATTAAAGTTGAATCAAAACAAAATAATTTTTTTTTTTTTTTTTTTTAAAAAAAGAGAGAGATCTAAGTTGAATCTAGATCTTTAAACTTTGATCTAACCATATCACTCTTTTTTAAAAAAAAAAAAAAATGTTTTGTTTTGATTCAACTTTAATTTTTTCTTTAATTTTGATTTTATTTTTAATTTTGTTCAACTCAAATTTTTGTTTTAATTTTTCTTTTTCAAATTTGTTTTGTTTGAAGATCACTACAACAAAACAAACTATCCATACCAGAATATTCATACCAGACATTAAAGGCCTAGTATAAATACAAATTTTTAATAAAGAAATTAAATTGAATTATCCATATCGAACCTTTAATGCCCAATATGGATAACATTTTTTTACTATTTAAAAAATATGTAAACAATTATCTATATCGAGCATAAATGGCTTGGTATGGATAATCATGTTTTAAAAAATAAAAATAAAAATATTTAAGTATCCACATTACGACCCGGTATTGATAATATTTTTTTAGATTATCCATACCAAGCTCATTGTTGTCTGGTATGGATAATGCTTTTTAAAAAATATATTTATTTATTAAATATTTTCTAAACCGAGCATTTAATGGCCTGGTTTATAAAAGTTGGTGGTGGCAACCTGTGTGCCCTCACCCCTCGTCATTTCACCATTTTCTTTTTCTCTCAATTTTTTTCTCTCACATCATCTCTTTTCCAAACAATACACCCCTCATCAACTTTGCATGCCGTTAATAGCTTCGATAGCTGCACCGTTTGCTGTCGTCCACCGTTGTCGCCAATTCGCCACCAATCACTCTTATCTCCCTTTCTTCTTCTTCTTTTTCTTCTTTTATCCACCCGATGACCGAACTTATTTCGGTCGCACGACCACCGGTGCAGTCATCCGATCGTCGTTTCATCTTTTTATTATTTTTTTTTTTTGTCTCATTTTTTCACTTCTTTTCTTCTCTTTCAGCCATCGTATAGTGTTCTTCCATCATCCGACGCCATCATATTATCCGATCTACTCCTCTTCAGCTGTCTAGCATCATCATCTTTGCTGATCTACTCCTCTTCCGTCGTTTTCTTTGTCATGGTTTTGGTTTTTTTTTTTAATTTTAATTTAAATTTTTTATGTGTTTTATTTAATTTTGTAGCATTTATTTTAATATTTCATTTATTTTTGTAGTATATTTTTGTGTCTTATTTTTTATTTGGTTGCTTTATTAATTAGTAATTTTTATCTTTTTAAATCTATAGCTTTAGTATTTACTTGTAATGTAGAATCAACACCCTTACTAAAACCTACAAGAAGCCTGGTAATACATACTCACCTCTTTTGAATTTATTTCAAAATCTGAAAACTCCAATATTACATTGGATATATTTTTTTTTAATTTTTTTAGAATTTTTAGATTTAGTATTTTTTTTTTTTTTAATATCTACTTTTAACTTTCAAATCCAATATCAAAATCCATTATTGAGTTGTTTTAATTGTCGTTTTCCTCTTATTAAAAGGGTGTTCTACAGTGCTACTTCTTGCTAAAGTTGTAGCACCCTCCACCCAATTCCTATTCGAATGGGAACCCGAGTCGAAGGATGTTATTTTGATCGGTTTATTCGTTATTAATTTACATATATGCATTAATTTTTTTTAAAAAAAAAAAAAATTCAGCAGAGTTTCCTCTATTTTTCTGATAAAGTCAAAATTATAAAAACCTGTAAATTTCAAAAGAAACACTTCTAAAATACATTCATTCTCTCAACTTCCATTTCGAACCCTTCGTTCGACTCTAGAATCACTTCACCACACAAACATTTATAAACACAACATTTAGTAAAATTCATGTTAATCAAAACTAAACGATAATTAAATGATAAATAAGAATTTCTTTATAAATTTACTTTACAAACCAAAAACTTTTTCTATAACTTATGCATTCTCATTTATAAAATCTTGTAAATTCATATACATATACATACATTTCCATATACCTTAACATCATTATACAATACTAAAAGTAGAACTACCAAATATGGAGGGATGTGACTTACGAAAAACGCAGCAGATGTCTTCTTGTCAATCCTTATTTACAGCGCCCAAATTTTAGCCTACGCGTTGAAAATCCAACACGCTAAGTATTTCTACTTAGTAGGTGTACACAATCTTTACATTTATCATTTCATAAAGAATTTCATATTATAAAATAAAATTTCCATATTCTCAAGCTTTTACCAAAATTCACAAATAAATCAATTTATTAATAATTGCACGTATAAAACATATGAAATTCGTTTTCAAGCACATAAAAATCTAACTTCCGAAATGCTCATACTCTTATTAGAATTCACAAATAAATCAATTTACTAATAATTGCACATATAAAACCGATAATTTTAACTTTCTCATTTTACAAAAATATCATGAGGTAAAACAACCTTTTTACACTTATCTCAAATGCTATAATAATTTGTAGGAAAATCACTTTATTAATAAAAACATATATATATATATATATAAGATGTTTTCAAACATATCAACACGATTTCTTCCAATTTTTATAATAATTCACAATGAAAGCACATCACTAACAATTACGTATATAAAACTCGTAAAAATAATCTTCAAACATAATTACATGATTTTCATTTTTTTCTCAGTGCCCTTTGTAAACTCTTATATGATACCATGGTCTGGAAAACGGGTTCTCCGGCATCGGACACTCGGTGACTACCCGTCGGATCTCATTTCACATATCACATAAATTCTGGGACCGGATACTCAGTGCCTCTCAAAGTCCATGAATCTAGTATCAATGTATATAAGCGAATCGGTGCAATACTGCTAATATCACCCTATTGGCATATCAACTATCAATCCCCACCCATCAATGCATAGGATTACTCGGGCCCTTATAACTTTTACTAATTAACAATTTTTTTTTTTTTTAATTTTTAACAACTTTCTTTTATAGATCAAATTTCGTTGATAAAACAACGAATACTTTTTCAATCAAAATTGTTCTCATTCATTCAAAACATCATATAGCATCACAACACATCGTGTATATATATATATATATATTTCCTGCCTTTGATTCATTAACATCTTATTAAAACCGTTGTGCTATTCTTCCGATATACATTCGGTCAAGGTACTAACTTGTCAATTACTTTCCATTTATTTCTGTTTCTTTTCTGTTTTCATTCGAAAGTCATTAAAATCATATTCAAACAAACTTTTATTATAATTTATCAAAATAATATCAAAAAAATCCCATATCATCTATTCGGCCAATATACATTTTTCACAAATTTTTCAATTTTGGTCATCAAATACTACAAAAATTATTCACAATATAATTCACACTTATTCATCGAAATCTATTTAATTAAAATTTAACAAAATCATATACTAAATTAAACAAAACTTCTACTAATAAAAATGAGTTTTTAAAGTAAGTATACACTAACATTTTTGGGCAATGTTTCTAGCTCTACCACACCTTCAAATGGAGCTCGCAACTCCTCTTTATCTTCCTTTTGGTTTCCTTGAGCTAATTCCACACATATTTTTCAAGAATGCAAAATTTGCCCATTTCTTTAATTCTTTTTCCATCAACTAATTTAATTTCAATTAATTTTCATACAATTATACCAAACTATAAAACTTCACCACATTCCATTATCTTCTTCTTTAGCCGTCCACCCTCTCAATTTACTCAACTTTATTTTCTTCATTTCCTTGACTTATATTCACTCAAATTCACCCAAAAACATTCCATACCCACATCAAACATCAACAATTCAACTCAATACAAAATTACACCATATTCTAGCAAAAACCCATTTTCATGAACCACACCCTAATTCTTCATTTACTTTACATCAATTAACTCAAAATCCACCCAAAACTCATGCCAAATTCATCAAACACAAAATCAACCATCAAAAATCCATTCAATACACCATTGCACCTATTCTAACTGAATTTGAATCTCATGCATAACCACTCAATCTTCTCAATTTCTTTCCATTAATGCACTCCAACACATCCTAAACATCACTAAAAACACATCCAAAGGATAGAATACCAAATTTACATCTATTCTTGGACTTAACAGATTTTACATCCAACTTTCCATTTTAATTTTTTTTTCATTCTTTTAACTCCAACAACCTCAAATTCATTTCAAAATATCATATCAACCATCCAAGCATTAAAATCAACTTCAACACATGCAAAAATAAAAATGATCCATATTCTAACATAAATGCTCATCACTTTATTCAATTGATTTTCTTTCCAAAAACCATCTCAAATTAACCCAAATCATCATCTAACATCATCCAAATATTAAAACTCATTTAAATACACAAATTTTCCCAAGATATACACATACTAATATAGGACCAATTAATTCATCCTCTTCATTTCAACTCAAAAATCACATCCAATGGCATCAAATAATCATCCATCTATCAATAAAAGCCTTAAACTAAAAATCCATTAAATTTCATCAAAATTATAACATAAACCCTAACTCATACCTTACTAATTTCCTTGACCCAAAGCTCCTTGATGATTTCTTTCCTTTCCAAGCTTGATTTGATGATAATTAACCTCCATTCAACCCATAAAATTCATAAAAAACCCATTAAATCACCAAACTTTAAAAATCCATGAAAATTAATATCAACTAACATAAAAATAAATCCATTTAACTTGCCAATTTTCCTTCACTTATTCTTGATTCTTTATGGAGGATAACAAGGGTCAAAAGTAGATGAAAACCCCCTTGAATCCTTGCCATTTTTTTCCTTCTTCTTCTTCTTTCCCATGGTCCCATTTTTTTTTCTTCCTCTCGGCTTTTTCTTCCTCTCACGGCTGCACTTTCTCATTTCACTTTCTCCTCTCTTTTCGCCGACCTACACATCCTCTTTCATCATCTCATGCATTTCACTTTATATATAATCTACCAAATGACCATTTTGCTTTTAAAACTTACTAAAAATCACAAAAATGTCATCCATAAGAGCTTGACAAGTGTCCTCATCCTTATCTACAATGCCACGTGTCACATTTTTAATGGTTGCTTTTCTCATGCTTATTTTTTCTTTATTTATTTTGATTTTGGCTTTTCCGGGACGCTCGGATTCTGTTTTTCCGGGACTTCTTTGAAATCCTTTTAAAATTCACTGGGGCCTATATTCAAACTACCTACATACTCCTGGTAACCTCGGTGACTCTTAAAAGTCATTCCATGTCTCTTTTCGGCTCTCTGCTAATTCACTAAATCATCTCCCGTAATTTTTGGAGTGATTCTATTTCCATCCAAATCTCATTTGGAAGTGCTGTTTAAGTTTTTAAAATATTTTTTGAACATTTTAACACTCAATTTGACATTTCTCTAAATTTTATAATTTTTTCAGAAATCCTTCCAAATTTTCAATCGGATCCGGAAACTACTTCATTTTACCTCAAACGAACTCATTTTTGATCAGTTTCAGTTTTCTTAGACTCCATTACTTATTTAAGAGCTTTTCAACTTCAGGGTCCACTTTTTGAAAAATTTACTATTCACATGAACTATCCATCTAAAACCACTATTCATCCGAAAAATACTATTCATTCTGATATATTTTTATTTTTCTTAAATAAAGAAAATTCCAGTCGTTACAAAAGTGGTGCAAGCTTTGAATCTCAACTTTGAGGACATAGGTATTCCTTTGCAACCTCTTTTTGGAAGTTACACACCAAATACCAGTACGAATTTCTACAACCCAAACACCCTACTAAATATTTAACCTTTTTCAATCTATATGTAACGGCCCGTGCATCTTTTTATGTAATGGTCCAAGCCCAAGAGAGAAAGGACGGGTCATTACACAAAAAGACGCCTTTTTTTTTTAAAAAAAAAAAAAGTCTTTTTATGTAACGGCCCAAGTCTAAGAGAGAAGGGACGGGCCGTTACACTATAATTCATACTAATAATCATGTTTATAGTTATTTATAATTGTTGTAGATGTTACTACTATTGCTTTAAGGTATCGAAATGGTAACAACATATTTGTATATTAAGATGTAGACATTTCAAAGGAAGAATTTATATCTTCATATGAATTTGCTCTGTGTGTGTGTGTGTGTGTATTGTTTGCGGAGAGATAGTCTTTGTTTCTGTTGTATCTATCGTGAAATTACTCTAATTTTTCGATGAATTACATTTTTGGAAAGTTTGAAAAATAGGGGAAATTCTGTCAAAATTTTTGTAAAATTAATCGAGTTTATATGTATTGTTTTATATATTGAGTTTGTTACCCATATATTTGTTACTAATATATGTTATTTCCATAACATTTTTAGATATCGACTAAAGGTACACCCAGTGATCTGTCTTCAATTAAATCAAGTGGTAAGAGAAAAAGAAAGAGAAGAGGTCCCAAATGATTATATTTATGTTGTTAATAACATTTTAATGAATTTTTAAGTATGCTATAATATTATTTTTATTTTAATATAAAATTATATATTTTTTCTAAAAAAATATGTATATATATTGTTGTAATATGAAGATAGGTATCCATACCGGCATGTGCTCGGTATGGATATACTTATCCACATTGGGTAGCTCGGTATAGATAAATGTATCCATCGGGTCGACCCATTTTAGATATGTATTCATACCAGGTTATGCTCGGTATGGTTATCCATATCCATACCAAGTAGGTGCCCAGTATGGATATCGTCAACGATTATACTAGTTTTATCTATACTGAGTGGAGCGTTCGGTATGAATAATCAACTATATTGGGTATTATTTGGTATGAATACCAATTTTTGTTGTAGTGTGACTTATTCTTTAATTTTTTAATTTTTTTCTCAAATTAATCTCCACCTTTCATCTAGTGGAGATTTCATTAAATTTATTTAAAGTTTTTAAAATTTATTTTAAAAGAAAAGTAAAAAGCAAATTTATTCAAGGATAATTTCATCTTTCAATATTTTTTACACGGTCAAACATATGCACTAATGTTTAAAGTCAGTCAACCGTTAATCCAGGAGATGTTATAGATAAACCAAAAAGTTGTATACTACTATGAATATCAAAATTTTAGATAGATTGGAGGTAATTCTCCTGTTTAAAAATATAATAAAATTAAAAGTAATGCTAGGCTTCTCAAATATTTTGTTCAAATTTATGTCCAAATGATATGCATGTGAGTTATCAAGATTTTACAAATCATAAGATGATGTGATAATTATTAATTTATATTAATTTATTGCAAACCTCTTCCATACCTTGTGTATGTTAAGATTTAGCCTTTGGCACAAAGCTTGAGGAAAGTGGGTGTAATTTCTTCATCAGATAATAATAATAATAAAATTGTCCACCATGCTTATTCACTAGTAAGCACTTAATAGAGTTGGTTTGGTGTGTAAAGTCTTATACTAATTTCATTCTTATTATCGTCTCCACGGAAAAGGAAATTCTTAAACCCTTAAAATATAAAACAGAAAGCTGATATACCCAACAAAAAAATATGAAAAACTAATAACATAATAACTACAATATGAATGAGATTATTATCAAAAGGGCAAATTTCATTTTAGTTATTATACTTCTAAGAATTGTCAATTTCTTAATTATGTTTTCATATTTGGTCCAATCATCCTCAAAGTTTTATAAATAGGTCAATTTAGTCCGTTTGATCAAGAATTTAAGAGTCAACCTTAACATAATTTATGAAAAACCCATTTTGCTCGTATCATTAATTAATTTTGAAATTACATTTTTGTCCTAACTTATTTATCAATGGAATCCAACCCAGTAAAATAAAATTAAAATTAAAAAATTTTACACTAATAATTAATTGACACCTTATCCTTTCAATAAACTAAAAAATATATATATAACTAAAACCCCTTATTTTACTTTATAAAACAATTTTAAGAAAATTAAAAAAAAGAAAAAAAATTTGAATTCCAATTGGTGGAGATATAATTTGGATCTCCACAAGAAGGAATTTGAACGTTTGATGAATGAACCTAGATCTTCATCTAGGTTTGATTAATGATATTCGTACCTAGATCTTCATCTAGGTTTGATTAATCATATTCGTACCTAGATCTTCATGTAGGTATAAATATCATTAAACTTGGGTTTGATTGAACTTAAATCTTTAACCCTAAATTTGGGTCTAGTCGAACCCAAATTTAAACTTGAAATTCTGGCTTTGATTGAACCGAAGTATTTGACCCCAGCAAATTTGAACATGAAGTTCTAGTTTTAATCAAACCATGATCTTCAAAGATCTAGGTTTGATCAACCTAGATCTTCTACCCTATGCTTAAGTTTTTATCTACTTCTTCATCTCCCTTCGCTTAAAACCTTCATTTGCCTTCTTTCACCTTTATCTTCTACCTTAAAACTCACACCCATAAACCAATATCTTCATCCATCTCAATTAAGCAACCCTATCTCAAACCACAAGCCCATAATGCAAACCTACTTAGTGATCTTATCACCATCCATCTGAGATGGAACCTCTATCATAATGGAAAATTGAAAACAACAACAAAAGAAGATAGAAGAAAGATAAAAGTGATGCACTCTTATTTTTAATTGGAAACCTAATGGAAAAAACTATGGGACTAGATAATTCTTTTAGCCTTTTTTGAACAAAACCTCACTATTAAAAACAAGTGTTATATATATATATATATATATTTCATAGCACCTTTTACCTAAAAATCCAATCTCTATCTAGCTAATAGCATTATTCCAAAACTCGTTACTCGTTAGTCGCCTAGCGACTCAACAAGCAACGAGTAATCGGTAACTCGATGAGTAATTGACAAATATTCGAAAAGTACTATTTGGGGGGAGAGGGGGCAAAATTATAATTTTCGAAGTCTGAAAGCATAATCTAATATTTTTATAAATGTCAGGGGTCATGACCAAATTATCCTCACCCTATTTAAAGCTCACCAGTCACCATTGAGTCACTCACCTAACGGTCAAATAAACTAATCTCTCAAAACCCTCATATTCTTCCTCTCTCCCTTCTCCTCTCTCATCCTCTTCTTTATCTTGTCTCTCTTGCTGTCGCCTTCACCGTTCAAGTATGTTGTCACTATCGCTAGCACCGTCGCTGTTTTGAGATCATGAATTGCTACCATCATTGAAGTTGAAGCCACTCCTCTTCATCGTCGTCGATTCTCTCTCCTCTACATACCAACAGTTCTCCTTCTCCACTAATTCAAGTCTCTTTCTCTTTCTCCGTGTCGTTGATGCCTTTCTTCAAGTTGTCACTGTTGTCTTTTCCCTTTAACTCGTCACCAGCGATAAACTATAAGTGTGATTGTTTTTTTAATTTTTATTTGGTGTGTAGTGTGTTGTTTGTCTTGTTGGTAGTATGAGGTTTTGATTGATTTTTTTGGTGGTATTTAAGATGATTTCCAACCTGTTTTGTGATGGTTAGACATACTGAGTTAGGCTGAGTTGAGCCGAGTTGGACCAATTATCCACCTCTGACGAGTAGAACCTCCGATTTAGGGGTTTTTGGATCGACGGAGTGCCGATCCATGAGAACTCGATGAAACTTGCCGAGTTTTTAAACATGGGCTAATAGTAGTAACCTAATTTCACTCTTCAAGAACTTAAATCACCAGCTTGCCAGTTTTTTAAATTCGCTACGATCATTATGAACTTGCATTTTTGACTAGTCATGCAAGCTTGACAAATTCTCCCTACTTCTTTTGTCTAAGGAGCAAGGTCATAAGTTGGTTGATGCACGCATGTAAACTCATAGAATGATGTATGCAACTCAAGTAGAATGTTCAATGACAACACCTTATATAAGCCTAAATGCCATGTAAGCTTAAACACTCTAGAACTAGACTTAAGAATTTAAACTATCATAATAAATCTCTAAATGAAATCTCAAATAGCACACAAGAGCTGTCACAAATTTTATGAGCTAAAGACCCTTATTTATAATGTGATCTATGAGAGTTGTAAACCAATTAAACCTTTGCTAATATAATACTCCTATATGAATTTATTCTAGTAAACAAGTTCAATTGGAAATCAAATATAAAAATAATAATAATTGCATCCATGAATCTTATCAGCTTATAAGACTTCAAACTTGTCGCATATAGGAAATCCTAGCCATATAGAGGAAGATATAACAATCTTCAAGTAAATCAACTTCATGCATGAGACATTTTATGATATTTGAAAAGACGCATTTACCCTTCTGAAATCAAGTTTTGAATGTCTAAAATATATTAGAAAAATAAACAGTGAAAACATAGGAAATGGACCTTAAATCGAAAAAAAAAAAAACGAGTATATGGAAAACTTGGGTGACCACTTAAGCAATCACCTAATGATCTATGATTACTAGTTGACTGCTCAAGTGTTTACCCAACAGTCGTGGTAGCAGCTTCACTACCATGATCGTTGGGTTGTCACCCCAATGGTAACTTAACAATTAGCCTGTTGATGATCCCTAAACCTTGCTCGATTTTACTGTTTTGGTCATATCTTTCTCATTCGACCTTTATTTGAATTTATTTTTTTTTCCTATGGTAACCTAACATTTATGACTTCATAAAGAAAATGTTTTTTTTTTAAAAAAAATAATAATAAACTTCATTTTAATCTTTATATTTTTCAAAAACTTCTCGTTTTTAAATATGAATCTGTTTGTAGTATTCATGGTTCCTTATATTTCAAAAACTTATCAAATTAGTCTTTCTAACATGATTTTTAACAATCTCTCTGATGTAATTTTTGACAGTAAATGTCAACAAAAAATGATAAATGATTGTTTTACCCTTAACTTCATATACATTTTTAATTATTGTCTTTATTTAAATTTTCAATTTTTTTCCCATTTGACACATGTTCTTATATCATTAATAAGTGTTAAAAGATGAAATTACCCCCACATGCGTAGCATTTGACTATTTATTGAATGGTAAAGACTAATTTGATGACTTTTTGAAACATAAAGAATCATAAATGGTAAACCAGAAGTTTCCTAAAAGGATAAGGACTAAAATGAAATTCTCCTTTTAAAAAAATTTAGAAAATAATCAAAATACCCTATAAGATGACTCATGGAATTGAACTTTTAAGAAAAACATACAAACATATGACAAATGTATGCAATTCTAGAGGTCCAAAACTATATGCACACTCTTAACATATGAAATACAACATGAATGAGCATAAGCATTAAACCATGAATATGTGAGCATTTGCATCATCTTAGAGTTTTCTAGCCAATTATCTTGCCATTATCTTGATCTTCAACCTTCGCTACTCATCCTGAATCCCAAGTCCTGATTCTTAAGAACCCAAGAATACATTTGCAAATTACAAGTATTTTATCTCAAAATAAGTCAATTACAAATCATGAAACTTACATATTTAATTAGTTTTAATTTCTACCATCCATTTTAAAGATGGATAGTTGGATTTTTTTTTTTAATTTCAATATTTGATATGTTAATTATTTTAAATTTGATCTCCACCATTCATTTTAATGATGGATGGTTGAGATCTTTCTTTTTTATTTCACTTTTTTATTAATTAATTATATTTCATAATGCCCAAATTACCTCTATCTACCATGATCAACGGTTAGTTTGGCTAACAATCGACTAATAGCAATGACTAATTAGATGTGTTTTATAAACTTTAGAGATTTATGGGACAGTACGCAATACATTGTTACAAAAAATGACAAATTTTTAAAAGATAGAAACTAAAAGGAAATTTGTCTTTATTAAAATTAAATATAATTAATATAGAGAATTTATCATATTAAATACAATTAATATAAAAAATTATCATCGTATATCACCACTAAACTAGCCACGTGTTCCCTTTGTGACATTGAATTGTTGCCATCTATCGCCCCTAATTAAACAAAATTTCATTATATTGATTTATTAAATTAAAAGAGACCTAGCTAGGTGATGTAATGTGATGAGGATACAAGCACTTCGATTGTCCAATGACTCATCTTTCCTCATTCCTTGGGCATCAAAGTTTTAGGAATATGATACCTTATATATATATATATAATTTTATATTCTTTTTTTTTTCTAAAAATTATTAACAATTAGAAATTATTGCAGCCAAATACATTTTCTCTGGCACATCTATAATCATAACTTAAGTATTTATTATACTTTCCCTTCATATTTGTGATGGGTTCGAGTTTCATCGTGTATTATTTTTTAATATATGTAAGGAGTTTTCTCTTTTTATAATTGAATTTACGTCTCTCAATATTATGAGAATAGATTTGCAAGTCACATATAGTATTTAATTAATATCAGCATGTCACAATAAATCCCTAAACATTGTTATCAATAAAATTTCGATTAATTTACATATGTATATAAGCCACATTTTCTCCGAACCATGTGTCATACTCTTTCTTTGAAAACCAAAGAATTATATATGAATCATAAGTAACTAATTAAGCACCAACTTTTTTAATTTTCAACACTAAGACCACCGGTAATTAACTTAATTTATCACAAATATTCTTGAGTTTAATTTAGTATAGTTTACATAGCAATGCAACATAAATAGCTTGTGACGGGACCCTCTTCCTTATACTATTAGGCAGCTCGCCCGACATCCCACAGTAACCTTCCAATTGAGATCTGTTCCGACTGAAAGGTTCCCATAAAGCTAAACTTTTTTTTTTTTTTTTTTTTTTTTCTGAAATACCTTCATAAAATTATTGGAAATCCTTTTTAAAGAGAAACAGGTGGAAATTTGTTTTGTTTTTAAAAGCGTATTTGCAAAACACGACTTACAAAATTTCGGCAACATGACGACTACTTTTCTAATAATTTTACCTTGTATAAACAAGATTTAAAACCTGTGCACTTCTAAAATCAAACAAATCGCAACTACCGGGCCTCAGACCCTCATTTATTTCACAACCAATCACAAACATGATTTCCAATCAAAAGATAATTCAAAAATCCATTGCACTTGAATAAAACAAAGAGCGCACATGGACTTCCAACATGACATAAAATCACAAATATGAAATCTCAAATTATTACAAATCATGCAATAAGTCTAAAATAATTGTGCATCATGTCTTAAAAGTTATGTAAATACATGATACTGTGGAAGTAAACAAACTAGTGCAGTAATATCGCGTCCTCAACCCTCTTGCATGCTCGACATAGCTCTTTTTTATCTCTGGCTTGCACCTATACCTGGGGAGGATTTTTATAAACATGAAAAAAAAGTAGTGAGTATTAACTCAGTAAGTGAATAACTTTTAGGCTTTGAAACTCGCTTTTAAAATATATATACATCTCCCAAAATAATTTGAAAAACTAGTAATTCATCTCAAACTAATAAAATATAAATCAAGCATGTATAATGAAAGTACTTTTACTTGTAATTAATAATAATTTTTATAACTCGTAAAGCTTTCTCTTTTTTTTTTTTTTTCTTTTATGAATCTCACGTCTAATGACGTGTTTCTCTTTTCTGAAACTTGCCTTCAAGGTAACCCAAGGAAACTCATTCTCCAGTGATTGTATGTCTACAAGTCACGGAACTAGGACTAGGGAATGTTACCTGTGTAGTCGCTGATGCGGGACCTTAGGGATCACGATACCCCCCGACATCAAGCTGATCTACACTACCGTATGTGTGCACAGGGTGACACACTGACTCAAATCCCCCTAAGTTAGTGACTTTCCCAACCAAACTACCATACATGCACACAGTACTACGACCGGGTATAATTAGGGATTAGGGTAAACCCAAAACATCTGAATCTCTCCAATATGCTTAATACTTTTCTTGTTTTTCTCTTTAACTTGGCTTGAAAGCATATTGATCTTGCTTGTATATATTCTTTTCTCTAGTATATGATATAAAATCGAAATACTTTCCTCCTAAGGTAAAAGCCTAAAGTTTTACGTACTAAGACAAAAGTCTAAACTTTTCTTACTAAGACAAAAGTCTAAACTTTTCTTAATTCCTTAGCATGCCTTTTTCTATGCATGAATTTCTTTCAAACATTCTACTTTGCTTTGCTTTTAAAATAAATATATTATAATAATAATATTCAAGAAACTATTCATGTATTAAAATAACAACAAACTGTGATATGCTACTAATTTGCTCGATAAAACATATTAACTTGATATAAAGCACGATATTGTAATTGTAAATAAACAATTAATAAAATTAATAACAACTTTGTAAAATCCACCCTCACAACTTGTTTTCCAATATATAACCACTCTTCTACGCCCTCCGTTAGCTTGCTGCCCGACCTACACTTCAATATAATGCGATTTTCGAGTTACAACAATCTTAATTACACGCACAAGCATATCATTTGGAATTTCAACACTCAAGCATGTAAAACACTTCATTTCAAGCTGTAATAGGTTGCAGCACTACCCAGCTCGTCCTTTGTGAGTTGCTATTCTAGCCAGCTCAGCCCTAACTACGGGCACCATCAAGCTTGCTCTCTGAGAGCTACTGCTCAGCTCGTTCAACCTGCGAGCTGCTGCTCAAGCCTAATCCAGCCTGAACGGCAAGCTCTTCTTAGCTCGCTCTTTACGAGCTGTTACTCTCAGCTCAGCTCGGACAAGTTTGCAACGGACTGTGGGTATCGCCTAACTCGTCCTTACGAGTTATTGTCCTAGCCAGCCTAATCTGAACTGGGGGCACTACCTAGCTCACCCTTTGCGAGCTGCTGCTCCTAGCTCAGCTCAGTTAGGTGATATAATGGACTGCAGCATTATCTTACTCGCAACCCCTAGCTTATTAGTGAGTTACTGTCCTAGCCTAGTTCGGCCCAAACTCATGCATACAAAGTTATAACATTTCTTTTCCAAATTTTACACTAGCAAACACATCCAGATAGCATCATTCCTTATGCCAAAATCAACAAACAAATTTTGAATCATACTAATCAACCTTGGCCAAACCATATGTAACCATGTTCCAACATTCTTTTCAAGTTTAACATTATCATTCTCATCAAAATCACTTCAAGCATTATGACAAACCATTAATTGCTCAAATAAACACCAACTCATCCCAAATCATATCATAAAACATGGTAACATAACCAAAATTAATTTGAATACTAAGACTCATCATGACCGAGACTTATAAACCATTTATCCTAGATTTTCCTTCAAATCTTTACATCAAAACCACATGCAATACCACATTCACCATTTAGAGAGCTTCTTTAAACTCCAAAGAAAAGTATCACAACTAGCCCATCACAAATATAACATCACAAAACTCCATAGATTTAGCCAATTTATCAAGAAATATCTCATGAAATCAAATTTTTACCTCTTTAACTTGACTTGATGTGAACAAATCTTCCTCCTAGCCTTGCATGCGACCTCAAAATCCACATGTGGCAGTTGCCTTCTTGCTTCTTCACCTCTCGAGAAGACACCCCTTTTTGATCGAGACTTCACCTCCTCCTTGATTTTCTCTTCCTTGACCGTGAATCTCCTCTCTTTTTCTCCTTCACCCGAGAGCTCTCCTTCTCTTGAAAGAATGTGTTTCTTTTGTGGGTTGAGTTGTGTGGCAACTACACCCCTCTCTTCTCTTGCATTTACTTGATATATTCTTTATTTGATCATGTCATGTGTCTTAACCTTACCCTAGTTGCTTTACACATGTCACTCATGCATGATTTCTTTTCTTCCACTTGGTCCACATGTCTCTCATGCATGCCTCCATCTTTCCACATGTCACTCATGCATGCCACACACTCTCTCTACTTCATATTTTTCACACCTACTCCTATGCATTCCAATCACATTTTTTGTTTTCCTAAAATGCCCTTATACTAGTATTTTGCCTTCTAATAATTTTCATACTCTTTTTGGAAATTTCCTTTGACACTAAATTTATTCTAATCTGTAATAAATCTCATAATAGCTTTCGAATTCAAAAATCATTTTCCGGTCCGTTCGAAAATTTTATTATAATTAAATTGATTCCTTCGAAAATTCTACGGAAATTCGATTTCGTATCCGAATCCGATCACTTTCCATTATTTTATTTCGGTAGACTTCAAAATCACTTCCTGTCTATCTGGGGATCATACTAAAATTCAATTTATGTTTCTGAACATTTAAATTTACTTCATCACTTCATAACAATTAGAAGAGCATTTTCGTCTGTAAATTTTCGGATCACTCAAAACCTATTCGAATGAACTTATTTTCGATCCGTTTCAGTTTTCCTCAACTCTAATACTAATTTCAAAACTTTTGTTTTATGAGGTCTACTTTTCAAAAATTACTGTTCATCCAAAATACTATTCCTATGGAGACACTATTCATACAAAAGCACTATTCATCGGAAAAATAAATTATTTTCCAGAAAGTAAAGTTTCAGGTTTTACAGCTTGCCCTTCTTATTCTTCTTTGTATTCATCTAATATGATAGACATATAACGTTTAGAACATACCTGTCGTGTATCGTGTATGTGTGTGTACGTAGAAAGGTACTAATGTACTTTTGTAATATCTAAACATGAACTCTTAAAGGTAAATAAGATGAAATTCTAGACAGTAATTGGATCGATGCATCCTCACTTAATTAGTTTTGATATCTGAAAAAAAAAAATTTAAATTAACGTGCAGTCAATTTAATTGATCACTGGAAAATATTAAATATGTATTGCGCATATTTTTGTTGTTTAATGTTAATTATTATATTTCAATCTATATATATATGTTACTGAATCTTCGCTTTGAATACGTTGATACGTATCAAAAGCACATGAAACTGTAGTTATAATTTTGACAATGTATATGAAAATATAGTCAGCTGTTGCCAAATGATCATATCATTTGAAAGAGGAATGTGGCTGTCATGTTCTCTTGCACCACCATTCATATATATATATATACACATCAAAATATAAAGCAGTTAAGCATGATAAATTAAATTATTCTCAAAATGGCTTAAACCATCCAACCAACATGCAAAGACACAGACATGACTAAAATTAATGGAGAAGGAACAAAGCATAAATTCTTGACTTTCAATAAGGATGGACGAGAGGCTGTACACGTGAGAAAGCAGCACAAAAGTTGCCTTTAGTCAAATTTTAATTAAGATAAGCAAACTTAATTCATTTGATTATTTGCTTAAAGCCTCCGTTGTGCTTGCTTTCTCTTCATATATAAACTTGAGTGGACTATCCACAGAGAGTGCAGCATTTTGTTCTCATTAACCCATCTCTCTATCTTGTTTATTTCTAAAATAAAATCCCTCTTCGTATATATTTTCAGTTCCTCATTGAGGTAGAAGACACATTAATAATGCAGGTACGTAGCTTCTGTTTTTGGCTTATTATTAGATAAGTTATTTTCTAATTATAAGTGGTTAAGCTTGATTTGTTATTAAGTTGACGACAAGTTATATATCTAGCCAAACAAGTTAGATTTGTTTTGCCTTTTATGTATCTTGATTAATTAGTTTTATTTTGCTTTAATTTTGGAATGTTAATGGGCTTAATTGATATATAATGTTATTTTTTTTTTTGGTTAGCAATTGTTAACTAAACATGCCATCACCAGCACTGATCTCTACGTATTTTAACATAAAATTATTTAGTGATTGTAAAGCTGCTCATGCAAGCTTGAGGTCATGTCTATGTATAATGCTGCTAATAACTTAATATTGGCATTTGTTTTGCTTCAGATTTTTTAATAACCGGACTGGTCTAGTATAGATATTGTTCCGTTTACAAACATACAATTCTTACGCTTTTGTCTTCGAAGTTTTGAAATAAAATACACTAATATTTCCTCTCAACAATCACATGTTCATGCATGGGTCCTTACCAAGCTTTTCTTATTTTTATCAACCTGTATCATATCATAAAAATAGCGAATTAAGGCATTTAGCGAAAGGGAACGGATATGAGTAAATCTGGCTAAAAGATAAAGAAACAAAGAATCTCAACATCAGGAAAAATGTTTACGGCACTTGAAATTTTCATTTACTCTTTCATAAATCTTTTATAAATCTTTAGAGCTTCTTTTTAAATTTAATTAATGGAAATTTGTTAGCAGCTTGCCTTTTATGGATGAAGTACTGTTTTCAATTGATTAATCTAGTCAGGGATGATGTAGAGCCAAAACTTTTCTGATTTCATCCATTGAAAGTGAGTACTGAAATGCATTTTTATTTTATTTTATTTTATTTATTTATTTTAAGCAGTTCAATCGATTCGACTTGTTTTAGCACTCAAAAAACTTCATTTCTTTAGCCATTTTGAGCGAGGCAAACTTTGGGTGGTTAGAGAGTTGACTGAGTGAGTGACACATGTTGATTTATAAATGTGCGAAGTGTTTGACTTCAATGGACAAACATGCAATATCATTTTTTGCATATATATATATATATATATCTATATATATATACATATATGCTATATGGAGTCGTGTTGCATGCACTAGGTGTATGCGCATGCATATACTTAACTAAAAAAAATACGTGATTATATTTTAAAATGTATGATTATAATTTATTATATGTGAATATAACTAAATATATGTGATTACAATCAATAACTATGATCACATTGGTCACAATCAATAGATATGATCACACTTATTAATTGTAATAATATATGTTTAACTATAATCATATATAATAAATTATAATCACATATTCGAAAATATAATCACATTTTATTTTTTTGGTCAAGTATATGCATACACTATGTGCATCTTAAAAGACGCCAATATATATTTATGTATATATATGTATGTAGATATATGTGTACGTATGTGTGTATATATATAAGTATATAGGGGTCCCTTATGCACAGCTGAGGTATGCATACACTAAAATATATATATATATATAT
The DNA here is from genome assembly GCA_019925255.1 of Litchi chinensis. Lineage (NCBI taxonomy): Eukaryota > Viridiplantae > Streptophyta > Magnoliopsida > Sapindales > Sapindaceae > Litchi > Litchi chinensis. Next base: position 13,086,324 of record CM034471.1, read on the forward strand.
GTGTAATTGTATTTTAAAATATATAATTGTAATTTATTATATGTGATTACAATTAAATATGTGTGATTACAATCAGTAAATGTGATCATAATCAATAAATGTGATCACAATCAGTATATATGTGTATATATGTGTATATATATAAGTATATAGGGGTCCCCTTATGTACATTTGAGGTATGCATACACTTAAAAAAAAAAATACGTGATTGCATTTTAAAATATATAATTCTAACTTATTATATGTGATTATAATTAAATATATGTGATTACAAACAACAAATGTGATCACAATCAGTAAATGTGATGGATGTGATCACATTTACTTAATATAATCACATATATTTATTATTAATCACATATAATAAATTATAATCACACATTTAATAATGTAATTATGTTTTTTTTTTTTTTGTCAAATATATGTATACCCTAGGTGTATATTAGAATTTGTTATATATATGTATATTTGTATATATACATACATATATGGATGTATGATGTATATATATGCATATGTACATGTATATATGTATATATATGCATACATATATATATATATAAATACGATGCATTTTAAGATGTATCCGAAGTGTGAATACACTTGATAAAAAAAATATATATGTGATTGCATTCTAGAATTTGTTATTATAATTTATTATATATGATTATAACTAAATATGTGTGACTACAACTAATAAATGTAATCACATTTACCGATTGTGATCAATATTATCACGTTTATTAATTGTAATTGTATATATTTAGTTGTACTTACATATAATAAATTATAATTATATATTTTAAAATGCAATCACACATTTTTTTTTTTTAAATGTATGCATACACTCGATGCACACAACACAACCCCTATATATGTGTGTGTATATATATAGGTACATTCTAGCATATACTTGATAAAAAAATATGTGATTGCATTCTAAAATATATGATTATAATTTATTATATATAATTATAACTAAACATCTATGATTACAATTAGTAAATGTGATCACATTTATTAATTGTGATCAATGTGATTACATATACTGATTGTAATCACATATGTTTAGTTGTAATTACTTATAATAAATTATAATAATATATTTTAAAATACAATCACACATTTTTTTTGTCAAGTGTATGCATATTCTAAGTGTACTCAAGAGAACCCCATATATATACATGATCAAGTGCGAAATTACCACTTGCCAGTTACTATTTTGTGTAGGAATCTTAATATGCACCGATATAAATTGAATTCACTTTGATTTATACTAATTTATATATTCTGGCAAATGATAATTGGAAGAAATCTTTGCAGCCAATAGTTCATATATATAATTCACTTTGATTTATGCTAATTTATATATTCTCGCATAAGCAAATTGGAAGAAATCCTTGAAGCTAATGGTTCGTGTGTGTGTGTATATATATATTTCTTGAAGCTAGTAGTTCGTGAGTGTGTGTGTGTGTTTATATATATATATATATATTCTCGTATAAGAATATATTTTGCACAATTTTCGTGTCGGACGCCCAATTACTATCGTTGATAATTAGGCATTCTACACTTGCAAATTTCTCCTTTATTTAGGGAAAAAGGAAAATATGCAACTAATGTTTTTGATATGCAAAGTATTGGTCGTGAGTCACAATCTTTATAAGGGAGCTAATTCACACTCCCCTACAAGGGTTCTCTTTTGGTGAGGACCAATCCACCATAGATGGCGTTTTCTTTCCTTGGGGTCTTTCTTTTTTTTTTTAGGCAATTTTGAGGGTTTTTTTTTTTTTTTTTTTTTTTTTTTTGAAGAATTGTGCTATATAGTGGTAAAAGTTAGGGGTGGGCAAAAAAACTGGAATAAAAAACCAATCCGAACGGATTCGAACCAACCTAAAAAATTGATTTTCCACTTAGCTTATTCTGTTCAGTTTTGATTAATAAAAATCATTTTTTTTATATGTTTTAATTTGGTTTTGGATTGAAAAAACTGACCGGAATCAAAAATTAAATTTCATTAAAAAAAAGGAAATATATAAACTAAAAACCTAATCACAACACTTATTCTCATCCTTCACTCAAAACCTAGCCATCTCTCTCCTCTTCTCTCTTTTCCCTTTCTCTCATCTCCTTTCTCTCCTCATTAGCCCTCTTCTATGTTTCGGTTGTGGGTTAAGTTAGATATGACACCAGTTGGAGGAGAAAGGTGCTAATCTCTTCCACTAGGAGGAGATCGGTCCTGAGCCCACTCTTACTGACACCAAATCTCCATATGTTTGTGGGTTGGTGATGATTTGATAAGGTTTGTGTGCGTGATTAATTTGATTTTTGGGTTATGGGTTGTGATTTTATTTTTTGGTTTGTTCCATTTTTTGGGTTTGGTTTGTTTGGGGTTTGCTTGATCTATGGGTTCGATTTGTTTGGTTTGTTTGATTTTTTTTTTTTTCTAATTTATTTTGGATTTTGGATATTCGATTTACAATGTAGTGTAATTACTAAAACCGATAGCACTACATCAAATCAAACCAAACCGATCTAAGTTGGTTCGATTCGGTTTATACATGCAATTTAGTTTGGTTCATTTTTCTTTTATCAAAAATTATTTTTTTGGGTTTTGGTTCAACTTTGCTCAAAACTGAATCAAACTGAATTGTGTCAAACCTCAGTAAAAACATTTAAATTATTGAGGAAAGACCTAAACAACAAATGCACTAACATAAAACCCATTTGTTATTTTTGGCCTTTCCGTAATTCACAATGCCGAAATTTTGGATTTGGATATTATTTTCTTAAATTGAAAAGAAAAAGAAGAGAACTTAGATTTGGAAGGGTGAACTTGTAAATAACTGTGGTTATAGTGGTCAAAATAAAAAATTACAGACAAAAGTTAATTTTATTTAGGAAAAAAATTCATTTTGGTCCATAATTTTTTAGAAATTGACATTTTTTTAAATATCTTTAAAATAATATATCAAACATCCCTAAATTTATAAAAAATTCATTATTTTAGTCCCTACCATTATTCAACCGTTGGTCAAATTGACGGTAAGAAGGTTAAAATGGTAATCTTACATTAAAATTTTGGAAAAATTTTATTTTGGTCCCTAATTTTTTAGAAATTGATAATTTTTTTAAATATCTTTAAGATAATATACCAAACATCCCTAAATTTATAAAAAATTCATCATTTTAGTCTCGACCGTTAGTTAACCGTAGATCAAATTGATAGTGAGAAGGTTAAAAATAATAATCTTGTATTAAAATTTCTCAAGGTAACACGTGTGTGATTTAAAAAAATTGAGATATTTGAGAAGAATATTAAAGGTAAAAAATTGAAGCTATATTTCAATTTTTTGTACTACTGTGAGTTGATGATATTTGAAAAGAATACTAGAGGTAAAAAATTGGAGCACAAAAATTGGGAGATCAAAAAATGGACAAACAAATTGAAGAAGAAAATTGAAATATTTGGGCAGCAAAATTGTAGCCACCAACAAGTAACAACACTCCCTTTTAAATCCATTTTTCTTGTTACCGTTGTTACCATAAAAAAAAAAAAAATTAAATAGTTATTATTTTGGTTTTATGTGTTACGAGCAAAAATGTATTTTCTTTACTCATCAAAACCTATCAAATTCGATGCAACAAGCAATTCATTTACTCAACATATAGCATCCAAAAAGAATTAATAAAAAATTATAAGGGTATTTTGATCTTTTTAATTCTAATTTGCTTTTATATGGAATTGTATAATGATAATTCCAAATGTCTTATATTTTAATGCATCTAGGATAAAAAGATATTTCCAACAAAATAGGGGTAGTTTGATCTTTTTGTGTTTTCTGTTAACGTTAACTGTTAAAAAATTGAGCAGCAGGATTAAAATGATGAATTTTTAATAAATTTAAGGATGTTTGATATATTATATTAAAAATATTTAAAAAAATTATCAATTTCTAAAAAATTAAGGATCAAAATAAAATTTTTGTAAAATTTTAATGTAAGATTATTATTTTAATATTTTTACCGTCAATTTGACCAACGGTTTACTAGCGGTAGAGACTAAAATGATGAATTTTTTTTATAAATTTAAGGATGTTTGATATATTATCTTAAATATATTTAAAAAATTATTAATTTTTAAAAAATTAAGGATCAAAATGAATTTTTTTCTTTTATTTAAGACCAACAATTCTTTCATTATTATAAACTTAGTGGAGCCCATGGCGGCTTTGCCACTGTAATCACGTGCCTTTTGCAGATTCTTAAATTTATTAGAAATTGTTCAGCAACTTCTCTTCCAAATAGTTACCGGTAAATTTTAGAGCCACTTTGGCTTTTTCTGGATGTGCCTTTTAGTACGAATTAGAGATTTTTTATTTTTAATTTTAAATATGATACAAAACAGATAAAAAGCCCGTTAATATAAGCATTACAGTAAAAAAATAGTTGAGTCTCATTTTTCCTGTTAATAATCATAAAAGTATGGGCAGACCTTCCTTCATGTTTGGGAATAATTATCCACCTACGCTATTAGAATATCATCGGGATCGATATCAGTATTCCATCTAGAAATGACGTCAACTCAACTGATTAAAAAAAATAATTATAAAATTTAGACATATAAGTGAACCTCACACACTTTCTTTCTTGCCATCGTGCTAAAAGTGACACCACCCCAGTAGAAGAAAGCCATTTTCACTTTCTTTTTCTATAATCTCACAAAGCAAAAGCTGATAACAGATGGGTGAGAACGCTGCTGCCACCAAGAACCACCACCAGGCGTTGGAGCTGGCCATTGACCTGCCTTCTCAAAACTCCTCCAAATGCTTCGATGACGACGGCCGTCTCAAGCGAAGTGGGAGTGTATGGACTGCAAGTGCTCACGTAATAACAGCAGTGATTGGATCAGGAGTGCTTTCATTGGCATGGGCAATAGCTCAGCTTGGATGGGTTGCTGGTCCTGCTGTCATGTTCTTGTTCTCCTTTGTTACTTATTACGCTTCTTCTCTTCTCATTGATTGTTATAGGACCGGTGACTCTGTTTCCGGCAAAAGAAACTACACTTACATGGACGCTGTTCGTACCATTCTTGGTATTTTTTTTTTGCCAAATTTCTTTATTTGATTCTAGTTGTACACTATTGGGATTGTTCTAACATTTTTTTTTAAATGTTTCCAAGGTGGAGCTAAATTCAAGGCATGTGGGTTGATTCAGTATTTGAATCTTTTTGGTATTGCCATTGGATACACCATTGCAGCATCTATAAGCATGATGTGAGTTTTGTTATACAAAAAGCTTAAATTCTGTGTGTATATATATTTTTTGGTTATTTTGATTTCATGGTTTTGTTTGTGTACATACAATTTGGACAGGGCAATCAAAAGGTCTAATTGTTTCCACGACAACGGCAAAAAGAACCCGTGTCATGCTTCGAGCTATCCATACATGATAATGTTCGGTTTGATGGAAATTTTTCTGTCTCAGATACCAGACTTTGATCAGATATGGTGGCTCTCAATTGTGGCTGCAGTCATGTCTTTTACTTACTCTGCCATTGGTCTTGGCCTTGGTGTTGCCCAAGTTGCAGGTCTCAATCGCTTTTCAAACCAGTGTATATTAAATTAATTGAATTCAAGCTGACTCTAGCTTTACTCATTTATGATCAGCAAATGGAGCTTTCAAGGGTAGTCTCACTGGAATAAGCGTTGGAACTGTAACTCAAACCCAGAAGATATGGAGGAGTTTCCAAGCTCTTGGTGATATAGCCTTTGCTTATTCATATTCAGCCATCCTTATTGAAATTCAGGTTAATACTTTTTTTTTTGGTGTCAAAAAATCAATCAACATTGTAAAGCTATGGATTTTTTAATATTAACTTTGTTTTGTTTTTAAACAGGACACAATCAAATCCCCACCAGCAGAATCAAAGACAATGAAAAAAGCAGCAAAAATAAGCATTGCTGTAACGACTGCCTTCTATATGCTATGTGGCTGTATGGGATACGCTGCTTTTGGTGACTTTGCACCTGGAAATCTCCTCACTGGATTTGGTTTCTACAACCCTTTTTGGCTTCTTGACATTGCCAATGCAGCCATAGTTGTCCACCTTGTTGGAGCATATCAAGTGTTTTGCCAGCCTATTTTTGCATTTGTTGAGAGACAAGCAACACAAAGATGGCCAGAACGCTACTTCATCACCAAGGAAATCAAAATCCCAGTCCCAGGTTCCCGCCCGTATAACCTTAACCTGTTTCGTTTGGTTTGGAGAACTGGACTTGTGATCTCAACCACCGTCATATCAATGCTACTTCCCTTCTTCAACGACGTCGTGGGAATTCTGGGGGCATTCGGGTTTTGGCCTTTAACGGTGTATTTTCCAGTGGAGATGTATATTGCACAGAAAAGAATACCGAAATGGAGCACGAGATGGATATGTCTCCAAATGCTGAGCATGGCATGCCTTGTGATGTCAGTTGTTGCTGGGGCTGGTTCCATTGCTGGTGTTATGCTTGATCTTAAGGTTTACAAGCCATTCGAACCAACCTACTGATTGGTTCAATTTCAATCTTAGAAATTCGAAGGGTCCTCAAGTGGGGTGGGTTGATTTGGTGTGGTGCATTTTGTATTTTTATGTTTGTTTTCTTGTGCTTTTAGCAGTTTCTGTTTCAGAATCAATGAGTGGAAAATATGTAAATTATGCATTTGGATTGCAATATATCTATCGTCATTTCTTTTCAATTAGTTCTCTATACATATTCCATAGCACAACTTTATGAAAATAATAATGAGAAGAAGTACAGTACAGTGAGCTAGAATGCATTTTTTCCTATATTTTTATAATATAATGATACATCAATATAAAAGATAATAGATGAGAAAACATGAGTTTGTGGAATAATTTTTTTTACAAAGTGTAGTTATAACTTAATTAAATCTAATTTATTTTCCCTTTTTGGGGTGTACCTTAAGGCTGATTATTACATATTCCTTCCTAATAATTTTCATTGGTCTATTCACATTTACAATATATATATATATATATATATATATTTGATGTCTGGAATTGGTCTTAGGAACAATCCAGATATACGAAGATAGGAGCACTGATGACATAGTCCGGAGACCTATTTTCATATAGAATGGATCTATCTGTATAAAGATAGAGGAAAGACTCATACAAGGATAAAGAGCAATCTATACATTCAGTCGGGGGAACATTTTTTATTTTTGGTTACATGAGGTGCGGGCCTATGCTTTTGAGCATTGGGGCAGCTGGTGCACTAACCACTGGCGCCAGCTGCCATTGACACATTTACACTATATTTGTGGGCTCTACAATGAGCTTAGCTATCAATTTTGTAGACATAGGAGGAAAAGCAAAAGAAAAGCCGTTCAATATTATAAAGCAAAAATAATAGTGGGAAAGTCTAGGCCATGTGTCTCATTTAGAGACTACTAGAATTTGATTTATTTTGACACTTGATAAAATTTTCCTCTCTTAGTAATGATAAAATAAAATAAAATAAAATAACAATAATCTTAATGAAGAATTTTTAATATTATTATAATAATAATATTAATATATTTAATGTGTAACGGATACATTAAAAGTTTTCTCAACTTTATATTATTTTGGCTTTTAAAGTTTTATGACACCCCAAAATGTAAATTTTATATTATTGGTTGTAAAACATTTATTATTAAATACCCACATGTTAATTCATTTTTTAATGACATAAAATTAAATAACAATAGTCTTAATAAAGTAATTTTAATATTATTGTAACAACTATATTAATGTATTTAACACCTTGTGTAACTGACACATTAAAAGTTTTCTCAAGTTCGTAACTCCTATTATTATGGCATTTAAAGTTGGGATATTATTTAAAAAAAAAAAACCCTAAAATGTAAAATATTGTCAAATCAACGTTGGTTTCTATTATGAGTATATTTCTGACTGTATAAATGGGTTGGTAAAAGCTCAACAAGTCGATTCAATAGATAGACTCGAAAGATAAAAGTTCAATAGATTAGTCTAAGGGACTGGCCCAGCATGTAAAAGCCCAATTGTTAATGTCTAGCTCGCTGAAGTGATCAGCTCGCTACTGCAGTACACAGGTCGCAAGTCAGCCATAATTCAGCTCGCCTCATGCTCAATTCAAAATCGTCCTAGCGAGACTTAGCCCGTAGCTTAAATCGCACATTAAAAGAGTCTTTTCAGAAAGACAACAGTTTAAATTGAGAATGATTCAATTACCAAAATTGAAGATAAAATCAAATTTCTGATTTGGTGGAATATATTTCTTAATTGATATATGTTAGTTTTGGAATTGTATTTAATATGATACTTTTTCCTATTTTATTTGTACTCAAATTGTAATTCCTCATGCTATAAATAAGAATTGAAATTCATTATAAACAAACAATATTTAATAGCATACTGTTACTCTACAAAAATTATCAGAAGAGCAGTCATGGACGTAGGCATCTCTTTTGGCCAAACCACATAAAAACCCTTCATAGCTGTTCTTCCTCTTATTTTTTCTCTACTTTCTACTTTGTTTTACTGAATTTGCAGGTATTGTGTTAAAAACTTCGGTTGACCAAATTCACGCGTCGATAATTTCAAAAATAATATCTAAAAAGCCCTTTGTCATTAGTGGTTCGAAATTGGTTAGTGCTTTAGCCTAAAAACAACGGTTCCCTTAGTGACTAAGGGTAAATTGGTAAATATACTCATGCTTTAAATAGACAAAACCCTAAAACTCTCTCTTTTCTGTCCACTATCTCTCTCTTGCTTGTCAACTTTTTTCCCTCTCACTACCGTCACTCCTCCTTCTTACTACCATCCTTCTCTTTTCTCTCTCACCATCTCTCTTCTCTCTTATCGCTTTCTCTACACTTTTGTTGCATGCTGCTCGCCACTATCTTTCTTCATTTTATTATATGCTACTCGCTGATGTCTTTCTTCCCTTTTATTGGTCTTTATTCTCCCTATCGTTGGTCTTCATTTTCTTCGTCCATTTAAAGAGTAGAGATCCCAGATGGGATCTCCATCATCCATCAAGATAATGGATGGTAGAGATCCCATTTGAGATCTCCACATTTGGATATGATTATCGTTAAGCTTTTTCTTCTTTCTCAATCCCAGGTAAATAAGAGAGAGGGATTAGAAACAGAGTGATTGTATTGGGGCGGGGGGGGGGGGGGGGGGGGGGGGGGGGGGGAGGTGGGGTGAGGAAGGGGGGAAGAGAGAGAGAGAGATAGGAAATTGTAGTGGTGGAGGAAATGGACAACAAAGCTAAGGAAAGGTGGTGCATGTTGAAATGTTAGGTGGTTCATGGGATAAAATGATTATCATCACTTGGTATGCTCAGATTTCGATTGATTATGTCAAGTGATTACTGGTCGGTGCATGTGAGCCGGATGGGGTGTTTGAATTTTTTGATTTATTTTTGTTTGTGTTTGGTTGTAGAAAGGGCTTATGAAGATAAGATTTTGGTGAGTTTGAATTATGTGTTTGCTTGAATTTGATTGTGTTTGTGTTTGTGTTTGAATTTTTTTCTTTTTTTTTTTCCCCTTTTTTTAATTTAATTATGGTAAGGTTGAATTTGTTTGAAGATTGTAGTGAGCAATGTTGATGATTATGATTTTGGTTTTGGTCTTGGTTTTGTTGATGGCTTGGTTTGAATGATGAATGGTTGGCTTGGAGGTAGTGATGGATGTTGAACATCATTTTTTTTTTAATTTTTTTTATAAAGTGGATATCCAAGATGTGATCTCCACCATCCATCAAGATTCATGTACAGTGGAGATCACATCTGGGATCTCCACCTCCATTTGTAAATAATTTTAAATATAATGGATTGTTATATTTATTTTATGGTATTTGTTAATTAATAATAAGTAAATATAATAAGAAAATAATATTATAAACAAGGGTATTTTGATCGTTTCATGATTTTATCACAAAAATACTAAAAGATTGGATGAAAACTGCTTTTGGATTGATAGTTGTGAGTTTTTGGCTAACATTTTCAAAGTTGGGGTTCACTGATATTACATTCCATTTCAAGGGGTTTTTTTTTTTTTTTTTTTTTTTTAAAAAAGTTTTTTCCTTTAAAGTTTTGTAAAAAATATGAATTTAATATTATTGGTATTAAAAATTTTATTCCTAAATACCCACATATTAACTCCTTTTGTAAAGATATAAAATTAAATAACAATAATGTTAATAAAGTATTTTTAATATTATTGTAACAAATATATTAATATATTTAAAAACTTGTGTAACAGTTACATTAATAATTTTCACAAGTTTATAACTCTTAATATTATAGCTTTTAAAAGTTTATAACACTCAAAATATGGCTTATCAATTATCATTTATATTGTCGACGTTGAAATCTAATTGACGAGAATTTAATGCCCAATACTTGCAATCAATGTGAGAAAACACAAAAACCAAGAAAGATATAGCAAAGAACGCAGAACAAAACAAGAAAACAGAGGATTTTTAACGTGGTTCAGCGAGTGCGCTTACGTCAACGGCTATCTCTCTAAAATTTTGTAGAGTGGCAGTATGCTATTCAATTTGTCGTTTCTGTTACAATGATTTTAATCTCTATTTATAGAGGAAGTAACATTATAGATCTGGTAACAACAGAATAGGAAGAGAATCATAAATTAATTACACTTCCTAATCTGTTTGTATACAATCAGGAATCTACTCCACAAAATCCGAGATAACATTGACTAAGTTCGAATTTAAATTAACTTTCATATCTGGTGAGAGAATCACGATTAGATTGAGTAACTGCCATATCTGGAAGATTTGGTATAACTGTCCGCTGGGCGAACTGTTTACTGCCTTGAGCAACCTTGAGCTTGACTTCACTGAGTAGCGAGCTATATATAGAGCGAGCTTCATAGCGAACTGTAATTAAGTTGAAATGAGTTGACTCATGCGAATTGAAGAGCTCGTTGGGGCAAGCTGAGCTGTAGAGCTTACTGGGCTTGAATTGATAATTGGGCCTTGTTTGATGGGCCTTAGCATTTGGGCTGACTTGATTGGGCATTCATTAGGCTTTTACCAGCCCATTTAGTGAGTTCAGAAAACACACATAACATTAGCCCCCCAGCTCTCAGTTCGTTCTGTGAATTGGGAGCTCCAGCTCGCTGGTAAAAGCTAACTTCTCTGATAAGCTAACTTGGATTACCGTTTCGCGCCTTTTCAAATTCAATCCCATCAACTCTGACACGTAGCGGTGATATAGGAGATAACTGAACCGTCTTTGGCACGTTTCGTGCCACATGCATTTAATGCGTACGTCTTTCAACTGACGGCTACATGATTACAGAATTGTTACTCATGCTGCACCGTTGGATCGATGGCGGTTACTCAGCATGCAGATCTGATGGCTGGGTTTTGAGCTCGTCCACCTATATAAACTGGTGGAACCCTTTCATTCTATTTTTCATCTATCACTTTCTCTCAAAGCCACCAAGTTTTCTCAGCAATCTCACTGGTTTTTCATGAAATCGACACTTTCAGTCGCTGTTCTACACACTTTCATCAAAGATTCACGGTAAGTTCTTTCTTTTGATTTCAAGCCTTCATTTTTATGATTTGCTGAGTTAATGTTGCACTATGTTTGTGCTTTGTTATCTGCCTAAATGGTTTGAATGCATTGTGTTGTTACTGTTGAATATTTGCTGTTCTGGGTTTCTTGTTGAATATGACGTTTCAACTCCTGTTGATTTGATCCTATAGTATGTTTGTTTGAGACCTGATTATTGTTTGTGGTCTGTTATGCATGCTAACTGTTGGATTAGATACCTATAGAATGCTAGCTCGTAGGTCATTTCTTCATAGATTGAGTTCCCCACTAAATGAGCGATATGCGAAATAGGAAACTTAGAAATTTTTTTAGTATTTTTGGTAATCTGTTCGTTGCAACCTGAACATGCTTCCTTTAAACAGATGTCTTCAAGTGGAGCTCGTAATATTAATGAAGCAGCTCGAGGTAGAGAGGTTCAGGAGCTGGATGAGGCTCGGGCTGTAGAACGACGAGCTCACAAAGAAAGAAAAAGTCGCGAGACATTCGCACACAATTCCTTTACATTAGGTCTTTTCGATTTGATAGGGCTTGTTCTTCAATTTCACATCCTTAGGGGTTATCGTGCGTTGTCACCCATTCCCGCGAGCCATGCATGCTATTCTCCATGGGGGTACGTCGCTGTCAGTACCCAACATCTCGAGCAAGGACTAAGGTTCCCCATTCATCATTACCTGATCGAGTTCCTAAACATAGTCAAGCTCGCGTCTTTCCAGTTGACACCGAAGTCATATACGCAGTTGACTTCGTTAACTCTAGCTTTCTTAAGAAAAAATCTTCCTCCCCCAACTTCAAAGATCATTCAGCATCCTATAGTTTCAAGGCTTTGAGTACAAAAAAGAGGGAAAAACCAGATGACATCTATTATCTCACAGCTTGTCCCAAGGAGGAGGTGCAAAGGGCAAGTCTAATGTTGGGGCATATAAGACGAGCTGGTTCTTTGTCTCCTGCCCTTCTCTCATGGGTCTTAACAATTTCAGCTTCGTTTTGAAACTAGGTATGTAGAGGGGAATCTTTAGCGAGCTATTTTATTTTATTTTATTTTTAACATTTTGCTTTTTAGCGCTAAAAATGGACGAGTCTCCTCTCAGTGACAAGGAAAAAAGGGCTCTTAAGGTGCTCGCGAACTAGAGCGAAGTGAGCATCAGTGGTAAATTTGACACCGCCTTTCTTCAGACTCATGACCTTGCTCCTCCTGAGGATTCTCCGCTACTAAATCCTGAAGAGGACTTAGGGAGCATGGACGATGACCTTATACTTCCTTCTGTCCTTGATGTCCCTGTCGGGAAGAGGATACATCTGCTCCTCGATCATCTCCAAATCCTGGCACCATTTCGCGAGCAGATGCAATAGCTCCTACCCTTAGCTCGCAGACAGAAACTACAACTGCTCCAACTCTAGCTCGGACAGCTTCAGCTCAAAAAGCTCCTGTTGTACAGCTAGATTCAACTCATTCCCCTATTCGAACAACTCTTCCAAGAGTTCCATCTCCACCTGCCCAAGCGAATCCAGTTCCCAGTCCAATAGTTCCAACACCTGTTGAAGAGACACCGGTTCCAACTCATACTCCACCAGTGGGTGCATCTCAAACAACCATTCCCTCAAGCCCTGCTTCTTCATCTGCGTGAGCTCCAACCAAGAAGAAAAAACTTGCTCTTTTGGAGTGCCTTCCAAAGTGACCTGCCAAAGCTTCATCCTTTATTCTAGTAAAACGACTTGCTGAAACATCAACCTCTCCAGCTGCTCCTTCGAAGGGATCTAAGTGACCTACCAAAGCAAAAGCACCCTCGGTTGCCGCTCCCAGTGAGGTGCCACCTAAAGCAGCAGCGGATCTTCCCCAGGATCCAACTTTCAGCTCGCAGCTCGAAGCACAAGACGCTCTATCCGAGGTTGCTCCCCAAGCAACCCGAGCTGGCACCAACAGGAGAATAAAGAAGAATTGGACTAGGCGTGCCTTTTTCACGTGACATCATGTTTACTGAAGTGAAGAATTTGAGGTCGCAGAGGCACTCGGGACTCCCTCGCCAACAATGCCAGACGTCGAAATTGGACCTGAGGGGAGATATTTAATTTCTATTTAACTTCCCTCTCGTGAACTGGCCAACAATTATGTTGACTTAAGCGAGGGTCTTAGAGAATAAATCCCTCACGGGTACGTCCTTGAACGAATACGCAGCTCGTCATGCTATGCTGGTAAGTCATTTTTCCTTTCACCTCCTAGTTTCTTTACTTCATCAAATGTTAACTTGTAGAATTTTCAGGCCGCTCTTGCATCAATAAAGCAGAGGAGGGAGACTAGATTCGCTGAAGATCGAATAACGAGGCTGGAGAGCGAGCTAGAGAAAGCCAAGGGAGAGATGAACTCCTTGGCTGAGGGAGCTCGAGATGGGAAAAGGTTCATGGAGGGCTACGAGGCCAAGATAGCTACGCCGAACATTGCTAAGCAGATTGCCGAGGAAGCTCTGGTGCAGTTAAAAGATGATATCGAAACCACCAGGTCGCACCTTACTGCCTTGCTACGTAATTGTGAGATGAACGTGACAATGCAAAAGGTGAACTGAACAATATGAAGGACGAACTAAGGCATTTTGAGCAACGAGCTGAGATCGCGAAGAAACAAGTAGAAGTGCTCAGACAACAGGTTGAGGCTGCAGTACAACGAGTTGAGGCTGCTGAGCAACAGATTGAAAGAGCAGAAGCTACCGCTCAATGGGCTAATGAGGCCGAACATAGAGCTGAGGTGCTAAGGCAACAAGTGGGGGATGTAGTGCAGCGAGCTAAGGCTGCAGAGCAGAAGGTGGAGAATGTGCTACAGCGGGCTGAGGCTATGGAGAAGCTAGTTGAAACAGCTGATCAACTAGCAGGGGCTGCGTATCAAGAGGCCGAGGTTGCTAATCACTGAGCAAATGAAGCCTTCGAAGAGTTGATGGCTCTCCGAGAAAGATCTATTCAAGAAATGGAAGAGCAGGTTGCTGAAGCCAAAGATGAGGCTGAGGAAAGAACAGGTCGTAATTTTCTTTACACACTATGGATGTCCCATCCTAACATGGATTTTTCTATCTTTGGCAATGAGGGACTCCGAGCTGTGGAAGAGTTCAAGACTGAGACTACCTCGTCTCCAGTTGATGAAGTTCCTCTAGCAACACAAGCTCCTAGCATAACTCCTCAGACTGAGCCCGTTGTAGACCTCGAATCTTCCAGCACATCTTCGAACGACAACTCTCTTTTAGGGCCGGATTCTCCAGCTCGAAACTAAGAGCTCGTTTTTTTTTTTTTTTTTTTTTTTTGCATTTGTATTCTTTCAACTTCGATTTGTAGAGAATTTTTGAATTTAATAGAATTTTTTTCTTAATATCTCCTCTGTCGAATATGTTTATGTCATTGTATTTGTTGTAATATATTTGATGTTTTCATTTTATAATTCATAAGATTTCTTGCAAGCTAACTGTTATAACATAAACTTGTTCAAAATCTGATATAATAATTTAAGCAATCGCTTAATTCAACAGTTAATAAAATTTTATAATATAAGCAACTGATCAGAACCTCTTTCTACCGTATTAGAGTGTTGATGAGCTATGCAGGGTTACGTAACCTTGCCTGCTTTTTAGGCTCTTTTTTTAGCGAGCTATGCATGGGTACATAACCTCGTCTGCTTTTTAGGCTCTTTTTATTTTAGCGAGCTATGCAGCGGTACTTAACCTCGCCTGCTTTTTAGGCTCTTTTTCATTTTAGCGAGCTATGCAGGAGTACTTAACCTCGCTTGCTTTTTTGGCTCTTTTATTTTAGCGAGCTATGCAGAGGTACTTAACATCGCCTGCTTTTTAGACTCTTTTATTTTAGCGAGCTATGCAGGGGTACGTAACCTCGCCTGCTTTTTTGGCTCTTTTATTTTAGCGAGCTATGCAGGGGTACTTAATCTCACCTGTTTTTTAGGCTCTTTTTCATTTTAGCAAGCAGCGAGCTAATCAACACGGAGCCCATTAACTTAGTGAAATAATGCATATCATGAGAGAATTGGAGCTTTCATTATCTACACCAGGATTAAATTATATGTAACAAATAAAGTTACTGATAATATGGTCGAAGATGTTCGGCATTCCAAGTTCGAGAGACTTCAGCTCTATTCACATTGGCTAAACGATAAGCTCTATTTCCCAAATTTGCTTTGACGACATAAGGTCCTTCCCAATTTGGGCTTAAGGACTCATCACTGGATTTGCAAGCTCCAAGTAGAATGAGGCGCAGTACTAGATCTCCTGCAATTAAAACTGCAAATTCGAACAATCTTGTTATAGTACCTCGCAATCCTCTGCTGATAAACTGCCACCCTCAACCATGCTGCTTCTCTTGTTTATTCAAGCAGATCAAGGTTTGTGGCGAGTAGCTGATCATTGTCATTTGGATTGAAGGTCGCTCTTCGCTACGAGGTGACTTCTAATTCTGCTGGGATCATGGCCTTAGATCCATATACCATTGAAAAGGGTGTCTCGCCTGTGGTACTGCGAGCTATGGTTTTGTAAGCCCATAATACCTTCTGAAGTTCATCTATCCACGCTTCTTTCTTTGCTTCCAGTTTCATCTTTAGGGTCTGCTTTATAATTTTGTTCACAGCTTCAACTTGGCCATTGGCTTGTGGATGGTCCACTGCTGATAAGCTCTTTACGATCTTCAGGTCGTTGCAGAACCTAAGAAATTGGTCGCTGCTGAACTGGGTCCCATTGTCCGTCACGATCTGTTGTGGGACTCCGAATATGCAAATAATATTATTCCACATAAATTTTTCAATCATTGTAGTAGAAATTTCAGCCAACTCCTTCGCTTCTGCCCACTTAGTGAAGTAATTGACTGCGATCACGACATGCTTGCATCTTCCACGAGCTGTTGGCAGAGGCCCGATCAAATCCATTCCCCAAATTGCAAAGGGCCATGGGCTCACAATTTGTTGGAGATAAGCTGGTGGAGCTTGCGGAATCTGAGCAAACCTCTGACACTTGTCACATTTCTTGACAAGGTCGATGGCATCCTGCTTCATGGTGGGCCAATAGAAACCCTGACGAAGTGCTTTTTGGGCTAAAGACAACCCCTCAGCATGGTTTCCACAATGGCCTTTGTGTATCTGCCTCATTACCGCATCACAATCTTGGCCATCGATGCATCTCAAAAGTGGAGCTAAAAACCTCTTCTTATACAGCACATCATCGTAGATGTAGTACCTGGCTGCTCTAGCTCGCAAGAGCTGTGCTTCCAGCTTATCACAAGACAGCTTTCCATCTTGCAGATAGTTCAAAATCGGACCCATCCAAGAATTGGGCTATAAAGTTATGGCCATCATTAAATTCTTCTTTTCCGTACTTAGAGCTGGTAGGAACTCTACTAAAATTGCCCCAAGGAAGTCTGCATCCCGTGTGGTCACAAGATGAGCTAATGCATCTGCATGTGCATTCTGAGCTCGTGGGATCTGCTTTACCTCGCATTTCTGGAAGGCACTTAGTATTTCATGAACTTTCTGGAGGTACAGAGCCATTTTTGGTCCCTTGGTTTGGTACTCCCCCATAATGTGGCAAACTACGAGCTGCGAGTCACTGAAAACCCTTAGCCGTTCAGCTCGCATTTCTCTAGCTAGACGTAGACCTGCGAGCAGTGCTTCATATTCAGCCTCATTGTTTGTAGCTTGGAAACCAAACCTTAAAGCATAAAGGATCTTGTGGCCTTCAGGACTAATCAGCAAAATTCCAACTCCAGCCCTCTGCTCGTTGGATGATCCATCAACATAAAGCTCCCAAGTCGGACTTTCAGAAGATTCAGCTTCATCATCCACAGGCCCTGTAAATTCTGTAATGAAATCTGCCAGAGCTTGAGCCTTGTTAGCCGTCCTCGGCTTGTACTGAATGTCAAATTGTGCAAGCTCCACTGCCCATTTCAACAAACGACCTGAGGTGTCCGCTTTCTGTAGAACTTGCTTTAGCGGATACTGAGTGAGGAATTTGATTGTGTGAGCTTGAAAGTAAGGTCGTAGCTTCCTTAATGCGATCACCAGACAATAAGCAAGCTTCTCCATCTGTGAGTACTTGGTTTCAACATCTTGCAGCCTTTTACTCACATAGTACATTGGAAGCTACGTCTTCTCCTATTCTCGCACTAAAGCAGCACTTAAAATTTGCTGAGACACTCCTAACTACAGAATCAGCTTTTCTCCTTCTTTGGGCTTAGAAAGGAGTGAGCTCGCCCCATGTACTCTTTCAATTGCTGGAAGGCTACTTCACACTGCTCGGTCCACTCGAAGCTTTTTGCCTTCTTCAAGATATCGAAAAATGGAATGCATTTATCCGTAGCTTTCGAGATGAACCTACTTAGTATCGTGACCTGGCCATTGAGGCTATATACATCCTTTACCCTGGTTGGTGACTTCATGTCGATCAGTGCTCTAATCTTCTCAGGGTTGACCTCAATGCCTCTACTGTTCACCATAAAACCTAAAAAATTCCTAGAAGCTACACCAAACGCGCACTTGTGTGGATTCAGTTTCATCTGATAGCTCCTCAGAATCTGAAACATTTTCTCTAGGTCGCGCACATGATCACCCACCTACTTGGATTTTACTAACATGTCATACACCTAGACCTCCATGGTCTTTCCAATCTGCTATTCAAACATCATGTTTACCAAGGGTTGGTAGGTCGCTTCTACGTTTTTCAACCCGAATGGCATCACCTTATAGCAGTATAATCCGCGGTCTGTCACAAACGAGGTGTGCTTTTCATCCTCGGGATTCATTGAGATCTAATTATAACCCGAGTATGCATCCATAAAACTCAGGAGCTCATGTCCAGCTGTAGCATCCACAAGCTAGTCTATCCTTGGCAGGGGAAAGCTATCTTTCGGGCAAGCCTTATTCAAGTCAGTGAAGTCAATACACGTTCTCCATTTCCCGTTCTTTTTCTTTACTAACACGGGATTGGCGACCCAGGTCGGGTAGTAAGCTTCTCAGATAAACTTGTTGGCCAGCAACTTATCTACCTCTTCTTTCAATGCTAAGTAGCGCTCCCCTGTCATTGCTCTCATCTTCTGGTGAACTGGTTTGTGGTGAGGATCAATATTCAACCTGTGCGACATCACCTTGGGATCTATCCCCACCATGTCTTCATGATTCCACGCAAACAAATCTAAGTTCGTCTTTAGGAAGTCAGTGAGCTAGGCTCTCAGTTCTAGAGCTAAACCTCTCTCTAGTTTCAAGCATATTTCTGGATCTGTCTCGCTGACTTGAATATCTTCCAATTCTTCGACTAGCCCTGTAGCTCGGTCTGCATCTACCTCACGAGGGTCCAAGCCGTGACTGACCCCTTTCTCGGTCATAGCTCATGGCTCGCCCCCTGAAACCACGTTCACTTTCTTTCCTCTTACACTCATCTTAACAGCATCCTCATAGCAGCGTCTGGCCAAATGCTGCTCTCCCTGAACACATCCAATGCCATTAGGGGTTGGAAATTTTACCGTGAGGGTCCTGGTTGAAGTAACTACATCCAACTCGTTCATAGCAGGTCTTCCCAGGACCACATTGTATGCTAATGGGTAGTCAATTATCAGAAAATCTGCCAACATAGTAGCTTGACGACCTGCTTCCCCAAGAGTAAGTGGTAGCTTGATCTGGCCCACTTGTACAACAACATCTCTAATGAAACCATTTAAAGGCTCTGGGGATGGTCTCAGTTGTTCCGCTCCTAGCCCCATTTGCTCAAAACAACTCTTGTACATCACATTTACCGAGCTCCTAGTATCAATCATGATACGTCATACTTCCATGTTGCTGATCTTAGCTCGGATGACCAGCGCATCATTGTGAGGCCAAATCACACCTCTAGCATCTTTATCAATGAATACAATTTCATCCGAGGTTGTTTTTACTCTCTTTACGGGTCCCTTCGACCCACTGACCTGAAAAGTATAATTGACTTCTTGGACATACCTCTCGTGCGACCTGTTTGAAGCACCTGCGATATGAGGGCCACCATAAATTGTAAAAATAGTTCTTACCACAAGCTCATGCTTTGGCTCGGGAGCTCGCTGTGGCTGTTGCTGTCTTGGTTGTCGTTGAGGTAGTTCTTGTGGAGGTTGCGAGTCTGCAGGTCTCGCTACATAGTCTCTCAAGCGACCTCTCCTAATTAATTTTTCAATGGCGTCTTTCAACGCCCAACAATCTGAAGTATTGTGCCCGACCTCATTATGATAGGTACAAAACTTGCTTCAATCTCTGTGTTGAACAGGGGCTCTAAAAGGATAAGGCTTTCCAAAATCTTCCTATTCCTTTCTACTGCGAAAATCCTATCCGATGAGTCCGTCAGGACGCTGTACCCTTCATGACTATCCAGACGTCGAGGTTGCTCATTTCTTGGCTCTCTCCTCGCCTTTTTAGCAATTTGATTGTTCGAGCCACTGTTTCTACCTTCTCCCTCGTTCCTGCCATTGCTTCTCTTTTTCATCTGGCTGGAACTGCCCGCTTCATTCTTCTGGCTGGGCTTCTTCGGACCGAAAGTTTCCTCCCTCTGATCTCCTTTGCAGCTCGCTCATAGAATTCTCACAGATCCTTCACTGGGGACTTGTAAATATGCTCAAACAGTTTTCCATCCTTGCGCAACCCAGCTGAGATCGTTGATAGTATACTCTCATCTAATGGATGCTCAACATTTGCGACCTCGTGTTTAAATCTGGTGTTATATTCTTTCAACGACTCATCCTGACGCTGGAAGATGGTAGCTAGGTGGCAGGATGGAGTGAACTGCCTTCTCAATGTCCTGTATTGGCCAACAAACTTCTGCTGACATTCTTCCCAACTACTTACGCTGCGAACTGGGAGATTCTTGAACCACGTCCTTGGAATATCCCCCAAAGTAGCTGGGAATACACGACACTTTACCATAGGATTATTTGTCTGCAAGTCCATCTGAACATTAAAGGCGTCGAGATGGTCATAGGGGTCACTGTCCCCATTGTATTGCTGAATATTCGGCATCTTGAACCTCGGAGGGAGAGGTTGCGTCTCAATTTCTCTTGTAAATGGGGTCCTTTACCCGTGGTACCCACGCAGCTCCAGGGCTCCAGGTCACGCTTCTAACTGCTGGACCCTCTGGAAGAGCTCCTCTACTTGTGGGTCTCGGGGCTCATATCTCCTCTTGTGGTCGGGACCTGGGGAAGGGTGCTCTGGGTCATATCTCTCGTGCCCTTCGAACGAGCCTCCAGGCTGATAGGATCTCGCATGTCATTCGTTCACTTCATCCACATGCCGAGTTGCAGCTCGAACTCTATCATGACTGACTTCCACCCTCCAACTTCCATCCTGGCTCAACCTTACCACCAGGTTTGCTGGGCATGCGATTTCCCTTTCTTTGCGGATAGGGTGGCCTCCAGCTCTAGAGCGCGCATTAGAGGAACGAACTGAGCCGACAGGTCGCGGATTTCCCTTACTAGCCTTTCAAGCACCTGCATTGCTCCATGTTGCTGGGGCACGTGCCTTGGTGCTTAAACCTCATCCCTAGTTACGTTCTGTGCCTGTGCCTGCACTAATATATTGACGGCCTCTGTGAGCTGCCTGACCATGTTCTCTAGTGCCTCTTACCTTTGATACCACACCTGTTGCCCATCAACTACTGGGGCGATTGGAACTGGTTAACGGGGAGGCAAAGGCGGCATATTTGCTGCAGCACCAGCTACCTGACCATACAACGTACCTATTGCATGCACCAGTGCACCTTCCACCTGTTGCGTATCATATTGATGGTGATTGGGCTAGCTCTCTGCTTGGTCAGCCTACGAGCCCACATATTTGGTTTGTCTGGTTCTTGCCATGTTATCAGAAATTAATGGATTGAGATGAAAAATATTACAGTTTGGGCCCTTCTTCTAGCGCCAAAATGTTGAAATTGAAATCCAGTCGATGAGAATTCAATGCCCAATACCTGCAATCAATGTGAGAAAACATAAAAACCAAGAAAGATATAGTAAATAACGCAGAACAAAACAAGAAAACATAGGATTTTTAACGTGGTTCAGCGAGTGCGCCTACGTCCACGGCTGTCTCTCTAAAATTCTGCAGAGTGACAGCATGCTATTCAATCTGTTGTCTCTGTTACAATGATTTTAACCCCTATTTATAAGGAAAGTAACGTTACAGATCTAGTAACAATAAAATAGAAAGAGAATCATGAATTAATTACACTTTCTAATCTGTTTGAATAAAATCAGGAATCTGCTCCACAAAATCCGAGATAAGGTTGACTAAGTTCGAATTTGAATTAACTTCCATATCTGGTGAGAGAATCACGATTAGATTGAGTAACTACCATATCTAGAAGATTTGGTATAACTGTCCGCTAGGCGAACTGTTTACTGCCTTGAGCGACCTCGAGCTTGACCTCGTTGAGTAGCGAGCTATATATATAGAATGAGCTTCATAGCGAACTGTAATTAAGTTGAAATGAGTTGACTCATGCGAACTGAAAAGCTCGCTGGGGCGAGCTGAGCTGTAGAGCTTACTAGGCTTGAATTGATAACTAGGCCTGAATTGATAATTAAGCCTTGTCTGATGGGCCTTAGCATTTAGGCTGACTTGATTAGGCCTTTATTAGGCTTTTACCAGGCCATTTAATGAGTCCAAAAAACACACATAAAATATATCAATGCTTGTCCTAAAAGGAAACCAAATTGAAAATGCAATATAGTTGAGTAATGGAATTCTCTTCCTAAAAGAAAAGGAAAACAATCCACTATATACATAGTCCTCTCAAATCAAAACCATGCACCTCTAATTTTCTCTTTAATTTTCCTTTTTGTTTGTTTTTAACATGGTTGCCCACTTGATCATTTTCTCTTATCTTTCATGGCAGTCATGAAGACTAAGAGAATCAAAGTTAACCTACTAACCACGAAGTTGGTCCTTCCATCAAGTCTCTTCTAAACAACTTGCTCACCTACGTTCTTGCTCACATGACCTCTAATTACACCACTGACCTTTTCAACATGGATCTAGGCTGTAAAGATCTTCATGAAATTGAAAAAATATATATATATATATATTATTATGTTGTCCAACATGCTTGCATGGATAGTTTTCCTATTGCTCTATGGCCGATCAGCAAAAAAGCTTCTTCCTACTTGAAACATTGTAAAGATAACGACAATGCAAAGGCTCTCTTCAAACTAGGCATGTACGAGTATTTCACTTCACCTGAAAAAGAATTAGGACTCAAGTTGTCAAAAAAAGAGCTGTTGGGATTTTTTTTTTTTATATTTCTTAATGTGGGTTTACATATTAAATAACAATTATATTATGGGCTATCTATTTTAATAGGGCCAAATAAGTGATCTATTAATTGGGCTCTATAAATATCTATTGGGTATGAGCTTTAATGTATAGAAACCTAATACTAATTAAATTAAAGTTAATAGGAACCTAATTAGGTTAGTATATAAATAACATAATTAGGGTTATGGTCCCCAAGTCAAATCAACACAATTTTGCTCTCTTTTCTCTTTCCCCATTCAAGAAGAAAAATATAGAGTAACCTAAGGAGATTTGACTGTGAAAGATTCAATCCTACTCAAGTTTAATAATATGAATTCAGGTATGTTTTCTATAATAATTCGTATTGATTTAATATGAGTTTTTAGATTTTGATATATGTTTTAACCTATTAAAGTTGTTTCCAACAAATGGTATCAGAGCTAATTCATATTGAATCAATGAGAAATTAATTAATCTGGTTTATTATTGTTATCGTGGAAGCATAAATATATATATATATATATATTGAATTTTCATGATATTTTTTTTTTTTTTTTTTTTTTTTTTTTTTTTGTGTGTTTTCAAGAGTGTTTTTTTTTTTAAAAAAAAACCATTGAAGAATATATTAAATATATATAGTTTTGTGCTTTTCGATTCTGCACGAGAGCATCTGTCAAGCTTTGGTCTTCTGTGTTTTGGATATTTGCTATTTTGTTTCTTTTGGTTTTGGTTGGCGTGCATAAAAGTCAAAAGTGCTTTTTGTGTTTGTTTTGGATTATTAAAACAAGCATGAATATGTATATATTTAATCGGGATTGTCAGGTCAATACAAGCATGAACATATATATACTTAATCAGGTTTGCTTGAATATATTTAATCAGGTCACTTGACTTTTGTTCTTTTTGGAGTGAATGAAACAATATGCTGCTGGTGACTTTTGTTCCTTTGTTTTTTTTTGTTTTTTTTTTGTTTTTTTTTTTTTTGTTTTGGCATGAAAGTCATTAAGACTAGTGTATTGTGTTTTATATATATATATATATATATATATGCGTGAAGAATATATAGTTTTGGTGTGAATATATATGAATATCATTAAGACCAGTGTATTATTATATATATATATATATATATATATAATCAACAATGCAAGCATAATGATTAAATTGATGAAAGTTTTGCTTTGGTTTGAAAATAAAAGTTTGTTGATATATGTATTATGTTTGATATTTCAAAATAAATTGAATTGAAATTATATGTTGCCAAAGTAACCTCTATAATTAAATTTGTTTATTTTGAAATATTAAGATGTATATATCTATTGTTTATGCGAATAATGACCGGCCCAAAGGAAGGTTATTATTTGACCAAATAATGGGCATACTTGTGATAATAAATATGTGATGATTATTAGGTTTTCCATGTGAGTAATAAGTCAGTCCAAAGAAAGACTTATTACTTGATGAGATTAATTGTTAATATTTGATTACTACACAAAGAGTATCACTTATAATTGATATTTCTGTCCAAAGACTAAAGATCAATGTTGTGCTAGGTATCTTGTTTTAGGGCCCACCATTATGGGAATAGTTTAATCATGTCATGTATGAATTTATTAATTGAGTATTCTTATCTTATAATATGATTATTAATTGTGAGCTTGTATTTGTTTTGTTCTCGATTCAGTTACTACTTCTGCTTCAACAATAACTGCTAATATCAATTCCATTCATATGCTTAATTGCACGAATTTTAAGAATTGGAAAGAGAACGTTATGATTGTTCTCAATTGCATGGATCTTGACCTTGCGCTTTGGGAAGAACGGCCTACATCTCTTAATGAGAATAGTACCGTTGATGAAAAGACGAGTATGGAGAAGTTGGACCGTTCTAATCGTATGTGTCTTATGATCATGAAACGTTCCATTCCGGAAACTTTTAGGGGCTCTATGTCCGAAGAGAAAAATGCTAAGAAGTTCCTTGATGAAATAAACAACGTTTTACGAAAAACGAAAAAGGTTGAAACAAGTACCATTTTGGCTAACCTTGTTTCAATGAAGTATAAAAGAAAAGGGAACATAAGAGAGTACATCATGGAGATGTCTTATATTGCTTCCAAACTAAAAACACTAAAGTTACAGCTATTTGAGGACTTGCTGGTGCACTTAGTTTTGATTTCTCTTTCTGCACAATACAGTCAGTTTAAAGTGAGTTATAACACTCAAAAGGATAAATGGACTTTTAATAAGCTCATATCTCACTGTGTGCAAGAAGAAGAAAGATTGAAGCGAGAAGGTATTGAAAGTGCTAACTTAGCAACTATCTCTAAAGATAAGAAAAGGAAAAGAGGAAAAGAAGCTGCAGTTGAGACATCACAGCATAAGGTACAAAAGAAACAAGATGAAGAGTTTACCTGTTACTTTTGCAAGAAAGCTGAACACATGAAGAAAGAATGTCCCAAATACGTCAACTGGCATGTCAAGAAAGGTATGCTTCTCAATTTAGTTTGTTCTGAAGTTAATTTAGCTTCTGTACCTAAACACACTTGGTGGATAGATTCTGGTGCTACTACTCACATAAGTGTGTCTATGTAGGGTTGCCTGTGGAGCCGACAGTCAAGTGATGCTGAAAGATTCATCTATGTGGGCGATGACAAAATGGTTGCAGTAGAGGCTATATGAAATTTTAGGTTATTATTAAGGACTGGTCATTTTTTGAATTTGGAAGAGACTTATGTAGTACCGTCTTTTAGAAGGAATTTGGTTTCAGTTTCTGTTTTGGACAAATTTGGTTATTCTTGTTCATTTGGAAATAATAAATTTAGTCTTTTTCAATATTCGAATCTTATTGGTACTGGTTCTTTATCTTTACATGATAACCTATATTTGTTTAATACAATTGCCTCAATTAATGAAACTTTGCATATAAATTCACGAGGTACAAAACGAAAATTAACTGACAGGGATTCCGCCATATTATGGCACAAGCGTTTAGGTCATATCTCTAAACAGAGAATTCAGAGGCTTGTGTCTGACGGGATTCTTGATCCCTTTGATTTGACAGATTTCGAAGTCTGTATTGAGTGTATTAAAGGGAAACAGACAAACATTAGGAGATTAGGTGTCAATAGGTGTTCTGATGTCTTAGAACTAATTCATACTGATATTTGTGAACCATTTCCTATAACTTCTTGGAATGGTCAATAGTATTTTATTACGTTCATAGACGATTATTCAAGGTATGGGTACCTATATTTGATACATGAGAAGTCTCAATCCCTGAATGTTTTTAAGACCTTCAAAGTTGAAGTTGAAAATCAATTTGACAAGAAAATTAAAGCTGTCAAATATGACCGTAGTGGTAAATACTATGGCAGATATGACGGATCTGGTGAACAACGTTCAGGATCTTTTACGAAATTCCTAAAGGAATGCGGTATCGTCCCGCAATACACAATGTCAGGCAAACCTAACATGAATGGTATTGCTGAAAGACGAAACAGAACACTTAAGGATATGGTAAGAAGTATGATAAATCATTCATCTTTACCAGAATCCCTCTGGGGAGAAGCATTAAAGACTGCAGCATATATCCTCAACAGAATTCCAAGCAAAGCGGTAGCTAAAACCCCTTATGAATTATGGATGGGCAAAAAGCCTAGTATAAGGCATTTATATGTTTGGGGTTGTCCAGTTGAGGCAAGACCTTATAGGCTAAATGAAAAGAAACTGGACTCAAGAACTGTAAGCTACTATTTTGTTGGGTATTTTGAACGGTCAAGGGGTTTAAAGTTCTACGATCCCACTACTAGAACATTTTTTGAGACGGGAAATGCGAGATTTTTTTAGGAAGTTGAGTTTATGAGGGGAGATAAGATTAAAGACATTGTCTTTGAAGATGAATTTATTTCTCTTCCTGCTATTGCTATTAATAATGATCAGGTTTCTATTCCTGACATTGTTCAAAATACAAATCCGGAATATCAAGACAATGTAAACGAGCTCCCTGTGCAAAATGAAGAAATTATACCTGAAGTGCAAACTCAACAACCTCAAGAGGATGTATCATTGAGACGATCCACTAGAGAAAGGAGAAGTGCGATTCTGGATGACTATATCGTTTTTCTCTAAGAACATGAAGTTGATATATGAGTGGTGGAAGATGATCCAATCAAATTCCATCAAGCCAAACAAAGTTCTAATTCTCAAAAGTGGATCGGTGCTATGAATGATGAGATGAATTCCATGAAAAACAATGACGTTTGGGATCTCATTGAATTTTCTGAAGGTGCGAAACCCATTGGTTGAGAGATATAAAGCTCGTCTAGTTGCCAAGGGTTTCACTCAGAAAGAAGGCATTGATAACAAAGAGACTTTCTCTCCGATTTCAATGAAAGACTTTTTCATGATTATAATGGCACTCGTGGCTCATTTTGATTTAGAGTTACATCAAATGGATGTAAAAACTGTGTTTCTCAATGGTGACATTGACGAAACAATATATATGATGCAACCAGAAAACTTTGTATCCGGTGACCCAAAGAAAATTGTTTGCAAATTAAAGAAATCCATCTATGGTCTCAAACAGGCTTCCCGTCAATGGTATCACAAATTTCATCAAATCATTATCTCATATGGATTTGAGGTAAATAAGGTTGAAGATTGTGTATATCATAAGTTCAGTGGGAGTAAATACATATTTCTGGTGTTATATGTTGATAACATACTACTTGCTAGCAACGATATAGGCTTATTGCACGAAACCAAGAGATTTCTGACAAAGAATTTTGAGATGAAAGATCTTGGGGATGCCTCTTTTGTATTAGGTATACAGATACATCGAGATCGAACTCGAGGTATCCTTGTGTTATCACAAAAGAGTTATATTGAAAAAGTTCTTGATAGATTTGGCATGAAAAGTTGCACCAGGAGACATCCCTGTAGCTAAAGGAGACAAGTTTAGTCTCAGTCAGTGCCCTAAAAATGAGTTGGAAAGAAAAGAAATGCAAAAGATTTCTTATGCATCAGTTGTAGGAAGTCTAATGTATGCTTAAGTATGCACGCGTCCGGATATTGCGTTCATAGTGGGAATGTTGGGCAGATATTTAAGTAATCCAGGGATGGATCATTGGAAAGCAGTCAAACGAGTTATGCATTATTTACAGAGAACAAAAGATCACATGCTCACATATCGGAGATCAGATAATTTAGAGATCGTTGGGTATTCTGATTCCTATTTTGCTGGATGCCAAGACAGTAAAAGATCCACGTCGAGCTATATTTACCTGCTAGTTGGAGGAGCTATTTCTTGGAAGAGTGCTAAGCAAACACTCATAGCTTTTTCCACCATGGCAGCTGAATTCATAGCTTGTTATGAAGCATCTAATCATGGGATATGGCTTCGAAATTTTGTCATAGGGCTACGAGTTGTGGATTGTATTGAAAGATCATTAAAGATATATTGTGACAATAATTCGGCTGTGCTATATTCCAACAACAACAGAAGCTCTATGAAGTCAAAGCATATAGATATTAAGTTTCTTGTTGTTAAAGAAAGAGTTCAGAGTCGTCAGGTGGCTATAGAACATATTGGGACAAACTTCATGATTGCGGATCCGCTTACTAAGGGATTACCACCCAAGGTCTTTCATGAGCACACTGCTCATATGAGTGTTGTTTTGGTTAATGATGTGCATGTTTAGTGGGAGTTAGTATTTTGATGTTTTTTGTTAAAGACATATTTTATATTTATTTTCTGCAGAATAAAGTATAAAGTTCAGTTATAAACTCTTAATGTTATTTGTGTTTGATCTTACTAAAGATTAAGGTAGGACCAGTTGGAAATAGATATGTTTGAGATCACATTGCATGTAATTTTCATGCTACGCATCCATACTTGATCTATGTCATTAAATATATTGGTGTGGTGACCATTGATGGGTCTAGTTACAAATATATGTAACAAAAGTCGTTTGATCTCATACTAATATAATTGATGGACCAGATTATAATTAAGAGGATATTTCAGGACAGATAGCTTTTCAGTGCACACTTAAGACTATAGATAATATAATTATTTCAAGAAACATATGTAGCCCAAGTGGGAGATTGTTGAGATTTTTTTTTTTTTTTTTTTATATTTTTTAATGTGGGCTTACATATTAAATAACAATTATATTATGAGCTATCTATTTTAATAGGGCCAAATAAATGATCTATTAATTGGGCTCTATAAATATCTATTGGTTATGGACTTTAATGTGTAGAGACCTAATACTAATTAAATTAGGGTTAATGGGAATCTAATTAGGTTAGTATATAAAAAACATAATTAGGGTTATGGTCCCCAAGTCAAATCAACACAATTTTGCTCTCTTTTCTCTTCCCCCATTCAAGAAGAAAAATATAGAGTAACCTAAGGAGATTTCACTGTGGAAGATTCAATCTTACTCAAGTTTAACAATATGGATTCAGGTATATTTTCTATATAATAATTCTTATTGATTTAATATGAGTTTTTAGATTTTGATATATGTTTTAACCTATTAAAGTTGTTTCCAACAAGAGCCACTAAAAAAGGATATGTAGAAACAACTTACGTGTAAATATTCTCTTATTATGTTAATGTCATGAAGACAAAAAACTACAAGCTTTAAAGATCCTGACTAGTCTAGAGAACTCCTACAAATCAAGACTCTTCAAAACCGATGAATGTAAGAGGAGATTGAAGTAGATCGTTTTGGGATTGTGGGTGAATAAAAACAACATTAATGTTGTTCAACATGTAGAAAAAGATAGTCATGACTTCAATTCAAGAACATGAAAGTGATGGAACAAATAAAGGAGAGGGTGGGAAGAAGATGATTATGGTGACATGTGCTCTAAACTTGCTTCTGGGATCAAAGAGTAGCTCTGTTTATCTATTCAGGAGACCAATTCCTAGACATATGAAAATGTGATAGATTTTGCTATACGTTTGAAGAAAAGTTATGCAGAAGTTAAAGGAAATGAACTATTGATGATGAAGGCGATTTATCCTCTACTAAGCCGAAACGAGGATTAATCAATATAAAGGTTGAGAAAGATTGAGAGATAATCTATAAAGATATAGAATGATTATTATGAAGTTGCATAAGCATCTTTACGAATGTCCTATTTAGTAGCAATCCATTGTGTTGAATGAGTATTATGTTCTGTTTTATGAGTTAGGTTGAGTCACTCTAAGGCCTTTTTGTAGTCTTTGTGTTGCCTTTTGTTTTAGTGTTACATTTTGTCTTGATATTTTGTTGTCTTTATGTTAAGTGTTAGAATTTGCCTATTAACATAATGCCTTTAAGTGATTTTTATTTTAACTTTTTTTTTTCTAATTGTCTCTCAAATTTATATTTTATGGAATGATATCTTACATATAAATTGATGTTCTTGGAAATTGGAATACAAGATAAATTAGCTCTCCTGAGAGTTCAACACAATGGGTTTCTACTCAACAAGACATTCACAAAGACTCTTATGCAACTTCGTCATCAATTATTCTATATCATAGTAGATTATCCTTCTGTCGACGTTGATTTCTGGTCGACGATAGTTCAGAACCCAATACCTACAATCAATGTGAAAACAAAGCAAAAAGCAAGAGAAAAGTAGAAGACAGAGAAGAAAAACAACACACAAAAGAGATTTTTAACGTGGTTCAGCAAATGTGCCTACGTTTACGACTGTTTCTCTCAATAACTTTGTAGAGAAACAATATTATATTGCTTGTATATGTCTGTATCAGTCTCTATTACAATGAATGTCAACCTCTATTTATAAGGAGAGGTGATTACAATTTGAGTTTAAATGAAATAGGAAAAGAATCTCGCATTAAGTGTATTTCCCAATCGATTAGCACTAAATCAGGACACTATTCTGCTAAATCAGGGAGGATCACGTTTACTAGGTTTGAATTTGAATTTATTTCCAATTCTAGTAGAAGAATCATGATCAATTTGAGTTACTACCTTTCCTAGAAGATTTCCTTATTGAACTGGTTATTAGGCGAGCTGTAAACTGCATTAGACGATCTCGAGCTAGACCTCGTCCTGAGTAATGAGTTGTGCAAGGTATGAACTGTATAATACTAGCAACGATCTGTAATATTGCTGTAATGCGAGCTCTCTAGTGCAAGCTGTAGAGCTCGCATGGGCTGGATGCTAATAAACCGGGCCTTGTCTACTGGGTCATTTCATTGGGTTGACTTGTTGGGCTTCTATCAGGCTTTTACTAGCCCATTTATTGAATCCGAAAAATACTCATAGCACCTGCAATCTTTCTCAACCCTTACATTGATTAATCCTAGTTTCGGCTTAGTGGAGGATAAATTGCCTTCATCATCAATTGTTCCATTTCTTTCAATTTATACAAAGCTCCTTTTCAAAAGTGTAGCAAAATCAGTCACATTATAACATGTCTGGGAAGTAGTCTCTTAAATAGATAAACAGAGTTGCTTCGTGATCATAAAAGAGAGCTTTAAAGCACGTGTCACCATCATCATCTTCTTCCCACCCTTTTCTCCATATGTGTTCCTACACTTGCATGTTCTTGAATTAGAGCCATGACCTACATGTTGAACAATATTAATGTTGTTTTTATGCATCCTCAATCCTGAAATGATCTGTTTCACTCTTCTTCTATATTCACCGACTTTGAAGCATTTCTATACGGAGGAGTTTTTCAAATAAGATAAGATCTTTAAAGCTTGTAGTCCTTTGGTCTTCATGACAACAACATAGTAATCATTTCCCATTGTAATCACAAAAACCAAAGCGATCATTCTCTCCACTATTATCTATATTAACTCTTCTTGCATTTTCTCAAACATTTAATACCCACATATTTCTTCTTTTCTCAACCCTTATTTCCACTTTTAATCTCTCCAATTTCTTATTTTCAAAGTAATACATACCTCATTTCCCATTGTAATCACATATAAACCAAAGTGCTCTTTCTCTCCACTATTATCTACATTAACTCTTCTCATATTTTCTCAAACATTTAATACCCACATATTTCTTCTTTGCCCAACAATTATTTCCACTTTTAACCTTTTTAGGTTCTTTTTTCTATATAGTGATATGAATTTCTTTATTGTTTTAATTTGAATGTGCAAATGTGCTTGAACTATAGGTATCTTTAATGCTTCAATTAATTCTTTGATTTGAGATTTCTTAGTTCTACCTGATAGTTATTATAATCATTATACATTTTGTCGAAGGTAGATCCCAAACTTAATTTGTTCTTGATTTGAATTTCTATATTTGAAGGTTATTCTTTAATTTTTCATCATAACTGGACCTATTAATTTTATTATTGACATTATCCCTTCAAATGATGAATGGATGATCACAATTAAAATGATTCGGCTTTGGAAACAACCTAATTTTCTACAACCTGGATTGGGAAATAATGTTGAGTTGGTGCTTTTAGATGAGAATATATTATCTAAAACCGTTAATGTTTCTATTTTCTATTCTTAATTTAAGTTCCATGTTTGACTTTTAACCTCTTATACTTCTTTAATCAAGGTTGAGGATCTAAGCTACTATTATATGTACTTTTTAAATTAAGGATATCAATTAGTTAAAGGCAACGTTTATGAATTCTTCAACTTTGGAGTGACTTTAATCCGTACAAATATAAACCAGTAAGGTATGTATACAAGTTGAACAATTGCATTAAAAATTTTCACAAATTTGTAACGTACATTGTTTAAAGAATGAGATGGTCTGTTAAAAGCTTAAACCCTTTAAACATCAAATAACATTCTACAAATTTTGAGAGTTAATTAATGGTGTGATCTTTTCAATAATAGTCTTTTCGTTCTTAGGAACATACACCCAAGTAACAAAAAGCCATATGTTCTATATGGAACTTGTTGTGGGTATATTTGGGGCTGCATAAGTGGGTTGGTAAAAGCCCAACGAACTGATCCAATAGATTAACTTAATAGACGAAAGCCCAATTCGCCAATACCTAACACGCAGGAACGAGCTCTCAGATTACTCCTACAATTCTCAGGTCCCTGGTCAACCATGGTCAAGACTGCCTTATACTCAGCTCGAGGTCATCCAAAGTAAGGTTCAGCTCGCAGCTCGAAAGTGCTCATTAAGGGAATTCTTCCCGAAAGACAACAACCTAAATTGAGGAAGAGTTAACTACCAGAATTGGAAGTAAATTCAAACTCCTATTTCGGTAGGATCTATCCCTAAATGATGCACATTATTTTGGAAGTGTAATTAATGTAGAACTATGTCCTATTCTATTTGTACTCAAATTGTAACACTTCACACTATAAATAGAGGTTAAAAACTCATTGTAACAAACAACAATTAATAATATACTGTGACTTTGCCAAAACAATAAAAGAAGCAGTCATGGACGTAGGCATCTTTTTGGACCGAACCACGTAAAAAATCTTATTGCATTCACTGCACTTCCTCTTCTATTTCTTTTCTCTCAGCATTTTTTTTGCTTGATTTGCTGTATTAGGTTAAGAACTTAGGTCGACTGAATTTAAACGTCGACATTTTGATGCTAGAAAGAGGGTCCAGACTGCAATCTTTTAAATTTTCAACTGTCATGGCAAGAGGAAGAACTATTAAGAGTTCTGACGTGGCGGCTAATCAACTAGAAAGGTAGATAGATCAGTAATAGTGTAACGACCAACCGATAAAGGATTTAACTGTGCCGATGGCAGGTACGTCTCATGTCCCCATAATGGTGCTACCGTGGGTATGCCTCACTAGCCCCTCGCCAACCAACACCGATGGTCCCTACAGCCGAGGGGCTATAGGTATGACATCAACGGTAGAAGGCATTGGAAAATATAATGTGACAACTTGTGGATGAAGTCAGAGCGCTGACATAGGCCCAAACACAGAACGCGCCCAAACCTGAGGCTGTTACTCTAAGAAAAGTTTACCTGCAGCAATGAGAGAAAGTGTCAGCACTTAAAAACCCTACAGAAAGGTGTTGTGACTTGCCGGCTCAACTCGTTCCTTCAACTCACGTTCAAGAACTCAAGGTCACCAAGCTCGCAAAGAGGAGGAAGTCCCACATCCTACGAGCTTAAGAGAGATGGCTAGTTAGAGATACGTGCCAGACTGTTGCTCTTTAGATCGCGAGCACATGCCTCATGATCCAAGGATAGAGAAGCTCGTTTAGAGGGTTCAGCAACTTAAGGCACACCCCGACACCTCAAACAAGTGTGATCAATATGGGGAGAGGACCCCCTTCACAAGGGAAATCTAAACACAGCCTCTTCTGCATAGATTCAAAGTCCCCAACATTTCTCAGTACAATGGAGACAACGACCCTTATAATCCCTTGGATGCGTTTAATGTCCAAATGGATTTGTAGACAACCAATCCGTTGGTCAAATGTTGTGTTTTCCTAACCACCCTAAGGGAAGTTCCATGGACCTGGCTTAAAAATCTCTCAGCTCGTAGTATAGATTACTGGAAGGAATGTCAATGAAAGTTCATCAGTCAGTATAGAGCTCTGAGAAGGCAGTTCGCCCTATCTTGTCACCTCGCCACGGTCTTCCAACAATAAAACGAATCACTAAAAGATTACATTACCAAGTTCAAACTCGAAGTCGATAATGTAAATAACCCTTCAGACGAAAGTATCCTAACTGCGATCTCAACTGGGCTTCACAAGGATGAGAAGCTATATGAGAGCATCTTCAAATCTCCAGTGAGAGACTTGGATGAGTTCTATGAGCGAGCTACCAAGGAGATCAGATGAGAGGAGACCTTCAGCCCCAAACAATCTAACTAGAAGGGTAAAGCGGGTAGTTCTAACCAACCAAAGAAAAGAAATAATGATAGGAACGAAAGTGAAGGTCAAAATAACGGCTCAAACTATCATGTCACTAAAAAGGCCAGGAATGAGCCTAGAAATGAACGATCTCAACATCAAGGTTGTTATGATAGCTATAGCATCCTGTCAGATACACAGGATAAGATCTTTGCAACGGAGATGAACATGAAGGACTTCCGAAAGCCCAAGCCTATGAGGATTCTCATTAACTTCATAAACAAGAACAAGTTTTATGCCTATCATAATGAGGTCGGGCATAATACTTCAAAATGTTGGGCATGGAAGGACGCTGTTGAGGATCTAATCGAAAGAGGTCACTTAAAAGACTATGTGGTGCGACCAACGAACCAACGACCTCAAAAACCACCACAGCCAGCACAACAACAACGAGGTTGTGACCTCTAACATATAATTCAATCTTCGAAAATCAATAAAAGCTCCAGGTTTCCCAAACTGCTCTACTCTGAATAATTTTACTGATTCCTTTATTAAATACCAAGTATAAAAGTGAAAAGCGACTTCTCCACTAAGTTTCTCTTTGGTAAAATTGTGTAAATCGAGTTATGTTAGCTAAGGCTCTAACCTATTAGACATAACTCGACATCATGCAATGTTAGCTGAGGTTCCGATCTACCGGACAGCTTGACATTATGCTGTTAACTAAGATTCCGACCTACTGGACAACTCGACATTATGTTATGTTAGCTGAGATTCTGACCTACTGGATATAGCTCGTCATTATGCTATATCAGCTTAGGTTTTGACCTTGACATTATGCTGTTAGCCGAGGTTCCGACCTGCTAGATAGTTCGACATTATGCTCTTAATTAAGGTTCCGACCTACTGGACAACTCGACATTATATTGTTAGCTGAGATTCCGACCTATTAGATAGCTTGCCATTATGTTATATCAACTAAGGTTCCGATCTCGACATTATGCTATTAGTTGAGGTTTCGACCTACTAGACGGCTCGATATTATGATATTAGCTGAGGTTCCGACCTACTGGACAACTCGACATTATCTTGTTAGCTGATGTTTTGACCTATTGGACAGCCCGACGTTATGTTATGTTAGCTGAGGTTTTGATTAACTGGAAATTGCTCGTCATTATGCTATATCAGCTGAGGCTCCAACCTCGAAATTATGTTATATTAGTTGAGGTTCCAACCTACTGGACATAACTCACCATTATGCTATATTAGCTGAAGTTTCGACCTACTGGATATAGCTTAAGTTCCGACCTCAATTTTATTAAATTATGCCATACCAGCTGAGGTTCCGACCTACTGGATATAGCTTGACTTAAATTTTACGAGTTACGACGCATCAAGATCAGTGACCTTCGAAGCTCTTATCAAGTTTTATTACCATTGATTTATACATTGATTATCTAACTTCTCAGTTTGTAGGAATTTTAAATACTTAGAAAAAAGAAAATAGAACAAAAGCACAAAACAATATTGAAGTAAATGTATTCAAAATAAACCTCACAACGAGGTGAATAAGTTCAACAATAATAACCTCAAAATGAGGTCCAAATATTCATTACAAATGACTTCGCAAAGCGAGGTGAATGAAATACAAAATCATGAAAAGCTTTAAAGAAAAATAAAAAGATTCAACTCGACAAGCAGCTTACTTGAAGCCTTAGCCTTGGGGGGCTGATTCTTTGAGAGCTGTATCATCGGAGGTTGCTTCTAAAGGCACTGCAACCTAAGTTGTCTCATCCTTAAAGGTCGCACCTTGGAGCCTAGTATTTAAAAGAGATGCATCTGGCATAGTAGAGGATTAGGTAGCCTGCTCCTTGTACTTCTCCACCTCTTTGATTGCCTTTTCACCAAAGAACGAGAAGTCCAACTCAGGATGAACTTCCCATAAAGTGTAGAGGAAACTACTGGAGGTTTCTGATTCTGCCTCATCTTTAGCTTTGGTGACCCACACCTCGGCTTCCTCTTTAGCTTTGGCAACCTCCTTCTTGATAAGAGTGACCTCCCTCTCAACCTCCTCCAATCTTTTCTCAACAGTCTCAGCTCGCTGTACAGCCTTGTTTAATTCCTCTTCACTTTTGAGGAGCTTGGTGGTAAAGTTTGTCCTCGCAGCTATATGAGTATTCTCCTTGCAAGTCAGAGCGTCCTTAGCTTCCTTCCTAATTTCCTCAGCATTTTTCAACCTGGTCAAAAGGAGTCACTCTGACCTCTTTGCTCTCTTAGCCTCCATAGTCATGGACGAAAGCTCGTCCTTAAGCTTTTTCTTTTCACTCTTGAACTCTTTATTTTCATCCTCAAAAGCATGGACTTCTTGCGTCCATTTCATTGCCCCCATAGTGGCCTGAAATGTAGCAAGTTAGTACTTAAAAGAAGCAAAAAAACAAGAAAGGCAAAGGTATTAGAGATTACCAATAGCCCGTGGCCAGCTATATAACCAGACAAGGCATTACCTCTCAAACCCTCTTTGTCCAGGTTCCTAATAGAGCTCCCCAAGATTTCGAGCAAGTTGTCGAGGATGGTGTTGAAGTATATCCCTTCTGGCCCATCTTCAAGTTGCACCCTAGTCTATGGCTCAACTCTTCGCTCTACGACCACGGACTGCTTACCCTTATCTGCTCGTGATCACTTAGCCGAAGCAGGTTTGGATGCTGACCTTTTTGCCCCACTACTTGGAGCAGCTTGAACCTCACGAGCAGGAGCTCCCACTTGCTCATGTTGAACTTCAACCACCTCGAGTTATGAGATAGAGACCTGGGCTTTTGAAGGTCCTGAAACCGGTGCTGAGGTGGTCACCTTGATAGAAGCAACAATTGAAAGGGCTACAGAACCGATCAAATCAACTTGAAGGGGGCTTGCGAAGTGCGATCTTCACCATCGTTGGAGTTTCTTAAAGGACAGGAACTAGAGTTTCTTGAAGAATTGTCTCTACTTCACCAATAGCGTTGAAGGTAGGGGCAAACTCGAGTTCACCCCAAATTTTGATGTCCCTCGTATTTTCAAAAAGTTTGCTGTTTTGAGAAGGAGCTAGTTAGTGGGTGCTGAGGAGCTCATCATCGAACACGTCATAGGTTCTTCCTTTTTACGAATCTGCAAGCGTTCTAAGAATTTCAATCTCCTCCTTAGTAAGAGCTGACCTAGTTACTGTCACGTCTGTGAGGTAAAATAAAAAGAATTGAAAAAAAAGATTATTTATTGTAGCTCGTAGAAGTCAGTCTCACCTATCTATCTGAACCAAAGACAAAAGCAAACTTTTAAAACTATCTAAGGGAAGGGCAAGAAATGTAAAACCAACTTGACTTGTAGTCGCTTATTTTGGACTTGCCGTTCACATCGCCCTAAGACAGAAGGTCCTTGAAGCTCGTTTTTCGAGTTGTGAGATAATAAATCTCATCTCGCATTCCCCCTTTTAAGCTGCCGACACTCTTGATACTAAAAAGGTGGCAACAAATTCTTGGATTTGGAGGTGGGAGGTCGTTCTTTATGAAGATTAAGGTCAGGGACGTGAGCTGGGAGTAGGAGTTAGGGGTGAGTTGAAAATGACTGAGCCTTAGCTTATTCAGAAGGTTGATGAGATAGGCAAAGACCAAAAATCTGAGCCCGTGCCTAAAATGATGAGTACCGATGGCAACGAACCCCCTGGGAGGATTGGCTGCGTGATTATTAGGAGAGAGCAGCACGACACGGTAACTTCTGGAAAGGTGATACTTTAAGGCAATTCTCCCCAACTCCTCATATTTTATCCTCGAGGCGTAATGGGCAAACACCTCGCGAGTTCGTCGTTCCTTAGCAACTTGACGGATCACTATGAGGTCGGCTCGAGCTACGAATTCCTGAGCAATCTCACTTCTTAGAGAGGTCGTTTCTTCAATAATGCAGACTTCCAATGATTTGAGCTCTTTCAAGCTGGAAGAGTCATCATCTCCTATTTTATATAATCGACGTTTACAACCTAAAGATATCTACACATAAAAGGAAGCAATTAGGTCACTACATGCAGATCATGCCTAAAAATCTAAATCTCTTATTCTCTAACAAGAGATTTCCTAATCTATAGGTCACAAATGCTACACAGATCACTAAGGCCATAGGGGGCTCCACCTACGATCTAATGACCTACGAGTTAATAACCTACAAACATTTTATCCTACAGCTCGCATATATAATGCTACAAACAACAAACAGTCTGCAAAAGGCCAACCAACAATATCAAATCAAAAGGAAATGAAAAGTCGCAAACATGTAACATCAAGAACATAGAACATTCAAGCCAATACCATATCCAAAAAAAAACACAATGCAACGCACGCAAAAAATAGAAGCCAAAAATTCAAGAGTTAGATATGAAGAATTATTGTAAATGTGGTAAACCTTGACCGTCTGAGAACGAAGGCATTGATCCTCTTTAAGGAATACTAGCTCGAGGATGTAAAATAAGAGAAAAGGAGAGAAAAAAGGATGTTTGGTGACTTGAGTTTCAAAATGGCAGAGTAAGAGGGAAAAGGAAGAGGCCTTTATTTTATATATGCACAATACCTTAATCGTTAGATTTGAGGGCTAATCAACCGTCTTAGATCTAATGGAGCCACACGAGTTGAGAGATTTGTCATGATGAACTGTTAGTTGAGAAACGTGCATATTAAATGCGCACAAAACGAGACCTGCAAGTAGTACGGTTACCCGAAGAGTCGCCACAAGTCAAATGATGGGACGAAATTTGAAAAGGCAACATGACAGGTCATGACGCATAAGCTTTTACCAACGAGCTTGAGCTTCCAGTCCATAGATCGCACTAAGAGATGGGGGGCTAATATTGTAGGTATATTTGAGGCTGCATAAGTGGGCTGGTAAAAGCCCAACGAACTGATCCAATGGATTCACATAATAAATAAAGGTCCAGTTCATCAATACCCAACTTATAGGAACGAGCTCTCAAATCGCTACTGCAGTTTTTAGGTCGCTGATCAACCATTGTCAAAACTACCTTATACTAAGCTCGAGGTCGTCCAAAGCGAGGTTCAGCTCGCAGTTCGAAAGTGCTCATTAAAGGAATTCTTCCAGAAAAGCAACAGCCTAAATTGAGGAATAGTCAACTACTAGAATTGGAAGTAAAATCAAACTCCTATTTCAACAAGATCTATCCCTAAAATGATGCACACCGGTTTTGGAAGCGTAATTAATGTAAAACTCTTTCCTATCTATTTGTACTCAAATTATAACACCCCACACTAAGTATAGGTTGAAAAGTCATTGTAACAAACAATAATCAATAATATACTATGACTCTGCCAGAATAATCAGAGAAACAGTCGTAGACATAGACATCTTTTTAGGGTCGAATCACGTAAAAAATCTCATTGCATTTACTGTTCTTCCTTTTCTCTTTCTTTTATCTCTGCTCTTGTTTTGCTTAATTTGCAATTTTTGGATCAAGAATTTGGGTCAACTGAATTCAGACGTCAACAGAACTATACTCTAAATAGTTTTCTAACTTGCAAGTACATCAAAATTACTTAAAAAAGAATTTGAATAAGGGGTATAAAATTCTTTCTAATAATTAAAACGAAAATGAGATTCCTAAGTAGGGAGAGGAGAATGGGATTCCTATTCCACAACTCCAAATTCATGTGGGACTTACTATCTCATTTCAAGATTGATTTTAGTGTAAGTAAACACTTACAATCATTCTCATTCCTTGATCCATCAAATAAATACACCATTAGATTATTGTGTTGTTGTTATAATAATAATAATAATAATATAATATATATATATATAT
This sequence comes from Litchi chinensis, assembly GCA_019925255.1. Lineage (NCBI taxonomy): Eukaryota > Viridiplantae > Streptophyta > Magnoliopsida > Sapindales > Sapindaceae > Litchi > Litchi chinensis. The sequence goes on from CM034471.1 coordinate 13,126,852, forward strand.
ATATAAAAAGAGCTTAGAGACTACAGAGTGCTTAAAAAAAAACAATCAAAGAACCCAAAATTGATTATGACTTTATGTTAAGATCTTGTTGAATAGAAAATTTAAAGCATGTAGAAATTTGTTGCAGTAATGCAGAGGGCTTTTAATTAGCATATATATTATTCAGTACCCCTTCTTTGCAAGAGAATGAACATGAAGAAATGATTGTAGATTTAATCAATTCACATTATCAATTATTTTAACATGGAGAGTATGTTCAAAAGTAGAAGGCACAATAACATTAAATGTTGAATAAATCTACAATGTTTGAAAGCAGAGAACAATCAATATTAGTAAAAGGGAGATTTTTTTTTTCTTATGAGAGGACAATATCATACATAATATAAGTTACAATGAATTGAGTTCACTAACTTATGTCAATCTATTAGAATACTTCTTTAAACACCATGTTAGTTGTCATGTATGAAATTTGACTTGCATCATCTATGATCAAAATTTTCAATCCTTGCTTACTTTTAACTCTTGAGAGATCCACATACAATTGCCCGTGCCTAAAATAGGCCTTGGAAGGTGAATTCCAACATGGGAGAGAGTTTGCCCAATTAAATTGTTCTCAAGGAATAACTCTAACAAGGAAATAGTATATTAGAATTTGACGTGCAAAGGAATAGGCACTTGTTGAAGAAAATCCTCATGGAATGGATTCTTTCTAACCTACTAAACATTCCATCGACCTTCAAGAAGTCTTGAGTTAAGTCTATTTGTGTGAAAAGAACTTTAACCCCTTTGTCAATGACATCCCAGAAGTTCACCCACTTGACATGAGGGAAGTGCAGTACCGCTTGGGATATAGACCCCGTTAGAAGTTAACGAATAAGATCTCCTTCACTATTCAAACTACCGCTGAACCTTAACGTTGAAAAGGTTAGTGACGAAATTAGAAGCTACGTGAGCAAGAACTTCTGTAAGTAAATCATTTTGTAGAGACTTGATAGGAGCACCAACTTTGTGGTTGGTGGGCTTGATTCTCTTCATCTTCATGATTGCCATGGAAAGATAGGAGAATATGGAAGACATTTTTAAGTGGTCAGCCATGTAAAAAGCAAATACAAAAGAAAGTTGAAGAGAAATTTGGTGTATATGGTTTTGAGTTGAGAGGATTATACATGTGTGTGTACTTAAATACATACATACATATATATAAATAGGGTCATGTTGTGTGCATCGGGTATGCATAGACTTAACGAAAAAAAAAAAAAAGTGTGATTGTATTTTAAAATATGTGATTGTAATTTATTATATGTGAATACAACTAAATATATATGACTATAATCAATATATGTGATTACATTAATCACAATCAGTAACTGTGACCACATTCACTAATTGTAATCACGCATATTTAGTTGTAATCATATATAATAAATTACAGTCACGCATTCTAGAATGCAATCACTCTTTTTTTTTTTTTTTTGTCAAGTACATGCATACACCAGATACCCTTTAGAATGCGTCATATATATGTGTGTGTGTGTATGACACACTCTATACTTGAGATATTTATACACTCGATTTTTTTTAAAAAAAAAAAAAAAAAAGCGTGATTACATTTTCATATGTGTGATTGTAATTTATTATATGTGAATACAACTAAATATATATGACTATAATCAGTATATGTGATCACATTAATCACAATCAGTAACTGTGACAACATTTACTAATTATAATCACGCATGTTTAGTTATAATCATATATAATAAATTACAATTACGTATTCTAGAATGTAATCGCTCTTTTTTTTTTTTTTTTTTGTCAAGTACATGCATACACTAGGTACCCTTTAGAATGCGTCATATGTGTGTGTGTGTGTGTGTGTGTGTGGCACACTCTATACTTGAGATATTTATACACCCGATTTAAAAAAAAAAAAAAAAAAAAAAAAAAAACGTGATTACATTCTCATATGTGTGATTATAATTTATTAGATATGATTACAACTAAATATATATAATTACAATCAGCAAATGTGAGAATTGTGATCATATTTACTTATTGTAATTATATATATTGAGTTGTAGTCACATATAATAAATTACAGTTACATATTTTAAAACATAATTATGTATTTTTTTGTCAAGTATATACCATTGTTTAAAAACTCGAAAATTTTTGCCGAGTTATCGTCGGGTTCTCGCGGATCGGCACTCCGTCGATCCGAGAACCACCAAATCGGACGTCCTACTCATGGAGGTGGACACTTGGCCCAACTCGGCCCAACTCAGCTCAACTCGGTCCAACTCGACCGACTCGGCGAGTCTAATCATCACAAAATCGATCGAAAATCATCTCAAACGTCACCCAAAATCATCCTCAAAATCCAATATTTCCAGCAAAGCAAGCAACACACATAACAGAAAATTAAAAAAACTAATTACTCACTATCGCCGGCGATGAAAACGACAACAACTTGAAGGAAGAAGACGTCAACGACATACAGGCAGAGAGAAGGAGAGTGGCCGTCGTAGATGAGAGAGAAGACGATTTAAAATGGCCGGCGAGTCAGTGACAATGAAGGGGGACTGGTTCGGCTTCGGCGACGGCAATGGTGCACTTGACGGCAACGACGATGTCGCACTTGAACGGGAACGACGACGAGCTGTTGGAGAGAGAAAAGGGTTGAGAGAGGAGAAGGAAGAGGGAGCACAAGGGGCAGACCGGGAGAGAGAGAGAGAGAGAGAGAGAGAGATGAGGGTTTGAGAGTGACATCAACCTTAAATATTGTGTGAATAATTTTGTCATGGTCCCTGAAGTTTATAAAAATATCATTTTATCTTTCAAACTTAAAAAAATTACAATTTACCCCTTAAATAGTGCTTTTCGAGTACTCGCCAAGTTACCGATTACTCGCCGCTCGCTGGGTCGCTGGTCAAGTCACGAGTAGCGAGTTTTGAAACACTGGTATATACATATCATAGGCATACTTAAGGGGACCGTTATATATATATATATATATATATAGATAAATATATATAAAAGATTAGAGAACACAAATTTTGATAATTTTTCAACCATTAGATTTAAAACCAATTAATGGTGAAGATTTATTTATTTATTTATTTAGAAGAGGTGAGTTGTTTTACACCAGATAACTACAAAAAAGTAGAGATAAAATAGGGTGAAATGTACCAATTCAAAATTAACAATTAATCTACACCATTAATTGCTTTTCAATCTAATGGTCAATAAATTATGTCAAAAATTGTGTAACTCAATTTTGCCCCTATATATATGGAACTTCTATGGTTAATATCTCATAACCTTAAAAACTTAAGATGAACCAATCAAATTCATCAATTACACTTGAATTAAATATGAGAAAAATTTTATTTTAAGAGAGAGAATGCAATTGATAACTTTGATTTGTTCGTTTTAATTTTATAAAGTTATGAGACACTGACATTAGAAGTTATGATACATATATATATATATATATATATATGAAATAAAGAAAATTAAATTACTTATTAAAAAACCACAAAGTATTACAAATTAGCTACATAGGGTATAATTATCTATAAGTGAAATTGACGTTTTGGTTTATTACCAATTATCCCCTATTGTCACCTTTGATAGTGTCAAAAAGGTTTAAAGAGATATTTTGACCCTTATTACTTATAACTTAATAAAATAAATAAAAATAAAAACAATTTTTTTAAAAAAAAATAGAAAATGAATATATATATATAACACACAAAAATTTAAAAAACAAAATAAAAAAAAAAAAAAAAAAAAATTGAAGGTTGAGATCTAGATGGGATCTCCCACACACAATTTCAAAAAGAAAAAAGGTTGAAGGTGAATATCTCATATTAATATCCACATCCAAGTTCCTCGCTCTATGGCTCCACCATTGACAATGGAGACCTATCGAGATGGAGATTCTAGGCTAGGTTCCCCATCACTTTGGGTCTCCATCATTGATCATGGAGACTATAGGCTAGGATCTCTGTCACCTAGAGATCCAATTCGTAGAGATTTTAAATGAGATCAATACCATCCATCAATCTTAATGGAAGGTGGAGATCAATATTTTCTAGGATCTCTATCTTCAATTTTCTTTTTATTTTAACTTCTAAAAAATATATATATATTTTTACTTCTTAATTTTCCAAACATTTCTATATCGTCCATCCTAGAAGATTGATATTGGATATGTATTTGTTTTTCCATATTTTTTTCTTAAAAAATTGTCCTTACCATGCATATTGAGATGGATGATTGAGATTTAATTTCATTTTTAGATTTCAAAATTTTCAAAATTTATTTTAAACTAAAATATGAAAATAATTTGAAAAGATAAAATTATCCCTAGAAATGTTAAAGTTGACTAATTGTAAGAGGTAATTAGTTTATGAACCGAAAAATTGACTCCACTTGTAGATAGCTATACCCTAGGTAGCCAATTTATAATTTACACAATGAAATAATGTGACAATTGGCTATGAACAATGGGTGAGGAAAAGACAATGAAAAAGTCTGAAAAATGATGGATAATGTTTGATAGGATGTGTTTTAATATTTTAATATATTTACTGTATTTTTAGTAATATTTACGTGCCATTAAAATTTAAACTAATAGTTTACAAGGTCACAATAAATGGTAATATTAGTAGTTCAAAAAAAAATGGCATAAATTTAATGATTTTGTACTATTTCACATCAATTTTAATGAAAGGCATCAATTTATTATTATTATTGTTATCATTATTTTGAAGTGTCTTAACTTTGTTTTCCGTTCGACACTTACATTAGGAGTGGAGATCTAAAGAAATTAGGTCGATCAGTAATGGTGGATGTGGAAGAAAAAGAAGAGTTCGGTGATGGGGAAAAAAAAATAGTTCGGCGATGGTGAAGAAGAAGAAGACGAAGAAGAGTAGGGAGATGGGGAAGAAAAAGAAGAAGATGATTACGAATGGAGATATGAAGAAATGAAGAAATTAGGTTTGTAGTTTTTTTTTTTTTTTTTTTAATTTTTTTAGGTTTTGGTTTTTTTAATTTCATTTTCAAATTAATCTCTACTGTCCATTTTGAGATTGATGATAGACATTTGGTGAACAATTTATTTATTTATTTTTTACTCAAATTAATCTTAAGATGGACGGTAAAGATCTAGTGAACAAATTATTTATTTAATTTTTAATTTTTGCTTTATTTTTTAATTTCTTTCCAAATTAATCTCCACCGTCCATCTTAAAGATCTAACAAAAAAATTTATTATTTAGTTTATTTAATTTTAATTAAGTTTAAACCAGGGGCAAAGAAGTCATTTAGTACTCATAGTCAACTTTCTAACAGAAATTGTAACACAGGGTGGAAAAAAGCTCATTCTGAAACAATGGACTTTTTTTTTTTTTTTTTAGACAAAAGTAGGGTTTTTTTTTTTCGGATTTACCCCTCTGTGTGACACATTAGCATGATTCAAATCTGTTCGAAATAAATAAATGAGAGATTTTGGTTTGTCAAATCAAAGTATTAAATGAGTCAACCCAATAAAATCCACAATCTAATAGGTTTAGTTACCTTAAAACACCATTATTTCTTTAGTAGCTCGGTTTTGGTGGGGAGGTGACGATTCTAACAAAAAACTACATTGGTGGAGTAGGGATAAATTATGTCAAAAGAAAATGGTAGGAGGGATGAGTTTTTGAGATCAAGGGGCATTTAATCAGGCTTTTATTACTTGCCAAGCTTGGCTACTTATCCACTACCCTTCTTCATTGATGGCAAGAGTTTTACAAGATAAATATTTTTTAAGAGTTGATTTTATGGTTGCCTAATGCAAGATGAGGGCCTTTGCGATTTGGCAAAGTATTTTGTAGAGTAGATCAATCATTAATTTAGGTTGTAGACTGCAAATTGGTTCTGATAATTTAGTTAGAGTTTTTTGAGATCTTGGATACATAAACCCTTTCTTTTTTAGCCTGTCAATCGCCCTACTCCCCAACTGTCAGACTTGAGAGTAGCTGACTTGATCTTTGGGAATAGGGAATGGAATGTGAATTTGATAAATCAAATCTTCTTGCCAGTAGATGTTTCTTCTATTTTAGGGATTCCGTTAAGCAACTCTCACTATGGTGATGACAAAGTGTGGCACTTCAATTCAAATGGGGTGTATTTGGTTAAATCAGGATATTCGGTTATTATGGTTTCACGTTCTGATAGGGAGTCTTTTGTTGAGAGGTCAAATAGTAGCTGGTGAAATTTTCTTTGGGGACTCAAACTCCTAAGTAAGATTAGTATATTTGGATTTTGTGTTTTTTATGATTTCCTACCTACCACTGGTAACTTATCTTTTAGAGGGGTGAATTGTTCAAAGCTATGTGGCTATTGATGTGATGAGGAGGAATCAATATTTCATGCTCTCCTTTTGTGTCCATGGGTAGAAAACTATTGGATGAATGGACTTACTTAAGAAGTTTCTCGGGTTCTTCAATGCCAGGTTTAATGTTTTAATTGCGTGACCATCTTTCTATCTTAAATTTTGAGTTGTTGTTGGTATTATGGAATATTAAGGGGGGGGGGGAGGGGAGGGGGGGGGGGGGGGGGGGGGGGGGGGGGGTTTGGGTGGAGAGGGGCATAGAAATCATTTTCTTTATAGCAGTGCACTTAGAAAAGAGGAATTGATCTTGGAAGAAGCTGTTTTTTTTTATCTTTTTGAGTATCACAAGCTCAATGGAATTCATAGAGAAAGTTCATATACAATTTATCTTGTTCCACATATGGAGGGCTCTTTGAACTAAATGTGGATGCTGTAACAGGTATTATGACCGGTTTTGTTGGGATTGGTGCTCTTATTCACGATCATCAGAGAGCAGTTAAATGTGCTCTTTCTATGTAGATGCCTAGTTTTTTTTATGCCTTTTATTGGCTAAATGTGTGGCTTTTAAAGAGGGTTTAAAGCTTTGACTCATAACTTTAGGGCCCAAGTTGTGGAGACAGATGCTTATTTTGTTATCATGGCAATCAAAAGAAGAAATTTTTTTGCAGTTGAAGGTCACATCATCAAGGATATCTCTTTTTTACTTTTCAAGTTGGACAATGTTCGATGTCAATTTATTCCTAGAAAGAGTAATAAGGTAGTTTATAGGCTAGCAACTTTAGTTTTTTGTAACTACTTTAGTCAATCTTGGTTTCATTCTGTTCCAGATTGTGTCTCAAATACTATTTTGTCAGCTATTTCTTGAATAAAATTGTTTGGATTTTCAAAAAAAAAAAAAACACCATTATTTCATTACAACCCGTTAATATATATAATAAATCTCGAATATACCATTGTGCAATAATTATTTTCTATAAGAAAATTGTGTTCTAAATTACCAAATAATGATGCTTATGAGATGAGAATTTTGTCTTTGAGTTACCTATCTTTCATATATGGAATATAATTAATTCATCCCCCGCTAGTCTTAAGTTGTTGGGTACTAAATTAGACATGAGTCTTTGGTGTATATATTCTCTTTCATGTGAATCTGAAGATTATATTGGTGCTAGGAAACAGAGAATTCGTGCTGATAGATCAGAAATAGACCAGAATAAAGAGATTTGCTTTATCAAAGAAAAAGAAGTAAAGAAACATCATGGAAGCTTACAATTAACTTTTAAAAAATGGACTACAGATGTTATTCTTATTTTTGCTATCAATTTATTAAGTGAAAAAATTGAGAATTGACTAGGCGAATATGCCTCCAGCACAATTTGTATATATTTTCTAATTTTACAACAATGTAAATTAATTTATCTGAAATAATGAACTGATTATTTGATGTTATTCAATGTTAAATTCCATGCCTTAAATACTATTGAAAGGCTCTTATTTAATAAGTTAAGCATATAAGATCAATGGTTACTGCTATATATTAATGGTACATATTTAATTCATTTTATATTAATGATTGGTTGATGAAAACAAATCAAAGTTCTTCAATGGATGGATAATATGTTTCACGAAAGTCTTTACGTCTAAACTTTACCTATCAATTTTGATATATTATTTGGCTTTAAATTTGTTAAACAATTTCAATATTTTGATTATTAAAAGCTATCAAAATGTTCAGAGTGATTTTTGTTTTTCCAACAAAACGTCCTCTCTCCTATTCTATTTAAATGTAATGAGTGACTTTTATCAGAGTTCCTTACAATTTAAAATTACTTATGATGCATAGACCATAAAAACTATACGTATATACATATATATCAATCATCATTAACAAATCCAATTTCAGAATTTAATCCAAGATTCGTTACTGAATTTACAGTCAATAAATAGCAGAATCTGAAACTTTTGGAAAATTGAGAAAAGGAAAGATGGAAAAGAAAAGAAATTGACAAAAAGAGTATCCAATTAATTTAGTTTGCAACATGCAAATATTCCTTGGTGAATAACAACAAAAGTGCTTTTTCCTCAACCCTTCCGTTTAATGAAAACATAAAATAGAAGGGAATCAATATAGATGCCAGAAACATGATTGTTTATCGTTGGCTTGTTGTATCATGGATTAAACCCAACTGAATTAAGTGAGACTAACCACTCAAGTGTAATAGTTGCATTTTGGATGGTATACAAGTAAAGAAAATCAAAATAGTACCGAAACTTCATAGGCCCCATCAAAGGTGCTTTTTGTATAGTCTTTCTAAATAATAATCATCAATAAGAAAAGAAAGTTCAAAACCATGCATACATCCATGGTGGGATCTTGACAATCAGATGGACGGACAAGAACCCTAAGAAAATGATAATGGTGGCAAATCTCAAGGAAAGCGATTGATCAAAAGGCTAATGGTGAACTTAAGACCATATGTACAATTTTGTAACTAGCTATTAGGGGAATCTTAGCTGTGGATTCTGCGTAAATGCTCTCTTTGTCAATGTCCAAATCTACAAATTCATGGCCATGCACGTTCAACTACAACGAATATTTCCGAAAGCTAGTAACCTCAAATTGCTTACAGTTTAAGGAAATTGCAGCCAATTACATGAGTTTGCTTAATTATACACGGACTAAACTTTGCTCTTTAATTATACTTTACCTCCTTTCTATAAGTCAATATTGGTCAACATTGATGTTTAACCATTTCTTTTAACTACAATGACCAAAATACCTCTTAAAATTAAAAAATAGAATTACATACTATTTCAAATAAAAGTAGTAGTAGTAGTAGTAGTAGACTTTGATTCCATTATGCCATATCATGTATGTTACCCCAAACATCTTTATCTTCGTATGTTACCAATAAAAGATGAAAAACGAAGATGAGCTCTAGAGAGGAAGTGCTACCATCTATACATGTCATTGAAGGACTACATAGGCATGCTCATACTTGGTACGTGTTAGGCAGCTGTTGTACTTAAGGTTTTAGGCTTTTCCCCTTCAAAATAAGTTCCATGAATAAAATGGCCTATTGTGCTAGGCAGTTGTTATACTTCAGGATATTTGAGGTTTAAGGAAAAAAAAAAAAAAAAAAGCAACACATCATCTTAGATTTTAGAAAGCAATTTTAAGAATGGTGCTGATGACTGTTGTCTTAAAAGTTTATAACCATATGACCTGGCTAAGGCTTTAATTTCCATTATTTTTTCTGGTATTTCTTTTTTAGTCCAAAAAGTTGATATTGAAACAATGACCACAAGGTCAAACTGATGATAAATTCATGAGAAATTCTTATTTTTCAATTTGTCAAAGAATAAAAAAATTTGGTTATAGAAAAGAAATCAAGTTTATTTATAATCATTTAAATGACTGGACAAATAAATTATAAGTGTATAAGTAAATAAATTTCTTAAAGGGTATTATTGGTTTTTGATTTGGTTCTTATAGTAGAAGTTGAATTTTTTTTTTTTAATTTAATAATTGGGTATACTTATAAATTGGATATTTATATGCAAATCACATTGTTGAGTGGTAATATTGACACACTACACTTTTTTTTTTCTTTTTCTTTTTTTTTTTAAAAAAAAAGGGAAGCAAAGAAAAAAAAAAAAAAATTTTTCTTCTTTAATTAATTAATTAATTAATTAATTTTTTAAAATCTCTGTTTACTAGGAATTTGAAATTTTTGGGCCTTATTAATTTAGGGCAGACTCAAGACGAAAAAAAAAAAATAAAGATATAGGGTCTACGGCAACCACCTAAGTTGCCTAGCTCTTAAATGCACCTGATAATAAGTCTAGAGAATAAGGTTTGTTTAATATTGCATTGGATTTAATTTGATGATTGATATAATACAGTTATTTGTCTGGTATATGATGCAATTGAATTGTATTAAATTAAATTTAATAACTTTTTGATAAAGTAAATTGTTATCAATTTTTAAATAAGGTAAATTAAAATTATTTTTGCATGACTTTATGACTAAATAAAATTTTTATGCAGATAATTTTATTTAAATCTTGATTTTGGATATTATTTTTGAAATAACTTTGAGTAAAATAAAATTATTATATTTCTTTTATGTAAAATAAAAATTATTTTTAATTAATATATTAATAATTGAAAACAATTATCACATAATATTATAATTAATAAAATGTTTATATTATATAGTGAAGCAAAATGAAAGAGAGAGAGAAGGAGGAATTGTAGAGGGAGGAAGTCCGGTACGTTTATAACGCATGATGAAAATGGGTTAAATAAATCTAATAAACAAGGGATATAAACTCACAATTTGTATTGGAACAAATCCAATACGGGCACAAAAAAGTGGCAATTTCAAAACTAACCTACAATTTTAAGTAAAATTCATTTTCAACCCACTAAAAAAATTCATTTTTAATCCCTCAAACAACCTATTTGCATCCTATACTACTTCTTTTACCAAACTGCCCTTGCAACTAAATTACCCATTTACCCTTACCATTAAAATTTGGATTTAAAAAGGGCCTAAATGCAACATTATACTACTATTGTCACCTTAAATACCTAACTTTCTCATGGGTGTTCTCTCATTTTCAATTCCAAACTTTTTCGTTCATCACGGATTACGAGACCTACCATTGTTCGCTTATCACTGCCAATGTTAAGAAGTTACGTTGCCATTCGAATTCTATGCCTTTGTTGCAAATCTTCACCCTTTTTTAGTTGTTTTCTTAGTTTTATTAAGTTATTTTTATTGGGTTTTGGTTTATGTGGTTTGTGTGTGTTGATAATGGGGTTTTAGGACTAGAAAATAATGTTTTTCTGGTGAGATTTGATAATCTCAGAAGCTAATCAGTTTTCATCCAACATCCGTGATAGATTCCAATCTATCATGTGTAGGGTGTATTTAGGTGAGAGTATATTCAATATATCTTGAGAGAGAATACTGAGAGCAATTCACCTTGCTATCAACATGAGTAATTAATCCTCATTGGCATAATTAATCTAATTTCATTGAAATCAGTTAAGTGAAATCGATAACTCTAGCTATATTATATACTTAGTTGAACTCATTTGGTTGCACGTTATCTCTAGTTCTAAATTTGACATGTTTAGGTTGATAGTTAATTTAATTTCATTCACCAAATCAATTGTTTTTCTAAATAGAAGTAGTTCTTAACTACAATTGATAGATATTTAGCTAATCATTAGGTCCTCATGAGAATGATACCTACGGACTCTTTATTACTTGTGTTGACACCGTGCACTTGCGGGTTAGGAAAGTAGACAACAAAACCCAACGTGGGTTCGTTTACAAGCCGATCCAAACTTTGGGCCTGAACAATCCATGTCAGGAGCCTGTTGTCTCCCTCTAACGAAGTGACACTACTCAAAAGGAAAAAGCTAAGCATCAATAGAGGAAGTTAATTAGTGTTGTTTTGGTTCAAGTTGGAGAAGTTATATTTCTCAACCGATTGTGGGTTTGATTACTTTACAATTGCTTCAATATTGCACCACCAACTATTAAATTTGAACATTATCGTAAATGTACTTCGATTTAATTTCATTATTTAACCATTATGTAAATGGCTTAGTAACAAAAAAAGCTCATTGCCAGGTTTGAGTCGCCGTTATAAGAAAGTCTAGTTAATTATTGGGTTTTCTCCAATTGAATAGTAGATTTGTATTAGTTTCACATTTTGAATTAATGTTCGCTCAGAGAAGGAATTGAGCTTCAAATGATGATGCAGTGAGAAATTCGTTTTGTTTTAACAATTTTGATTCCTCTCTAGCAATTTGGAAATTAAATATAATACAGTATCTAGGTGCTGTGTGGTAACAGATAGGATAGCTTCCATGAATTTAGTTCAATAGTCCACTTTTTAATTTCAGGTACCTGGAGGGATACTTCTCCCTGAAGTACATTTGCTTTCTGGGGTTAAGTGAAATAATAAACATCAGAAAACCATGGAAAGTTAAGGCTTAATTATGGAATTATGTTTTTGGTTGTCATGATAAATTTTCACATTTATTTAAGGTGAGATGTACCAATAATTGTAATAATAGATTCTCTTTTTTCAATGGAATCATAGAATTATGTTTCTGGACAAGAGTGCAACATATGATGGTCTCAAAACTCCAAGAGAAGAACTTCTATCAAGAGCCTATCAATTTTGAGTGACTAGGCTCCCAGGCTTGATAAGAGAAAGCAAGCAAATGATACATACTTTATACACCATGAACCTCTTTGCGAGAACAGGATCTGTTTCACATTGAGGCCTGCCTTCAAGACTTGGTTTGAAGAGACAAAACACAGCTATTGTGCAGAGGGCGTATGTCACATTAGCATATGCATAATATCATAATTATCATGCATGATGATACTTTAAATATTGTGTACTCTGCACAGTAGCTGACCTTGGCCTCTTTTTATTATCCAGAGTGCACTCTGCACAATAGCTGCACAATATAAAATATGCATAATATCCTAATTTTCCTTTATTACAATGCATATTCTAACTAGTCCAACAAAGGCAACACCAAGTAGGTTCACGACAAAAGCCCCCCAAAATTAAAACTTCAATAGTCTTTATACATGGTCTCACTATTATTGTTTGGAATGTAACTCTAGTTGCCTATCTCTAGAGTTAGTGAGCCAAGCAGTATTTCTAACCCAAATGACAAGTTTAATAATTGATTATGTTTTCATTCCTTAGGTTACAAAGGTAGTTATATTTCTTTAATCTAGCAATCAATTACAAGCATTTTTCTTGGTTGTTGTCAAAATGCTTAATAATTTTCTTGTTTGAATGGTTTTTTTAGAAATTTACATGAATTACTTATGAACTAATTGTTGTAAGTCTCTAACCGATCAAGTTTCTACTTTGAAGGTGAGAAAAATTTTGAAAAATTGTCGCACAAGTTTTAAGTCAATAATTATTCATATTTTATGCCAATTTCACCTATTATTTAAGTTATGTTTTCTTATAAAATTAGTGCTTTTATAGTGTTTTGTGGTTTTGTGTTATACTTTAGGTTTTAAGAAAAAAGTATTTGAAATCGCGGATTTTTGGGCAAAAAGATAACTTGTTTTGTGTGAGCTCGTATGAAGTCCTCTGTTCTAGTTATGAAAGTTACTACCTATCAAATTAAGGCCATGAATGTTTAGTTTCTATAGCTACTAATAGTTTATGAATTAGAGTTCTATAGAGAAAGTTATGATCGAAAAAGTACCTAAAGGTCAATTTATTGCGAGCAGATATGTGAGCAATGCTAACGCCAAAGGTAGCGAAGTCACACCTGAGGCATCCGCCACTAGGTGCATGACCCATACTAGCACCAATGGTAGTGGATGGTGCTAGCAGCTATTGAAAATTGTTTTAATCCTTATTGACTTCCTAAACCTCTACTTTTCCTAGTTGGATTAGTTGGAAGAGTTTAAGTCATATATGTAGAAGGAGATTAATTTCTACACAAGAATTTCTTTCCATATTAGATTGGAAAATTGTTTCCTTCTCAAGTTAGAAATTTGAACTCTCAAGGAAAGCTCACCCATAAATTCCTCAAGTTCTAGTAAAAAAATAGAGAATCCTTTAGAGAAGACATAAGTTGAGGCTAGGCATTGGAGGCTATTCATTCTTCTACCTTTCTTCTTTTTATTTTTATTTTATTTGGATGTGTTATTTTAGAGCCAACTTGGCTAATTTCTTTGTTAATTAGGGCTGATTTGAAGCACTAAACATGAAGTCGGTTCGTAGATTTTGTTACATGTTGAAATCATTGTCTCTAATTTAATTGCATTCTATTTACTATGTTTCTTTTGATTGATCACCTTAGGAGCATGTTTCTAGGATTTTGTTTTAAGAATATAAAACTGCACTTCAAATAGGAATATTATTTGCTTGTAACAAACAATTACTTACGAATCAATTAAGGGATCTCTATTCATGAATATCTAGGGTAGATGTTGTATTCTAGGGTTTATGTGACTTTCAAAATATTTTTGTTCTTAATGGATTTCAATTATTGAATCTAAGATGATGCCATGCTATGTTGTAATTGGGGATACACCATACACGTATTTATAAAGACACCATATGATTTACATACAATCTAAGAAAGAATCAATACAACATGCATATAGCTATCACTTTGTTGTGAATGTCTTCATCATGCATCAATATGATTTTGCTTCATTAATTTATCTAGTGAATTGAGGGATTATCTAGTAGTGGATAGGAAGCCTTAATTAAGTGTTTCTCCATTAATTTATCTCAATTTAGTTTTTTGTTGTGTTGTTAGTTTTGAGTCTTTCAATTTGATTACAAAACCCCTTTCTTTTACTTTAATTGCTTTCTTGTTTAGGCTTTAAATAAACTTAGAATTGAAAGTAAGTAAACACTCTTCATGGGATCAACCCTTGCTTGATTGGTATATGTCATAAAAACTATTTATGCACTTGCAAGGTTTTAATAAAGTTGTTTGTTAATTTTGCAGCCAACAACAAAACATGTTTCAAGAACATAAAAAGCTTGAATTAATGTAAATTCCACTAGCATGATCCATATATCGGCTCAAAAATCTCCATCATTTGATTGCAAACAATTGATTGGAGTGATTGCTTAACTATACAAATTGCAAAAACGAATTGAACCAAACTCATTATATTTGTTTTGTTTTTAACCAAACTCATTATATTGGTTTTGTTTTAAGTGTTTAAAGCAAAACTCCAAGAACTAAATATATTAGATGAATTATTCAATGATAGTGTTGAAATATGTTGGATTTCATGTCTCTAATATTGTCTTTTGTAATGAAAACTTGAGCAAACGACGAGTGTTTTTAATGTTTTTCTACTTGTTTTATGTAGGTAAATAAGTTTTGGGCTGTTAGCAAGTTTTGAAGGCATTTCGAGTCAATTTGGAGAAGTTTTGAACCTTAAAGCATTTAGAAACTGAGAGCATTGCTAGATGCACCGTGAATTGCATCCAGTGCCCATCCAATGGCTTTGAGCTCGACACTTACACCATTTGAACCATTGGTTGCAACCAGAGACGACCGCAAGTTACACCGCTAGATGCAACCAACGATGCATCCAACAGTATAAAGGCATTTGTGACATTTTAGCCCAAATTACAAGCCCTAGATCGACATTTTTTTTTCCTGGTTCCAATAGCTTGGAGGAGGCAATGGATGGAGCCCTAGTGCTCCTTTCCCAACCCTTGATGCTCGTACATCCTCCATCTCCATTCATCTTCCAACCCAACACCATTATCATGACACATCCTCCACCATTTTCTGGTGGAAAGACGTTACAAGAGAAGGGAAGAGGAAACAAAAGCTTGAGCATGATAAAAGAGGGCTCTATGGATTCTCATTGTGAGACTTCTTAGGGTGATGCATGGGTTGTAACTTCAAATCTACTTTTGTAATTTTTTTATCTCCAATTTTGTAAATACTGATCGTAAACTTGTTGTGTTAGGACTATGATGGATGTTGGTTAATGAATAGTTTTTGGTTATTGTTGCTTACAGTATTCTTATTGCTTCATGTATGCTTAGTAAGTACTTTAGAACTTAATATTTGTGCATGATTGTTTACCATTTCAACATTTGAGGTTGTGGGTTGAGATCGAGAAGAGGTGCCCGTGACATGCTTAATAAATTGTCTGCCTTATTGTTATATGTTTGTTGAGTAGAGATTTTAGGACTTAATATTCGTGTGTGTATGTGTGTGTGATTAGCCACCATATGCATGACTTGAGGCTGTCTGTGAGAACTTGAGAGAAGGAAGCATATAACATGCTCAATAAAAATATCGACCCCAGGTTAGGAGAGGAATTTAGGTGTGCTTGGGTGACAGACAGGTAGGCCTGAGATGATCAAGGTGACAGGTAGGCATTCTCATAAAGCATAGATTGATTCTCTTAGGTAGTAGAGTATCTTAGATGTAATGAGCCTTTATCCACTAGGTACCATCAAGAGATAGGTGCCAGTTAGATGATAGCATGTTCAATATATATCTTGAGAGAGAATATATTGAGAGGGATAGTGATACACTAGCAACATACATCACCAACTGGACTTCAATGTAATGATGATCATTCCCTATAACTAAATGGAAATCGAAATCCCAGCACCTTTTACTTGTCTATTTTCGACTATGACTAGTTTAGTAATCTATTCACATATCCCTGTAGAGATGATACTCAACTCACTACTTTATTACTTGCCATGATCTCGTGCGCTTATGAGTTGCACTCTATGTACGATCATCCAACGATTTAGTTTCTTATTGAATCAGTTAATTAGAAACTTCACTATTATTTTAGTATTTTGAAGGATCGATCATTGATGTCTCTGGTGACTGGTGATCAAATACCCATGAATGCTTCTCTAAAATAATCATGAAATAAGCATTAAAAAACTGTCACATGTGAACTCATTCAAGCAGGCACCAATATTGTTATAAGCACATGTGATTTACATGTGTCTTTTAAGTTGATAATATCACCTGTTACTTAATATTCAAAAATTAAATGTTAAAAGGTTGTTCTCATAACTGTGGTGGTTTTTTTTTTTTTTAATTATTTTTTTATTATTATTATTTTCTTGCTTTCGACACTGAGCATCCAACAACGTAGTATACTTTTTGCTTACCGCCAAATCAAACAACTATTATTATGGAGCTAAATTCTTCTATTTGGTATTGTTTAATTTGAAAATTTGAAACTAGTCTCAAAGAATTGAGAACATAAGAGGAATTACTGCACGAATTTGGTTTCTTATTAAATGAATTAGAGACCTCAAAATTAGTCTACTATTTAAATGGCCTAGGAAACATGTTTATTATTATTATTATTATTATTATTATTATTATTATTACTTTGGGGTCTTCATCAAATTTCATTGTTAATTAAGTTGTTTATCTTGTGACTATTAATTATCTATCTGTATCTATACCAAAGTTAATTTATGGTTTAAAAAATTAATGTGCTGATTTCTTGATTCATGGTATGTACTGACTATTTGTTTTAATGCATAAGGGGACTGTTAGTTACTTTTCAATTTATATTTTATGTAATAAATCTCTCAAGTATACAAATCATATAGATGTTATATAACGGTTGCGAAATCATCTCTGTAGGGATGGAGGAATGAATTGTCAAACTAGTTCTAGATGAAAATAAACCAAATTTAATGAGCTAGGATTCCGGATTTCATTTAATTATATAATTCAATATCAGAGCATTTAAGATTTATTGTTATGTTGGTGTTATCACTAATCCTCTCAAGACATCTCTTCTAATAATGCATTAAACATACTCTTATTTAACAAAATCTATCTTACAGTGGTTATCAAATAGACAGGAGTTCATTAGGTTAAGGATAATCCACTACCTAAGTGGAATGGTTTATAATTATGAGAACACTCGACTATTACTCAAACAACTCATGGTCGAACCGACTATCATATGGGTGACCCATTTTCCTCTCCTAAACCTAGAGCAAACATTTTATTGAGCACATTATGTGCATCTCCTCTTGATCTCAACATCAACACACAACCTCAAATCATACAAACGATGGCCAATCACATACAAGTATTAAGTGCTAAATACTTACTCAACATACACAAGCAATCTCCAAGCAATAATAACTAAATCTATTTCATTTATCAACATCCATCATCATCCCAACACAGTATATGTATATGCATTTAATATTTACAAAAAGATGGAAATGGAAACAATTACAAAAAGAGAATTTAAGTTACAACCCATAATTGTTGGAGCTCTCCTTTCTCAAGCTTGAGCCATTTCCTTTTCTTCTCCTCTCTTACGACATCTTCACTTTGAAAGTTGGTTGAGGATATATGACGTTGCTGGCTTGGCAGATGAATAGAGGTGGAGGATGGATAAGAATCAAAATTAGAGGAGCACTAGCATTCCATCTTTTATCCCTTAAAATTCCTTCAAAATGGTGAAGATGAGTGTATTTAAAGGCGATAGAAGTTAGGGCACGAAATCAGGTCAACATGGATAAAAATGCCCCTTGGGCTGCTTGTTTAGGTAAGCATATAGAGGAGCATGAATGTGGTAGTGCATAACGCTCGCTAAGGTGCTTGTCTAGGTAGGCATGCATAGGTGCACTCTGGTTGTTTAGTGACCCTTTAGGTGCTTAGCTAGGCAGGCATAGGGCAACGTTAGGTCTAACGTTTGCTTACTAAATTAATCATATCTTTCTCTGGAGATCTCTGGTTGGCGACCTGTCAATAGCAATGGAAACTAGACATCTGTAACTTTAATTTGATAGATTGTAGCTTAGAAAAAACTCAACTCATGGATTCCACATGACATCTGATAAACTTCATTCTCCATTAACAGTATATACATTCAATTAAAAACATGAAGAATAGTGAGAGAAAATCACAATACGTACCTAGTTTTGCAGCGAAATTTGATCTCAATCTCTAGTTGTTCAACTGAGGTCAGATTTCAATCACGAAATTGGATGAAAATCTCAACTCACAATGTAAAATACCTTGCCTTCACTTTATGCTCTCTATTTTTCACTTCTGCTCTCTGTTTTTGGTTTCCTCTTCGCATGTATTTTTTGCACACATGAAAAAACAAATAATTGTTGTCCATTTTATATTAGGAGTAACTGCAACATGCAGTTATTTCTTAAACCACCAAAAACTACCCATAAAACTGCCAACAAAACTGCCACCAACAGTTAACAAAACAAATCCAATTCTGTTGGATCCTGGATCCCGATGTTGGATCTGGGTTTGGGTTTTGGGCCATCTTGGGTGAACCCGACCCAAGGCCCATATAACCCAACATCTCTCACTCACACAAGATGGGCTAAGTAAAACTAACAGAGAAAAACACTGCTGACCCCTTTATAATGAAAAGTACAGATATTTATATCGGTAAATACATTATGTGACCTATGAACAGCAAAATCTATTATAGGACTTACTTTTCAAATTTTAATTGTATTTCTATACAGATTATCAATTTGTTCATTATTATGTCATAGATTTAATAGAATTTTATTTGTTTAAGCACATTCGATCCCTTTAACATAACATATTTGATCCTCTGATACTTTATATAATTACAATTGTGATTCCAAATCATAATTTGTCGACATGTAAATATATGAAAAATAAAATTTATTAAATCTTCGTATCTCACTTTCGTCTCTCGGTCAACAAAAGTGACTGACATTATAGAAATGTCCCATAGGCCAAATTATCATGACCATAAAAAACACACTAATGATACAAGCATCACTTTGTTACTTTGAGACAAAGTGAATAGTCACTGAGGACATAGGTAGAAGTTTTTACAAACTTCAATGAAACTTACACAATGAAGAATTTGGGATAAATTCACTAATTTTTCATATCGATCACAATAAGCACACGCGGTATAAAATGCATGTTACAGTGAATCTTGTCCTTCAACAAGAATGCGTATGTCTATTATATTTAAATTATTCACTGTACAGATCTTAGTTTAAATACTCTCCTAACGTTTAACCTAAGTTTCTAAAAGGCTCGCTTTCTAAGCGCCTATTGCTAAGAAACTCACATCTGACTTAATTAAGTTCTTATGATGGTGAGAATATATCATGAGCGGTTCTTTTATTGATATTTAGTATAGAATCTTATCTTGGCTATGGCCAATACGACATTTCATATATTCTAAGTCCTTGAGAGAACAAACTCCAATTTATTCTCTAAAATATATGCGTCTCATGTTGGCTTGCTTTCCTAGCAACCAAGGCGACTGTACGTGTAAAAATATCAGTCTTCAACCTGATGATATATTTTATATAATTCAAGTGAAATGAATATGTGCTAGTATTATGTAATAAATCTAATGTATTTATTCACAAATGAATATAGTTCAAAGTGATAATTATAACACTATAATCTACGTAGACCTAAAGACCTAGTATATGACTTGAAAACATCTCTCATCATAACTTTTGTAAGTGGGTCAACTACCATCTCATGCGTAGATATACATTTGATCATTACATGTTTCTTTGTCACTATATCTCTAACAAAATTGTATTTAGTCTCTATATGCTTCAATTTACTATGATATTTCGCATCTTTAGTATAGGCAATGGCTGTCTGACTATCACAATAAATGGTAACTGGCTTATTTGCATCAACTTCTAAAATCAAATCTTCAAAAAATCTTTTAAGCCATACTGCTTCTTGTACTACTACTAAACATGATATAAATTTAGCTTCCATAGTGGATAACACAATACATGACTGTTTCTTACTACTCCAAGAGATAGCACCTTGATTGAGCAAAAATGCATAACTTGAAGTAGATTTTCGCTCATCCAAGTCACCTCCCCAGTTAACGTCTGTATACCCAATTAAACGCATATCACCATCTTAGTAGCATAAGGAGTAGTCTGCAGTTCCTTTCAAATATGCTAATATTCTTTTCATGGCGATCTAATATTTCTTACCAGGATTGGATTGATATCTACTAACTAACCCAACTGCATAGCAGATATCAGGTCTCGTGCACATTATAGCGTACATGAGACTTCCGACAACACTGGAATAAGGAACTCTTTGCATTTTTTTACGCTCTTGTGGAGTCTTAAGACACATTTCGAGACTAAGAGTTTGTCCTTTCAAGATGGGAGTATCTATAGGCTTACAATAAACCATATGAAATCGTTCGAGAATCTTTTTAATATAAGGCTCCTGTGATAAAGTCAAAATTCTCCTTGAACGATCTCCATTAATTTTAACTCCTAAAATATAGGCAGCTTCGCCCATGTCTTTCATCTCAAAAGTTGAAGATAACCATCCCTTTATGGTCATCATAAACTCTTTGTTATTTCCGGCTAATAAAATATCATCCACGTATAAAGACAAAATTATGAATTTTTCTTTTACCTGTTTGACATACACACAATAGTCTTCTTCAGTCATCTAGAATCCATAGGATATTATTGCCTCATGGAAACAAAGGTACCATTGTCTGGAGGATTGTTTCAAACCATAAATAGATCTTTTGAGCTTACAAACTTTTTGCTCTTGACCTTTTGAAATGAAATTTACTGGCTGTTCCATGTAAATTTCTTCCTCCAGTTCTCCATTGAGAAAAGCTGTCTTTACATCCATCTGATGTAATTGCAGATCCATGTGTGCAATGATAATTAATATAAGACGAATTGAAGCAAACCTTACCACAGGGGAAAAGGTTTCTTCATAATCTATACCCTCCTATTGAGTATATCATTTTGTTACTAATCTCGCCTTATACCTTTTTATTGAGTCGTCTGCCCTACGCTTGATACGGAGAACCCATTTGTTTCCAATGGCTTTCCAATTAGGTGGTAAATCAACCAAGTCCTAGACATGGTTGCATTTCATTGACTCCATCTCTTCTTGCATAGTTTTAATCTAAAATTCTTTAATAGGTGAGTTGAGAGCCTCATTTACATTCTTTGGTTCATCACTATCATGTGAAGCAAGCATAAAATCTTCCCCTTCAATCTCAAATCAATGACAAGGAACAACTTTACGGTTGCTTCTACGAATTAATTATTTCGAGGGTATTAACTCATTAGTCTATATGCTCCTACTAGGAACAAATGAAGGGGCTCTTTCAACAACTTTATCACTCTCACTAGGGATAGAGTATTCAGACAATTCTCTATCTACCTCTAGTTGAGTATTCGAATGCACATCATCATAAGATTCATTCAATTCGTAAAATTGAAAATCTTTTTCAATTTCACCCTTACTAGGAAATTCATTCTCTAAGAAATTTACGTCACATGATTCCAATTTAGTTATGCTTCCATATGAATTTTCTCCTATAAATACATATCCTTTCGAGTAAAGAGTATCTAATAAAGATACATATCTTTCCTCTAGCACCCAACTTTCCATATTTACTGGACAAGTCATGTACATATCCTGCGTACCCCCAAGATCGCATATGGATGAGATCAAGTTTTCTAATTATCCACAATTCATAGGATGTGAAAGATACTGACTTGGTAAGGACCCTATTCAGAATATAAGCAGCTGTTAGTAATACATCTCCCCAATAAGATATTAGGAGGTTCGTTTGTGCTATCATAGATCTTACCATCTCTAATAAAGTTCTATTCTTCTTTCCGCTACACCATTTTGTTGCGAAGTCCTAGGAATGGTCAATTATCTAACAATATCTTTCTCCTGATACAATGTCTCAAATTATTCGGAGAGGTATTTTCGTCCTCGATCAGTTCGTAGAACTTTGACAGTTCTATCTAACTGATTATCCACCTATTTAGATATAATCTAAAACAATCCAATGCTTCAGATTTGTGGAAGATTAGATAAACATGATCATAACGAGTGTAATCATCTATGAAAGTTATAAAATACGAAGCATCACTTCTAGCTCTAACATTCATAGGTCCACAAATATCAAAATGAACTAACTGTAATGGATTCTCAACCCTAATTCCTTTTCCAAATGGTTTTCTAATTATTTTTCCTGCTAGACAATTTTCACATAAAGGCAAATCTATTTTATTGAGAAAACCTAAAAGTTCATCTTTAGCCGATCTTTTCTTTCGATCTTAGCCAATATGCCCTAGTGTTGCATGCCAAGTATTAACTTCGACATTTGTAATGTCAGAAGAAGCAATTAATAAAAAACAATCATTATCATTATAATAAACTTTCATCTTGGTATTCAATACAATAAAATCATCTAATAAATATTCAGTGTCAATCCTAACAGAATCCAAATAAATATTCATACAATCACCATAAAAGTTTAAAACATATCCCAATTTAAAAAGTACTGGTACAGAAACTAAATTTCGTCGAATATTAGGAGCAAATAATACATCGTGGAGATAGAGTACTTGACCTCCATACAAAACAAACTTGGAAGTGCTAATACCCTTCAACTCAACACGTTAGTTATTCCCAACATATATCCATCTTGATCCTTGACTTATTCGACGATACTCCACAAATGCTCCTCGATCTCTAGCTACATGATCGATTGCTTCTAAGTCTACAATCCACAGAGGACGAGATTCAATGAGTAATACTGAGCTAGAAACATAAGCATGATTAAATATGTCAAAGTAATATTGTACCTTTTCCTTCTTTTACTTCGTACATTCACGAGCAAAATGGCCCAACTGGCCACAATTGAAACATGTCATTTTGGTTTTGTCCTTCTTAGCCCTAGCGCGCTTGCCCTTCTTGCGCTTTCTGGTCTCATTCTTCTTAAACTTGAAATTTACATTCCCTTTCTTGAAGTTCCTCTTTCATCCCTTGCGCTTAAAGCCTAAGCCTTTGCGCTTGTTGGATTCAGCCATGTAAAGCTTACCGGAAGCCTTAGCCGCTTCTAAGCGCTCGTCTTCCAATTTAACATGACGTGCAATATCATCAAATGTCTTAATATTATCATTATGAGTCATGTTGATCTTCATGTTCTCCCAACTAGAGGGAAGAGACCAGATCACAGCCTGTACTTGCTGCTTATCAGTGAGATTATGTCCAACAGTCCTAAGCTCACGAAACATGTTTAACATCTCCCTAAGGTGCTGCCTCATGGTATGATTCTGGCGCTTCCTATAGGTATCAAACTTAATAATGAGTCTCCTCAACTTAGTGGTTAAAATACCAACATATTTGTCTTTTAGAGCCATCCATATGTTTTGGGCAGTCTCATAATCTTCATACATGCACATGAGATCATCATCCATGCTGCTCAAGATCGTAATCCGAGCAATGCTATTCTTCTTTTTTCAAGTCTGATAGATCTCTATGTCTCTTCTACATTTAGCAGATGTACCTAATTGGGGCATTACCATAGTGTTTGTCAGGGTCTTAAAAGCATCCTGCTATTCGAGAATATACCGAATTTTTCGGTGTCAGATATCATAATTGTCACCATTCAGTTTCTCTCATTTATTTAGTTCAACAATTATATTCTTTGAAGTTGAAGTCATTTCCTGAAATGATATCCATTTCTATTTAGAGACTTACTTTCTATATCCTTCTGTATCTATACTAGCACATTTACTATCATTTCACTATAATAATGCAGTAACCATGCACTCATAAATACGAAAAATGAATTCTTGGATAGGAATCGAAAAGATAGTCAAGTCACCTATCATTATCCACTTCCAATTATTCACTAAACCATATTTATAAGTGTATTTGCACAAAACAGTCATAATGTCATTCCTTAATGTGATTAGGACACCCACATAAATATCATTATACATGGTGCTATATGAATAAAACAAGATTTTATAAATGATAAATAGAGAAATACACTATCCATAAACTATGTATAATCTGAAATATTCAACATAAATAAAAATGCTATATACAATACAATAATGATAAAAGAAATACATAATCAATCAAACATATAAGGGATATGTGAATCAATCTCGACATGATACTCTCTCATATACTGATCGAAATCAATCGTCATCTCCGGATCCTCCTCGTCTGATGAGATGTCTATGACCTTAATCATCTCATCATCAGAAGTATCCATAACATTGACGTTCTCATCATCGTCTAATATCTCTACAATCTCGATATCATCCTCGTCATCCGAAATGACTATAACATCAGTCGAATATCCAAAAGGCACATAATTTGGAGGCTCGACGCCCTCCTCATCATCAAATATGACAATAACATCGATTGGATAATCAGAAGGCACATAATCCGAAGGCTCAACACCCTCATCGTCATTAGATATGACTATGATATTGTCTGGATCATCAGGAATATCGATGATGTCGGGACTCTCAACTATCTCAATGACTTCCTCGACTTCTTCATTAGAATCAGTAAAGTAATGAATAACACGATAGGCTATCTACAAAAATTTATCATGTTAAACATATAAATCAATTTAGCATAACTAACACTAAATATAGTAATTAAATTTTATTAATACAATAAGTTAATAAAAGAAATAAGAATTTAATTTAATTTAATTTAATAAAAAATTTTATTATTTTTCAATGTTTTTTAAAAAAAAATTTAGGTGATCGGAACCGCCATCGATGGCAATGCGTGAGGATCATGCGGCGTTGACCGTCGTGGTCACTTGTCGGCGGGCACTGATCACCAACCGCACGTGCAACGCAAACGCCAGCAGCACCTGATCCACTCGCGACATGTGGCAGACTTTGACGTAGTCTGTCACGTGGCTCCTCCATATGTTTCCACGTCGTGTACTACGTGGCACAACTTGGTCCGTCCATTCAATGTGACACGTGGCTGCATCAGATAGTGCCACACCATTCACACGTATCTTTACCAAAATGTCACACGTGGAGAAACATGGCTGAATAGAATTGCGCCATATGTCGTACGCGTGGCTTGCTCTATCTAGTCCATTTGCTCTCCACATGGCTCAATTAGAGATTGACACATCGCTTATACGACGCGACCTCTCCCATGGATGCCACGTGTCATAACATTATTCATCTTCTTCATCTGGCTAAATACATTTTTTCCAGAAATTTCAATTTTCAGGGGTGATTTTTAAAATCGTTTTTCTCGCTCGTTTCTTATCCAAATCGCTCATATAATATACCGTTGGAAAGCTCTTTTCAAGCCCTTTCCAATGGTATAAAAATTACATCAAAATAATGAAACTTACTAACATTAAATAATAGAAACAATTTCAGGTTTATCCCACTGTTCTTTAAAAAACTACTTTCTAAATGCCCTAAACTCGACGTATAATTAAGTTTCATGTAATTTAATATCATTCGACCAGCAAACAACACAAATAAATGGCTCTGATACCAATGATAAACTTCATTCTCCACTGACAGTATATACATTCAATTAAAAACATGAAGAATAGTGAGAGAAAATCACAATACATACCTGGTTTTGTAGCGAAATTTGATCTCAATCTCTAGTTGTTCAACTAAGATCGGATTTCAATCACAAAATTGGATGGAAATCTCAACTCACAATGTAAAATACCTTGTCTTCGCTTTTTGCTCTCTATTTTTCACTTCTGCTCTTTATTTTTGGTTTCCTCTTTGCATGTATGTTTTGCACACATGAAAAAACAAATAACTGTTGTCCATTTTATATTAGGAGTAACTGCAACATACAGTTATTTCTTAAACCACCAAAAACTACCCACAAAACTATCAACAAAACTGCCACCAGCAGTTAACAAAACAAATCCAATTCTGTTGGATCCTGGATCCCGATGTTGGATCCGAGTTTGGGTTTTGGGTCATCTTGGGTGAACCTGACCCAAGGCCCACATAACCCAACAACATCTCACAACACAACCTCTCTATCTAGCTCGAGATTATATATTTATGCAATTTTCATCATAAAACCCAACTAACTCGATTTCACCCTGAAGTTATGTTGAATCCCTCCAAATGGGCTCTAATACTCTTCCAAGCTTAATTACCTAAAAAACACAAAGAAAAAAGGCTCTAGAACAACATCAAAGATTTAGATTTGGAGGCTTAAATATGCAATAATCAATACACTAATTAGAAACTACAATTATTTTTCTACCTAAGGTTTTTTGGAGTTAAAATGGATATTTTTAACTCTTAATCAAGGTTTTATCTTTTTCTTTTGTCTATCTTGAAGTAATTCTTTAATTGTTTTGTTTTTAAATAATTGAAGTATAGGTTACATAACGTGTTATTGGACATCCATGTAATGTGGAACTAGTGGGTAAATGAAGGCACAATAATTTGAAAGATTTTTGCACATGGTAGACATTGAAGATCTAAAGAACTTTTAAGTTATTTACTTGGAATGTGGATCTAGTTGTACATATCTATCACATTCAATCCACTAGTAATATTGAAGAGCCAAGCAATATTTTCTAACTTGGACGACATTTGACAACCATTAATTATATGGATGTCTATTATTAAAATAAACAATAACTTTCTTCTTTTAATGTTCTTATAAATTTTCATAATTTGATAAATTAATTATAACAAGTCTTCTACTTCAACATATTTTTGTCCTTTAAGGTGAGACGTTTAACTTTTTTTTTTTTTCAAAGAAAAATATAGAGCATTACAAGTTTGAAAAGACATAAAAACGTTGACTTGGTGCAAATTCCATCGCCATGATACACATGCATCATGATAAATTTAGTATTTGTTGTACAAAGCTTATCTCATTTAGTACTACTTGCATGTAATTTGAAACTTACAATAATTATTCTCTTTTAATTAATCAAATTTATAATTTTTGTAATCATTTTTAGTTTTCTAATTTGAATAAAAGAAAAGACAACCAATTGTTAAGAAATATAAAATAATAATAATAGTAATAATAATAATAAGTAAAAATCACATCCCCTAATAACCATTTCAAAGTTTACGATCATTGTGCAAATTCTTTTTTTTTTTAAGTAACTACAAGATGTGAAAATTAAACAATTTAAATGGATTGGTCCGATGATGCAATAAAGAAGTGCATTAACAACTTTAATTTTTGAAAAGAAAACATTTTAGATAAAAATACTAATGCTCAACAAACAAAAACCATAGATTTAATTATTGAATTACTGTAGACTATCTTCACTAGCTTTGACGGTTATAAGTTTGAGCATAAACCAATTCTTATGAATTTACATAATTAATGTGTGTTTTGGGAATTATATATAAAATAAAATAATGAATAATTACATATCAGAATTATCACACAATATCATTTAGAGTACATTGGATCATAATATCTCAATTCATTCGTCAGCATAATTTTGAATATTAATAGATCAAAATCGTATAATGACACTATTATTGCTATGTTTTAAAAGTCTTGACAAATTTATTTTTGAAATGTTAAGTTTAGTGGCATATCAAACAATTGGTAATCGAGATTTTATTATTCAAATTAAAACGATAGTATACATGATAAACCAATCAATTTTATGTGAATGTATTGTTGAAGTCAATGTTTTTCTTTATTGGACAATCTTTTATGAAATTTGAAAGGAAAATAATTTTCCACTAGTACAATATTATTTTGTTGTTGAGACGCTAACCCAGTGGTCTAAAAGAACATTTATGGTCGGTTTGATCATTTAATTCTCCCATATCACTTGAGCACACCAACCATGACTAAAAGCATTTGATTTGTGATTCCACTAGTGAGAGTAGCTTTCATTGAAGTAAGAGTAGTCGTGGAAGTAGTCACTAAAGTGAAAGTAGCTTGCAAGCATCTAAAGTAATTTGTTACTGAACAACCAGTACTCTGATTTGATATTATTAATGTTGAAAACAAACTCTTGGTTTTTATTTTAATATTTCACCCAAAACATCTTATACATATAGGAATAATAATGTTATTTTCTGAAATCATAGAAATAATATATATTGGCTCTAAAATATTTTCACTCCCTAATACAAATATATATATATAAGACTTTTATAATTGAGTATATCTGATTTTAAAAAATAAGAATCAACCAATTAAATTCTTTCATTACATTCTCTCTTCTATTTAATTCAAATGCAATAAATGAATTTGATTTGTTTATCCTAACTTTTTAAAATTAGGACGTCCTGATTATAAAAACACTATATATATATATATATATATTCTTAAACGACTGGTAAAATTCAAATTATCTAAATTCATTTGTAATGTGTCAATTTATTTTTCAACGTGGATATGAAAATCAAAACTTTAAAATTTGTGATCTCACATATTATTTTAGCATTTCTAAAGCAACATCTTTAAATCTAGGTTACAACTTTGATAATTGATTAAGCTCTCAAACTTTGTACCATATCCTCAATCTAACCATCATCAATTACATGCATGTCAATATCAACATTTTTTTTCTTTGATATGCATCAGCAAAATTCCGATTACATTGTAATTTATATTAAAAATAAACAAATTGAGATATTCATAGTATTGTTGAATTAATTAGAATTATAACACAATATAATTTAGAGTATTTGTATCTATTAATGATATGTCAATTTATTTTTCAATGCATAAAAGGAAATTATGACCTCAAAATCATATATTATTACCTTGTTTCAAAAGTGTTGTCAATGTGACTTTCAAAAAAAAAAAAAAGTGTTGTCAATGTGCATCTGATTGCCCATCTCTCATGCCCTTAAACAAACTTAAAAAGAGTGAAAAAAAAAAAAAAAAAAAGTTGAATGAACTAGCAAGTCTATTACCTGATGGGAAAAGGAGAAAAAATAGTAGACAAATTGGTCTGGAAATGTTAGACTTTGATAACTAGTTTCACAATTTATAACCAAGCTCTCATCTTTTAGATTAAAAATGATAGTTATGTATACTAGGTCTAACAATCAATTGCATCAATAATATTGTTGAAGTCAAATGTTTTTCTTTCGTTGAATGGTCTTTCTGAAAATTGATATGAATTTTATCTGTCTTTGAAAGTACCAATAATTTCGAAGAATTTTGCACACAACATGTATAGAGCAAATGAAGATCATAAACATATTCCTCAACCATAGCATCATTATGTCATCAACGTTCAGTAGAGCATAATTGGTCAGCTTGATCTTTAATCTAAGATGTCTTTAAAGCCATTTCCATTTTTTTTTTTTTTCTTTTTTTAAGATTGTCTCTAAGGCCATTTCAATTCTATTATCTTAATTCTCCAATGGAAATATAAAAATCAACACCTCAAAAGTCTTTATTTGATCCCACTATTATCATCTAGAATGTAACTCCGGTTGCCCATCTCTCACGTCCATAAGTAGACTAGATAAGTCAAATAACATTTCAAACCTATATGATAAGTTTAACAACTGATTTTTTTGTCATCCCTTAGATTATAAAAGTAGTTATATTTCATTGACCTAGATTATAAAAGTAGTTATAATTCATTGATCTAGCCATCAATTACAAGCATTTTTCTAGGCTATTGTCGAAATGATCAATAGTTTTATTTTATGAATGACCGTCTTAGAAATTTACATGAATTACTTATAAATTGATTGTTGTAAGTCTTTGACCTATCAAGCTTCTCCAATGAAGGTGAGAAAAACATCAAAAATTGTCGCACAAGACAGGTTTAAAGGACATAAATAGCTTGACTTAATATAAATTCCTCTAGCATGATACATGCATCAAACTCAAAATCTCCATCGTGTGATTGCAAATGATTAATTGGAACGATTGTTGAACTGGACAAATTGCAACAACGATACAGAAGTATAAATCATTTGAGACAACTAGACAAATTGGTTAAAAGAATTATCATCTTCCAGATCTATATTTGTTGGCGTTGAAGAACAAAAATCATAAATATGAATCACATTATGACTGATTTGGATTACTTTCATGAGCTTTGAGGATCATTGATATCATAAAAACGACTTCTCTATTCATAGAATCGGAATTTGTCAAGTTGTAAATTCAACTTGTATTTATATACTTTTTAGTGATAGCTGAAAATTGACATTAACTAATAATTTAAAAATATGGAAACTTTAAAGAAAAGATTATTTGTTGACATGCCATTCATGATTCTTTTAGACTAGATGTACAAATTATGGTGCTCTTCAAAGATTAACTTAATTAAATTCCCTGAAAGGTAGATTAGAAAAAAGGGAGAAAAAAATATATATAATCTAAAGTAAAGTCAAAATAGTATACATAAATGACATCATGATGCCATGGTTGTGGAAATTAGTTTAAGATCTTCATATCCTCTATAGGTGTCATATGCAAAATTCTTTCAAATTATTACTACTTTTAAAGGTAGATATAGATTCATGGCAATTTCCAAGAAGGCAATCCAACGAAAAAAAACATTGACTTCAACGATACCTATTCATGCACTTGATTATTAGATCTAATATACATAACTAGCCTTTTTAATCTAAACAATGAAAGCGTAATTATAAATTGTCAAACTAATTATCCAAGTCCAATATTTCAAAAACCAATTTGTCTACATACTAGGGATCAAATTGCCTCTTTTTTCTCCTTTTCCCTAATAAACTCGTCAGTTCATTCAACTGTTATTTCACTCTTTAAGTCTACTCAAGAGCGTGAGATATAGGCAATCAGATGCACATTAGCAAGACTCTCGAAACAAAGCAATAATATAGGATTTTGAGGTCTTAATTCCCTTATATGCATTAGAGAATAAATTGACACATCATGAATAGATATATATATTCTAAATTATATTGTGTTATAATTCTAATTAATTCAACAATATTATGAATTTCTCAATGTATTTTAACATAAATTTCAATGTAATCAGAATTTTCCTAATGCATAATATCAAAAAAAAAATGATATTGGCATGCATATATAATTGATGATGGCCAGATCATGGATATAGTACAAAGTTTGAGAGCTTAATCAATTATCAAAGTTGTAATCTAGGTTCAAAGATGTTTCTATTGAAATGTTGAAATAATAGGTGTGATCACAAATTTTAAGGTTTAATTTCCATATCTACATTGAAAAATAAATTGACACATCATAAATAAATTTAGATATTTTGAATTCTATCAACCACTTAAGATTTTATATATATATATATATATATATATATATATATATAGTGTTGTTTCGATTATCTACATCTGTATCTATTAGAATATATTTAATAATTATTTTGATTCTCCACCTCTATAACTAAACCTTTGTGGTAATTAGTGTTGTTTTGATTCTCTACCTCTGTATTCTAACGCAATGACACAACTCAAAGGAAAAAGTTAACCATCAATGGAGGAAGTTAGTTAGTGTTGTTTTGATTCAAGTTGGAGAAGTTATATTTCTTACCGATGGTGGGTATGATTACTTTACAATTGCTTCAATATTGCCCCCAATTATTACTTTGAACATCATCGTATATTTACTTCTATTTTTTTTTTTTTAAATTTCATTATTAAACCATTATGTACTATGGCTTAGTGATAAAAAAAAGCTCGTTGCCACGTTTGAGTGCTGTTCAGAAAGTTTAGTTAGTTATTGGGTTTTTTCCAATTAAATAGTGGATTTGCATTAGTTTCACATTTTGAATTAATGTTTGCTCAAAGGAATTGAGGTTCAAATAATGAGCAGTAAGAAATTCCTTTTGTTTTAACAATTTTGATTACTCTAGCAACTGGAAATTAAATATAATACAGTATCCAGGTGCTGTGTGGTAGTAGAGGATAGCTTTCTTGAATTTAGTTCATAGTCCACATTTTAATTTCAGATGGAGGGATACTTGTACATGGAATACATTTGCTCTGTGGGGTTAAGATAATAAACATCAAAAAACCATATAAAGTCAAGGCTTTGATGTTTAATTTGTAAATATAAAATTATGTTTTTGATTGTCATGCTAAATTTTCACCATTTATTTGAAGTGAGATGTACCAATAGTTGTAATAATAGATTCTCTTTTTAAATGGAATTATAGAATTATGTTTTTGATTGAGAGTGCAGCTCATGATGATCAATAAAACACCAAGAGAATAACTTCTATAAAGAGCCTATCAACTTTGAGTGACTAGGCTCCTAGGCTTGATAAAAGAAAGCAAGCAAATGATACATACTTCATACACAATGACCTTCTTTGCAAGAAATGGGTCTATGTCACATTCAAGCTTGCTTTCGAGACTTGGTTTGAAGAGGCAAAATACAGCTATCGTACTGAGAGCATGTATCACATTAGGATATGCATAATATCCTAATTATCATGCTGATACTTTAAATATTGTGCACTCTGCACAATAGCTGTCCTTGGCCTTTTTTTATTACACTCTGCACAATAGCTACACAATATAAAATATGCATAATATCCTAATTTTTCTTTTTTATAATGCATATTCGAACTAGTCCAACAAGGGAAACACTAAGTAGATTCACGACAAAAACCCCACAAAATCAAGACCTCAAAAGTCTATATATATGGTCTCACTATTATTGCCTAGAATGTAACTCTAGCTGCCAATCTCTCACGTCCATGAATAGACTTAGTGAGCCAAGCATCATTTCTAATTCAAATGACAAGTTTAATAATTGATTTTGCTTTCATCGCTTACATTATAAAGGTAGTTACATTTCCTTGATCTAACCATCAATTACAGGCATTTTTCTTGGTTGTTGTCAAAATGGTCAATATTTTTCTTTTTTGAATGGTCTTCTTAGGAATTTACACGAGTTACTTATGAACTGATTGTTGTAAATCTCTAACCGATCAAGTTTCTACTTTGAAGATGAGAAAAACTTGAAAAATTGCTGCACAAGTGTCAAGTCAATAATTATTCATATTTTATGTCCATTTCACCTATTATTTATGTTTTCTTGTGAAATTAGTCTTATTCTTGTGTTGCCAAAAGTGTAGCCTACTTTGGCAACATACAGTGTATGTTGTTTTAGCCATAATTGCAATATACGATATCTGTTGTCATTGTCAAACACAACAAACATTGCATGTTGCATTACATGTTTATTTTAGATGTTTATGGCAACGCATATAATGTGTTTGTTTGAAAACTTCAAAACAATTAACAATGCATGTTGCCATGGATATCTACAACAACATGCATTGAGGAATAGAGCCTCTAGAATAATTACATTGTTTGAAGAGGTTTAAAACAAAGGAACAGGGCTTGCAAAGGAATAGGACTTGCTTCCTCAAATTATTCTATTATCTATGTGTTTTGGCAACAGCTTTGGACTAGATTCTAAGCTAGACAGTGCAAAAACATTGCGAGATGAAAAATCACCTGAAATTTTCATTGACATGTGCTGCTTTCCTGCAAACAAAACAAGAGAGGATTAAATACAGTTTCACAATCAAAACTACGTATATCGACTTGGTATGAGAGAAATTGACTTAAGATCTGCAAACCAATTTGAGCAGCAGATCCTATCCCAAATTCTCCACGAATATCAGCCTCAAACTTATTGAGATCAGCAAAAGCAGAAATATTGAAGCTACAAGCAACAACCATAGCGGCCAATGCAGTTGAAACAACGGGGCACCAGTTCTTTGATTTGGTCTTGCTGATTGCATATTGATTGTTGGAAAATCTTCCTTTGCAAGTTAAATTTAGTCAATAATGAACTGGAAGCAAGTTTAAGATTTTAAATATTGTACTAGAAAAAAGATGCTGCAGACACTACCACCAGCTGCAGCATCTTTAGCTGCTCTAAAACAAGATAGCACAAGCAACTAGAGAGTTCTCTAAAAGACTAAAACATAGTATAGAAACACAAAATACACGTTACAGAACAAAACACCAACTACACTTAAAACATTAACCTCATCATGCCATACATAGATATTATACACCACAACAGAAGATTTATAAATATGTCAAAAACATAGCATCACATCAAGATATAAATTTTAGACAAATAAATTTCTCTGTCTCTAACAAACAAAAAAATCCAAATCATCACCTTATCAAGCTAATGTCAAACATAAATATGTCAAAAATATAGCATCACATCAAGATATAAAATTTAGACAAATAAATTTCTACATCTCTCACCAAAAAAAAAAATCTCATCACCTAATCAAGCTAATGTCAAAACATTTACACAACACACATTCAACACCATTCTATCAAAAAATTGAAAACGAACAAAACGTAATGAAAACAATACCACAACCTTGTTCAAGCACAGCTTCCGTGATCAAATCCCCAGCAACCTCTTTACTCTCTGAAAGGACCCCAAATTCATCAACCACCCATCTCCTTCCACTGGTGGGTGCAGCCACGAACCCTGCAAACCAATTCAGCTACTATAACTCAATTCAGCACAAGTTATTGTCACTTCTGACAACAACAATTAAGTGGCAGCTACTATAACTCAATTCAGCACAAGTTATTGTCACTTCTGACAACAACAATTAAGTGGCAGCTACTATAAGTCAATTCAGATTTCAGCTAGAAAGCGTGCTGCAGTAAATCAGCTAAGATATGATCCATTTAACATATTATTTCAATCAGGTGTATGATGATACTATCGAATGGCAGCATCATGTAACTATAACACTGCATAAAATTCTTTAAAATGGTTCAACAAACTATCAACCAAGCAACAATCACGAAATTTGAGATTTATTTATCATGCACAATATGCCAAAAAGATCTTTCATGAACATCTCCTATAATTTCGCCAAGTGCAGTACCATTGTTCTACAAACCATGTAAGTATCTCGAGCTACTACACAGATGGTTGTTCTCATAAGCTTCTCTCAACTTAACTATTAATCTGCATTGAACAACATGAATTTGTCCATAGATTTTTTTTTCACCACTTAGAGATAAATACTCTTCAAGAAAATTTGTAAGCTAAAACATCTCAGTTTCATCAAATTCTAATTCCAATTTTAAATTTAAATGCACTTCTAATAATCAAAATCATACTATCACAGCCGCAACAACATAAATTCTATTAAAAAAACAATCCAACAATACACAACTAGCTCATTTTAAAGATAATAATAAAATTAAACAAATAAAAACCGAAACTGACCAGAGCTTGTACCTCAAAATCTGCCACCCTAACCGGAGTCCGATCAATCTTCTCCAGAATCCGTCCTTCGCTAGAAAATACTGACTTTTTGACATATCAACCATAAACAAACAAACATAATTCAGATAACAAATTTCGAAGTACATTTTCTATTTCAAAGATCGGAGGAAGAAGCAAATCAAAGCAAAGAAAAAACCTGACAAGCTCTCTCCACAACATCCATTGCCGCTGCAAATTCGTCTACGTCCTAGTAGTGGTGTTTTTGAGTGAGTGAGATCTGGTACTTCGAGTTTTAGGCATCCCGGTCGGGTCTTGTATCTGGGGGGTTGGGGATTCTGAGGAGGAGAGGTGTGTGGTGATGGTGGTCTTCATTTTGGGGGGAGAGAGAGAGAGACGGAGCATAAAGCGCGTGTGGGTCTGGTTTGGTTTTTTAGGGAGAGAAAGTCAATGCTGAAAGTTAGAAGAAGCAGAAACCACGTTGGGGGAGGGAATGATGGGAAAGTAGAAAACATGAGTGTGAGGACTCGTGGGTATATTGGGAATTTTACATTGAGCAAAATGATATTAATATTTTCTTTTTTAAGGTTATTATATTTATTTCGTTATAAAGTCAATGAAGTGAAGTAAAGAATGGATAGAAATAGGAGAATGTATGGATGACAAACATAAGATACAATACATCAAATAATGGCAGTAAACAAAACATGAAATTTAATGGAAGAGTAGAAAAGAATACGATGGCACTTGTTCTTTTACAAGACTTGGGGAAGAAAAATTAACTTCCTCTTTCAAATGAAATACACACCTATACATAGGCAAAAGAAGTACCGTTCATTTACAACAATGATAAAAAAAAATTTGGTTCCTCAAGAAGGTGATAAATCCATCGTCATTGCATGACACTCCCCCTCGAAGTTACAACTCTTAAGATAAAATGTCTCGTTAAAAACCTTATAAGTAAAATCTAATAGGATAAAACATGGTAAAAAGAAAAAAGTATACAATATACAAAAATAAAAAAGAGATGATATACTTCCCCTGATGAAAGATAATATGCTCCCCCTGATGAAACTTCTGCTAAGTTAACTTTCTAGCCTACAGAGTTGACACATGTTGATGCCCTGTATCAATTTTTCAAACGTTGATGTCGGCAAAGTTTTTATAAATAAATCTACTAGATTGTCTGTAAAGCATACTTGTTTTACATCAATCTGTTTATTTTCTTAAAGCTCGTGAGTATAAAAGAACTTTGGTGAGATATGTTTGGTTCTGTCTCCCTTGATGTATCCTCTCCTGACTTGATACATGTTGCATTGTCTTCATGAATCAATGTTGGCTTTTTTGTGGTTTGAAGGAGCCTATAGGTACTTTGTACATGATAAATGACTGATCTCAATCATATACACTCTCGACTTACCTTATGAAGTGCAAGAATCTCATAATAATTAGAAGATGTAGCAACAAGAGTTTGTTTTGTGGAACGCCAAGAGATTATTATGTCATTGTACGTAAAAACATATCCAGTTTGTGAACATACCTTATGAGGATCAAAAATATATCATATGTCAGCATAACCAATTAAACTTGAATTATTGCTTAAGTGTGGATAAAATAGCCTAAATCTGTACTTTTGCGAAAGTAACGATGAATATGTTTAATTCCATTACAATGGACGCATTGGTGTGGCTTGAATTTATCTAATAAATTAACCAAAAATGAAATATCTGACTTAGTACATTATGCCCAATATAAAAGGGCACCAATTGCACTCAGGTATGACACCTTAGGATCAAATATTTTTTCATTAACTTTTCTAAGTCTGAATGGATCCTTATTAAGATCAAGAGAATAAACAATCATAAAGGGTACTTGAAGGATGAGCTCTATGCATGTTAAAACGTTTAAAGATTTTTTTGATGTATGCCTTCTAATGGACTAATATTCCATTTGATTTGTGATTGATTTCCAAACCAAGACAATATCATGTCTTCACTAGG
The DNA here is from genome assembly GCA_019925255.1 of Litchi chinensis. Classification (NCBI taxonomy): domain Eukaryota; kingdom Viridiplantae; phylum Streptophyta; class Magnoliopsida; order Sapindales; family Sapindaceae; genus Litchi; species Litchi chinensis. The sequence continues at coordinate 13,164,806 of CM034471.1, forward strand.
TCTTTCATCTCAAATTCTCTCTTCAAATATTTAGCAATTTTTAAAAGTTTTTTATGAGTTCTAATTAAATTCATGTCATTGACATATACTATAATAATGACGAATTCTGATGTTGATTTTCTCATAAACGCATATGGGCATATAGGGTTATTGATATATATTTCTTTGATCAAATATTTGCTCAAATGATTATACCACATTCTTCATAATTGTTTTAATCCATACAATATTTTGTGTAACTTTATTGAGTATAATACATGAGGTTTTAAATTATATACTTCAGGTATTTTGAATCCTTCAGGAACTTTCATATAGATACTAGTATCAAGTGAACTATACAGATATGCAGTTTCTGTATCCATTAAATGCATTTCAAGTCTTTCTGTCATTGCCAAACTAATTAAAAATTGAAATGTAATTGTGTCCATCACGAGTGAATATGTTTCATCATAGTCAATTTCAAATATTTGTGAGAAACCTTGTGCAACTAATTATGTCTTGTATCTTACAATTTCATTTTTCTCATTACGTTTCCGAACAAATACTCATTTGTATCAACTTATTTAACACCTTTAGGTGTTAGAACTATGGGTTGAAAGACATTTCGTTTGATTATGCTTGAATTGCTTCTTCCCATTTAGGTCAATCATGTCGTTCCTACATTCATTAACAGTATATGGTTCATAATCATCACTCATGATTTCAGTAGCTACTGCGTAAGAGAACATGCCATCAATGATCATTTCTTCACGGTTCCATCTTTTTATTACATAATTTATCAAAATTTTTTCATTTCTTGATTCTTATATTTGTTCAAATGTTTGTCCTTCTTCAGGGACTTTGACCAATTCTGTGGTTTAAATCTTCATAAGCTATTGTCTCTTTCAAGGACATGCCTTTAAATAAAATGAATTCATTCATTACTTTAGTATTGTTTTTAACAAGATCATGATCTTTCATTTTGCATTTCTGCGGAACAGTATTGTTTGAGCCAAACGGCCTACCGCATTTTTGACATATAATAGATGACTCATTTACTACCATTTGTTTCGATTGTTCAATACGCACAGTCACCTAAGCTAGTATATTGGCAGTAAGTATATAAAATTTGGTTACCCTTGTTATATCTATAAATACATCTAGTAATTGATTAGCAATCACTTATAATTACATTATTCTTCATACTTCATTTTCACATTGATCAGTACGAGGGTTTAAATAAGACAAAGTAGCCACATTCTATAAAAATTCACACTTTCTTATAGAATGAGTTTCCTTTTTTCCTAGTTATGGGAACAAATTTTTATTGAAATGACAATCTACAAAATGTGTAGTGAAAAAGTCTCCCGTCAGGAGTTTAAGATATCGAATAATAGAATGTGAATTAAAGCCTACATAATTCCCCAAATGATGTTGGGGCCCCACTTAGACTTTTATAGGGGTGCATTAAGTACATATGCAATACAATCGAATGTTCTTAGGTGAGATATATTGGGTTGATGACCAAGCACAAGTTGTAATAGGGAATACTGATGATATGCAATAGGTCGGAGGCAAATTAGCACAGCAGCAAGTAGTATGGCATGACCCCACACAAATATTGGTAATTGCATTCATAAAAGTAAAGTTTAAGCAATTACTTAGAGGCGGTTAATAAATGATTCCGTCAAACCATTTTGACTGTGAACATATGAAATCGGATACTCAACATCAATTCTAATAGACATGCAATATTCATCAAATGCTTTCTATGTAAATTTACCAGTATTATCTAAGTGAATTATTTTGATCCAGTAATCTAGAAATTATGCTCACAATTTGATAATTTATGCAAGAAGTTTAGCAAAGGCAACATTACGAGTTGATAATAAACAAACATGTGACCATCGTGCAGATGCATCAATTAAAATCATAAAATAGTGAAATGGTCCACTTGGTGGATAAATAGGTTCACATATGTCCCCTTGAATTCTTTGTAAAAATAAGAGGGATTCAAAATTAATTTTAGAAAATGATGGTTTAATCACAAATTTTCCTTGTGAGCAAGCAATGCAAAAATTCTCTTTAGATAATAGAATCCTTTGATTCTTTAATAGGTGTCCATTAGAGTTTTCAATGAGCCTATACATCATAGTTGACCCTAGGTGACCAAGGCAATCATGCCAAAGTTGAAAAATTTTAGGATAAGAAAATTTCTAATTTATAACCATGTAGGTTTCAATAAGAGTTATGACTATATAGTATAAGCCAGATGAAAGAGCATGAAACTTTTCTAAAATAATCTTCTATCCTGAGACGATGGATGTAATACATAGATATTCTATGTTATGCTCACTTACAGTCTCAATATTGTATCATGGACACATATTTTAGTCTTATTTGCCAATACAATTATGACTTTTCCATGACTCTCAATTAGGTCTACAAGATCTAATATAGCGTTTACCTTAGTTTTATATTGTGCCAAATTTAAGAAATACTTTTTATCACGAAGGATAGAATGTGTGGTTGCACTATCAATCAAGCATATGTCTCTTTTTGACAATATATGGTCCATCTATATCATTTTTATTTAATGAAATTCATATTAATCATTAAAAGAAACAAAAACATGAATATAAAAGTACATCTGACTTGATACAAAAAGAAGCAAAAAGAGATTGTCATATCCTAATTGGTATGGGCATTCCCATCACCATTTTACACAAAAAGATAATTATGAAAGGAAGTGCATAATAAAAAGAGAAACAGTAGTTTTCAGATGCTAATGCTAGTTGGTCTGCTCTTTGCCATTACCATTCATGAGAAGGTCAATCTCTCCACCTAAATTTTCAAAGAAATATGCAGCATTAAAGTGAGTGGTATCTTCTAGGCTGGCAAATTTTGCAAAATTGGTCTTAACTTCCTTCTTCTTTCCTTTTATGGACTCTTGATAAAGTTTTACCAAATGTTTATGTATATAGTAGATACGTGATTAATGATCTAATGCACCAAACCTAAAACAAGCACGTTCACCCCTTTTAGTGGTTTTATTTCCTATTTTTCTATTTTTTCTATTTTCTTGTTAAGCCACATAAACATTCCATTTTTGTGATGTATTATTGGCATTACGGTGTCCTGAAAATTTATAACCACCATGCCCACAAGAACCACTTCCTCTTCTATGTCCTTAACCATAACCTTGTCCATGCCTATTGTATGCATTGGCATTCATTCTGGGAGTGTTAATGAACCCGCTGGTTGTAGCTCATGATTTTTCATCAACGGTTCATTATTCTATTCTGCAATAAGCAAACACGAGGTTAGTTCTGAATATATTTAGAATTGACATTCTCAGTATTGTTGTTGTAAGAGCATATTTAAGACATAAAACATCGAGAATGTTTTTTTCTAAATATCTTGTTCAGTAACTGCCTCACCACACAATTTTAATTGTAAGGTTATTTTGAATAAGGCAGAGTTATATTCAACAATAGTTTTGAAGGCTTGTAACCTTAGATGGATCTAATCATGCTTAGCTTTTGGGAGGAATACATCCCTTTAGTGGTCAAACCTGTCTTTTAAATTGTTCCACAAGGCTAAAAGATCCTTCACCATAAGGTATTCGACCTTAAGGTTTTTGTGTAGGTGGTGTCGGATAAACATAATAACCTTCACCTTATCCTGTAAAATCGTTTCATTTCACTCCTTAATTGTATCCTACAACTACATTACCTGCAAAAGCTTTTCAACATCCAGGATCCAAGAAAGGTAGTTTTTCCTCAAGATATCAAGAGTAACAAACTGCAAGTTCTTGAGGTTTGACATTTTTCAGTAACTATATTTACCACAAAATATAATAATTAGTTTTATGTACAAATACAAAAAAAAAAAAAAAAAAAAAAAAAAAAAAAGGATAAACATGATAGGAATCACATATGGAGTTATATATGTAATGATGATGGATAAAGTCATGCATGAGAATAATTAAAGATAACAATAAAACCAATCAGTAGGCATAGCCATACATATAACATATGATAACAACAATAGATAAAGTCAGGTAGTAAGATATATATTTTCTGTTAATAACAATAAATAAAGTTAGTGCAATAATTGAGTTGATAGAGCTATACATTGATTGGGTTGGCATAACCAGACTTCTTAATTAAAGATTAAGTTGGCATAACCAAACTTTCCAATTATCGTGATAACGCGTTATAAAATCAATAAAATGAAATAAAAAATGAGTAAAAGTAGGAGAATATATGGATAACACACATGAGATATAATAGAAGTAAATAGATAAACAAGAAATAATAGTAGTAAAAAAAACATGAAATAAAGAATGAAGGGGTCAAAAAGAATACAACAGTGCTTGTGCTTTTACTAAACTTGGAGAAGAAAAATTAACACCCTCTTTCAAATGAAATACACACCTATATATAGGCAAAAGAAGCACTATCCATTTATAATAATGATAATAAAAAATTGGTTATTTGAGGAGGTGGTAAATCCATTGTCATTGCATGACATATTTGTTATAGTTACGTGCAATGATACGTTTTAGATTGATATTAATATTTTAGTGAATAATGCTAGACTTCCTAAAAATTTGTCCAAAAGATTTACTCAAATGATATGGTAAGTTGATTTGTAATTACCACATTCATTTTGAAATGATATATTGATGATGTGGTAATTATACATAAGCTTGTCAAATCATTGAGACAATGAATTTTGACCAATTTTCAGATAATGAAGCACTACTTTATTTTGGTTTATATTTTTGGGTAGCAATATCTACACTCTTAAAATAATCACTAAATAATAGTTATAATTTTAAAATAAGAGGGCTGATCCATGAGGCAAAATTGAAGTAAAGGAAGAATATTTGAAACTTCAATACCATAGAGATAAAATAGTATTGAATGAAAGAAAAAAAGAAAGGAAAAAAAAATTAATATATAAAAATCTCAACAAATTATTATATATTATCAATAATAATTGATATATGCTATTTTGATGTCGGCTTAAACTCTAAATATTATGTTTGAATTTAAAATAAAAGCAATCATTGTTAACGATAATTATCATTGTCAAGTATTGACTAATGACCAATAAAGAAAACAACTAACTATATAAAGGTCAACCTAAAATTACATAATAAAAATGAATAATGACAAGTAATGAAAATCAAATTGAACAAGAATCAATGAATTGAGTGCTAAATTTGATAACTGGAGCATGAGAAATTCACATGGACTGGCCTAGCAACTATACCAAATACACAGGATGCAATGCAATGTCTTCTCCACCATAAGAAAGTTTTCATCAAGGAACCCTATAGGACCACATGACCCAGGTTGGCATGATTAGAACAAGCCAAACTTGAGGATTGGTATGTATCTTGAAATGGATATGCACTTGGATACAAACAAAAGACAGCTTAATAGTCTATAGTTGGCCCATAGGGTCCCTTTCAGAAATGCCACTTGGAACCCTGACCATTCACATATATTTTACACCTATCTCCCACTATTGGGTCCATTTTTTAGACTATGAACTGCATGATGGCATGATCTACCCCTTTTTCACCCTAACACTCTCATTCTTTTTCTTTTTTTATTTTAGGATTTTGGTCTTTACATATATATATATATGCCAATGAGACATTAATTGGTGTGATGATTCTCAATTGTTGGGCAGTTAGTGGGTCTCGAAATCCCCCTTTGAAATGTTGAAGGTAGTGTTCTAAAACTTGTCACTCACTACTCGACCAACGACTCAGCAAGTAGCAAGTAATCTATTATTCGATAAGTAATCAGTGAGTACTCGGAAAGCACTATTTAGAAGGAAATTATAATTTTTGAAATTTAAACCGTAAACTAAAATTTCTTTAAATGTCAGAGGCTATGGAGAAATTATTCTCATGATATATATAAAACACACCACACTCAAAACCCTCATATTGTCTCTCTCTCCCTTCTTCTCTTTCTCTCCTTTATTTTCTCGTCACTCTTCTCTCTCTAACATTACCATCGCCATTGTTGTCACTGTCATCGTTGTCATTCCAGTAAGCTATCGCTATTACCAAAGTTGAAGCCAATCCCTCTTTATCATCGTCGATCCTCTCTCTCTCTCTCTCTCCTAATGATTGTTTAAGTCTCATTCTTAGCTAGTTCAAATCTCTTTCTTTTCTCTTCTGTTTCATCAATATTATTTCCTTAAAGTCATCATCGTCGCCATTGTCATTCCAGTAAGCTATCGCTATCACCAAAGCTAAAGCTAATCTCTCTTCATCATCGTCGGACCTCTCTCTCTCTCCTCCCGATGACTGTTTAAGTCTCATTCTCAGCTAGTTCAAATCTCTTTCTTTTCTCTTCTGTTTCATCAATACTATTTCCTTAAAGTCATCATCATCGCCATTGTCTCTTTCCTTAAGTCATCGCTATCGTCAAACTGTTTGTGAGCGAGGGTTTCACTTGTTTGATTAGACTTTCATTTATGTGACTATGTGGTTTCTTTATGGTTGTTGACTTGTATATTTATTGTGAGTGGATTTTGGCCCATTTTTTTTTATGATTTTTGGGATGATTTCTAGCCAATTTTGTGTTTGATGGACTCACCGAGTTCGATCGAGTTGGGATGAATACCTATCTTTGGTGAGTAGCACCTCCAATTTGAGGATTTTCGGATCGGTAGAGTGCCAATCAGTGAGCACTTAGCTAGAACTCGACAAAACTTATCGAGTTTTCAAACCATGGTTGAAGGATAGTTGTTAGTTATGAATGATGGTTATTCTTTGTCTGAATTCAGCTTGCCCTTGTTAATGAATCATTTTGGCAATACAAATCTCTATTTCTCCCAAACAAATTAATTTTTCTTTTTAAGAAAAGAGAAAACATTTCAATCACTTCTACATTAGATGGAATTTACAAACATCAGCTTCAACAATATTTTCTTCTGTTCAAGGTAAAATAAATTACAGATGTAGTTTTGTTCAATTTGTGTTAATAACATCTAATGACAAACTTATAGTTTTGTTTAACTATATATAATCCAACACTTGAACCAAACTCTTCAATTATGTTTTCATTAATTTGAGAAAAAAAAATGGAGCATATCTACTCATAATTCAAGTGGCAGTGTACTTTCATTTCACATTTGTGGTTGGACTTCAAGTTTTATCATGTATATTTATCCATATGCATAAGGAGTTCTCTTCTTATTATAAAAAGGAATTTCTTATAATATTAAAGGAGTAGATTTAAAAAAAAAATACATTTAATTTCGATAGGTCAAAAAGATTTCTGACCATACATATCAGCAAACTTTCAATTACATTGTAATTTATATTAATAAAAAGATTGAGAAATTCATACTGTCATTGAATTCATTAGAATTAAAACACAATATAATTTAGAGTATCTATATCTATTCATGATGTGTCAATTTATTTTCTGATGCAAATAACGAAATTAAAACCTCTAAATCCTATGTTTCAAAAGTCTTGCCAATGTGCATCTAATTGCCCATCTCTCACGTCCTTGAACGGACAATAGACTTAAAGAGTGAAACAACCATTGAAAGAATTGGCAAGTCTATCATTTGGTGGGAAAAAGAGAAAAAAGTGTCAATTTGATCCCTAATAAGTAGACAAATTGGTTTTTGGAATGTTAGACTTGGATAACTAGTTTGATATTTGATAATTAAATTCTTATCATTTAGATTAAAAAGGTTCTTATGTATATATTAGATTTAATAGTCAACTGCATGAATAAGTATTGTTGAGGCCAATGTTTTTTTTTTTCTTTTTCTTTTTTTTTTTTTTCTAATGGCTTCCTACAAATTGACATGAATTTTATCTTTGTCTTTGAAGACAATAATAGTTTGGAAAATTTCACACATAGCACATATAGAGGATATGAAGATCTTAAGCTAATTTCCACAACCATAACATCATCATATCATCAACATATCATCTAAAAAAGCATAATAAGTCTTTTGATCTTTAATCAAAGAAACCTCTAAAATCATTTCAATTCCCATCCCTTATAGCTATCTTAATTCTCCAATGCAAATATAAAAATCAAGTTTCAAAAGTCTCGATATGGTCCCACTATTATTACTTGAAATGTAACTCTATTTTGCCCGTCGCTTACGCCCATAACTAGTAGATTAAGTAAGCATAACAACATTTCTAACCCATATGACAATTTTAATAATTCATGGTATTATTTTTTGTTATAAACATAAAGGGACTATTGTTAATAGGAATAATTAGTGGAATGTATAGCTAGGAGATTGAAAGTAATTAGTGGAATGTACAACTAGGAGATTGAGAGAATATCTTGACAATAATTAGTGCAATTGAGAGAAAATCTTGTTGTAATTAGCAAAAGTCTTGTTGTATTGTTTGCTATTTATTTAGAGGTCTAAAGACATGTAAATCATTGAAAGATTATTTAAAATTATTTAGAGAAAAATTGTCATGGTATCAAAGCTTGCTTTCTAAACCAGAATTCTTCGTTGTGTATTGTAGTCGCTTGGTCAACCCTTTCGTTTTGTTTTGGTTCCTAGTCAATTTTGTGGCTCTTGGTAGTGGGTTAGCTTAGAGGATTTTTTTTTTTTTTTTTTTTTTTTTTATGGTTTCTTGTCAATTTGTGGCTCTTGGTGGTGAGTTTTCTTAGAGGATTTTTTTTTTTTTTTTTTAAAGGATTTTTGCAATTTTCTTTGTTTGAAGTTTGAAGATATCCAAAGAAGACAAAAACACTATTATGAGTTTTAATGGAAAAAATTATTTGGCTTGGGAATTTCAATTTAAGATGTATGTGGAAAGGAAGGAGTTGCAAGGGCATATAAATGGCAGAAGCAAAGCTCTTACCAACGAAACAGATATTGTTCAATGGGAAAATAGAGATGCAAGAGTTGTGTCTTGGCTATTGGGATCTATTGAGGCTCACATGGTGAATAATATTCATTCCTTCACAACTACTAAAGAGATGTGGGAGTTTCTGAAGCGTATCTACAATCAAGTTAACAATGCTTGAAGGTTTTAGTTAGAGTTGGAGATCGCAAGCTACAACCAAGGTAATCTATCCATTGAACAATTCTATGGTGGGTTTCTTACTCTATGAAGTGAGTATTCGGGCATTGTTTATGCCAAAGTTCCTAAAGAAACACTAGGTGCACTTCAAGATGTTCATGTAGTGAGTCAGAGAGAACAATTTTTGATGAAGTTAAGACCAAAATTTGAGACTACACGAGCAAGTTTGCTAAATTATGATCCTATCCCCTTATTGGATATCTGTCTCAGTGAATTGTTAGGAGAGAAGCAACAGCTAGCCACTCAACTTGGAATGACACAAGATGAGATTCATGTTGAGGTGGTTAATATAGCTTATGCTACTCAGGGAAAAGGAAGAAACCAATCACAAATTCAATGCTACAGCTGCAAGGAATATGGGCATATTGCATGAAATTGTAGTAAAAAATTTTGTAACTATTGCAAGAAGAATGGCCATATCATTAAGAAATGTCTAATATGACCCCAAAAGACTCATGGAGCTACTCAAACCTTACCAAGGGCTTTATATCATTCACAGAATGTTATAACCACTTCTATTGGATCATCTAGTGTTAATCAGCATAGACCAACACCAGCGATGGTACAACAAATGACTATGTCTGCTTTCTCTACTTTTGGACTTCAAGATAAGGGTCTCAAACTCATACCTTGGTTTATGAATTCAAAGGCCTCAAACCATAGGACTGGAAATGTAGATATGCTACATGGTATTCATATAGATGAAGGTGCACAAAATATTCAAATTGCCAATGGTAGTACACTTCCTATTACTGTTGTTGGTAATTTAGGATATGGTTTCAATGATGTTTTGTGTTACTGAGGTTGTCTACAAATTTGATTTCTATCAACCAATTAATAGATACTAACTGTGATGTTCATTTTTCTCATAACGGTTGTATTATGTAGGATTAGGTGTCTAAGAATATGATCGTGAAGAAGCCTAAAGTGGGACGTTTATTTCCTCTCCATTTTTCTATTCCTAGTTTTTAAGTCTTTGGTTTGTACCATAGTAGCTAATACAAGTGAAGTATGACATAATAGATTATGTCATCCAAATTCTGTAATCTTGACACATCTAATAAAGCATAGTCCTTTGGGGAATAAAGATCAATTTTCATCTCTAAATTTATGTTTAGATTGTGCTACTTGTAAACTTGACAAAAGCAAAATCTTACCTCTTTCTAAACATGGCAGTCGTGCTACCAAATGCTTTGAGATTATTCATTTTGATGTTTGGGTTGTTACTCTGGTCATTTCATATGCTCAATACAAGTACTTTATAACTTTCATCGATGATTATAGTTGTTTCACCTTGGTGTCTTTCCTTCAATCTATGGCAGATGTTTTTCTGTGTTTTAGAACTTTGTTGCTCTTATTGAAACACAATTTTTCACTTGTATTAAAGTCTTACATTCTGACTCAAAAGAGGAATATATGTCTCATAATTTTCAAAACTACTTACAATAGAAAGGTATTCTTTCTCAACGATCTTGCCCTTACACCCTATAGTAAAATGGGGTTGCTGAGCGTAAGAATCGACATCTCTTGGATATTGTTCATACTTTGTTAATTGAATCTTATATTTCATCTAAATTTCGGGTCAAAACCTTGTCTACCAGAACCTACTTGATCAATTGCTTGCCGACACCGACCTTATAATATGAGTCTTCTTATTTTCACTTTTTTGGAAGTTATCCTATGTATCATTCTATTCATACTTTTGAGTGTGTTTGTTTTGTTTACTTGCCACCTATTGAATATCACAAACTTGCTGTTCAATCTGTCTGATATGCTTTTATAGGGTATAGTACTACTTATAAAGGTTTTGTTTATTTTGATGCTACTGTTAACAACCTTCGTGTATCTATAAATGTGATTTTCTTTGAGAATCAATATTTTTTCCAGGCGCACATTCTTTCAACATATGATCTAGCCATACTTCCCAATTATGATGATATACCACATTTTGAACAATTTAAGTCAACCCTTATATACTAGAGACGTCGTCTACATCTAGCAATGCTCTTTCCCAACACTAATTCTCCATCTAACCCAGTGTACATTGAACCTCAAAGATCTAGCAGAGTTATTCAACCACCAAATAGGTATGGCTTTCCTCATATATCACTTACTATGACTATGGATACTATTATAGTGCCTCATTCTTGTTCTCAGGCATCTTACCATGCATGTTGGCGGTAACTATGCAAGAAGAGCTTTAAGCACTATAGGAAAATAATACTTAGACTATTGTATCTTGTCTGCTTGGTATACATAAGGCCCCAGCTCAAGTGAACCTAAAAGATTAATTGAAACTCAAATTTTAAGTGGGCCAAATTCTATTAAGTGATCTCAAGGTTTAAAAAAAAAAAAAAAAAAGATGGGGGTGGAGGGGGGGAGTGGTTAATAGGTCGAAGCAAGTCCAAATGAAATGGGTTTAATCAATTCAATATAATGCCATTAAAACTAAATCGAGGCCAAGTAGTCAAAAGCAATGACAAAAAAAAAAAACAAATAAAGTCAAAATAGTAGAGAGTGGGCTGAATAAGGAAGATAGTGGAATTTTTTTATGAAAAAAGAGAAAAGACAGATGTTGATGGTATGAGTGTTATGCATCATTTGAGGAAAAAAAATGATATTATGAGAGAATGAGATTGCTTTTAATTTTTAAATAGAAATAATAGAATATACATGAAAGAAGGATGTGGCTGAGAATGAATGAGATAGTAAGATAATGACATATATTTTTTTTATAAGAAATTACAGAACATCAATTTATTAAATAAGATGGTGGCAATTATTTTATTACTTAGAGATCATTGAGAATAAGTGATGTGAGGGGGTATAATTATATGCAGTGATAGTGATAATTTCTTATATATATAAAAAAAAAAAAAGGCAAACAAAATCTAATATGAAGTTGAGAAGAGACAAGACAAAATTAGTGGCTGAGAGATCAACAAATTTGGTAACTATGTATGGAGAAAAAAGAGAGGCATGATTGCCAATATTTTTATTAGAAAATGGACAAGTGTTGTGCCAAATTGAAAGCAAAAGAGATAAAAGAGTGGGTGTATGAGAGTAAAAGTAAAAGAAAGGCAGTAGAGTATTATTATATTATTAGTTGAGAAATTTTTAATGAAAATGATTGAGATGGTGCAATTATATGCATATAAATATATATATATATATATATATATATATATAAGCTTTCACATGGTCACACACTAGCAACAATCATACACACATTGGACGAATATATAAGAATAAAAAAACAGCTGAGAGAAAGAAGAAGAAGAAGAAGAAAAGAGAAGAAAAATAGGAGAAAAAATTTCGTATGGATGGTCTAAATAATTGGGTGTTTGATTTGTCCAGATAAGTAATTTTTATTTCAATGAAATTTAAAATCTAGGAAATTAGTAAATTTTATAATAAGTTCTAAATTGAGTTTTTGTAATTTTAGGGTGAATCCAAGATGATGAGAAATCATACAAGAATCCATTTTAGTCCAGATTTAAGTAAAAGAGTTATGTAAGTGGATAGTTTTAGTTTAATTAAATTGATTAAATTATATTTATTCATATTTCATTTTTTATTATTTATTGGAAATAAATTATTTGTTTAATTAATCAATTTTATAGACTGTAAATTATGTTTTATGATTTTAGCATGAATTTATTATATGAAACACTAAAAATATTTTTGGGTAATATTATGTTATGTTATGAGAAAGAATGTTTGTTTTATGTTTTTAGAAAAGTATTATTCAATATTATGTATATTTATATATAGAAATGGTTTAAGATTTAAAAAAAAAAAATTAAAAAAAAAAATGTTTTTGGAGCAATAAAGTTGTACCCTTCCCTCTAATGGTCAAACATGTTTTATGTATATAAGTTCGAGAGAGTCGTCTAACACGTGCATGACAGATGTTTGGGGAGTCATTGAGTTATCGAGAGAGTCATTAAGTCACTTAGCACGTCTCATATGTATAGTAGATATTATCCCTCGTTCTATATATATATTAAGTATCTTCACCATTATGACAAATTTCTTTGGGTACTAATTGGTTTAAATTTTCATATTTCAAAAGTTTATAGTTTTAGTATGAGACTGGAGACCACATATGTATAAGAGCTTTAAGTCCGTGGATAGAAATCCAATAGAGGCTTGAAGCATGGTAGTCAAATCAGAGAAGTCTATACAATATTCAAAAGAGATTTCAGAAAAGTTTTGATCAAATAAGCTTATATTTTATAAACCAGATTTAGAATGATTTCTTATTGTTTTCAGAAAAGTTTTATATAGATAATAGCTTCAGAATATATTTTACTAAAGATATAATGATGACTCCTATAGATTTATAGTTTTATTATGATATGAGAATTATTTATTATTATTAGCAATATGTTTAATTTTAATATAAATATTTTAGAAAAATTACATCCACCCACTGGACATTAGTGTTCACTCTTTTATAAAACCTCTTTTTCTCAAGTATCCACTACAGGTTTATGTAGATTATTACAGATCATGAGAAGGACCACATGATGATGAACAGTTGCATTTATGTATATTATTTCTTTTATTTATCATATTTCTTAAATGTATTTCAAAAATACTTTTATAAATGAAATATCTTTTTCAAGTATTTTATGAATATTTTATATATTTAGTTTATGAGTTTAGCACAAGAAATGTAAAAGATTTTTTATTTATTCAATTTATATTTTGATCAAAGTGATTATCAGAATTACGATGATTATTTTAAAGGATTTTCAATAAATCCAGATTTTAATCATAAAGACCCCAGTTTTTACGGGATCCTTCCAAACTTAACAGAGAAGTTGGGTTGAGTCCTTTCAATGTGAAACCTATTATGTTTAAATGGGTTTACTTAGTTAAGTTCCGCTCAGATGGCTCCTTAGAGAGATACAAAATTCATCTTGTGGCCCTTGGAAATCGCCAGGAGTATGGCATTGATTATGATGAGACTTGTACACCTGTCGCTAGGATGACTACGATACGGATAGGCTTGGCCATTGCTGCCTCCAAAAGCTAGGCTCTCTGCTAAATGGATGTCAAGAACGCCTTTCTATATAGTGACCTTAAGGAGACAATCTATATGACTCCTCTCCAAAGTCTATTTTCTATACCATCTTCAAATGATTGTCGCCTAAAATTGTCCCTGTATGACTTACAGCAGGCATCATATGCTTGGTTTGATAAGTTTCATTCCACTCTTCTTGATTTCAATTTTGTTCAAAGTAATTTTGACTCATTTGTCTTTCTTCAAAAGACTGTTATAGGGATTGTCTTGGTTTTGGTATATGTGGATGACATTGTGATTATAGAAATGGACTCTGATTTGATTCATCAATTAAAACAACACCTCAAAGCTTCCTTTTATATGAAAGATTTGGGTCATCCACAATATTTCCTCAAGCTTAAGGTTCACTCCAAACCAGAAGGTACATATTTGCATAAGCACAAGTATACATAAGAGGTGATTACTTTAGCTGGTCTTTAGGAAGGAAATTTGGTTTTTACACCTTTGGAGGTGAATTTAAAACTATAACAAGGAGAAAGAGAACTTCTTTTTGATCCCTCTTTCAATCAATAACTGGATGGAGCTTAAACTATTTAATGATAACCAGACCCAATATTTCCTTTGTTGTCGAGAAGGTTAGTCAGTTTATGCAGGCATCTCATAATCTTTATCTTGCTGCTGTCGCACATAATTCGTTATCTCAAAGGGACGTCTCAATATGGGTTGTTCTTTTTTGTTAGATCTCCTATTTTGTTCTTAGGTTAAAGTGATGTAGATTGGGCAGGATGTGCGAACACTCGTTGTTCTATCACAAGGTGGTGTCTGTTTCTCGACAATGCTCTTATCTCTTGGAAAAGAAAGAAACAACCTCGCATTTCCAAGTTTTCTACAAAGTTTGAGTATCGTGCTATGTCTTTTGCCTATTATGAGATTGTGTGGCTTCGTGGGTTGTTGGCAGAACTTGGTTTTCCTTGGTGCCAGCCCACTATGCTTCATGTCGACAACATAAGTGCTATTTAGATTGCTACTAACCCGGTCTTTCATGGGTGGACCAAGCACATCGAAGTAGATTGTCATTCCATACGTGAAGCTTTTGATAGTGGTATGATTACCCTTCCTCATATTTCTATTGATCTTCACATAGTCGATGTGTTCATTAAGGGTCTTACTTGACATAAACACCGTTCATGATTGACAATTTGATGCTTTTGATCCACCCGCATCAATTTGAGGGGGGATGTTAATAAGAATGATTAGTGGAATGTATAGCTAGGAGATTGAGAGTAATTAGTGGAATGTATAACTAGGAGATTGAGAGAATATTTTGGTGATAATTAGTGCAATTAAGAGAAAATATTGTTGTAATTAGCAGAAAATCTTATTGTATTGTTTGCTATTTATTTAGAGGTCTAAAGACATGTAAATCATTGAAAGATTATTGAAAATTATTTAGAGAAAAATTATCAACTACAATTATTTTTCTGCCTAAGGTTTGTTGAAGTTGAAAGGGACATTTATAACTCTTAATTAAGGTTTTATCTTTTTCGCCTCTCTATCTTGCAGTATCTTATCTTGTTATTTTATTTTTAAATAATTGAAGTACATGTTACAAACGTGTTATTGGACATCCATTTGATGTAGGACTAATGAATAAATGAAGGTACAATAATTTAGAAGCTTTTTGCTCATGACAGATACTGAAGATCTGAAAAACTTTAAGTGATTTACTTGGAATGTGGATTTGATTGTACATATTTATGGCATCCACCTGTAATATTGAAGAGTCAAGCAACATTTTCTAACTTGGATGACGGGTTTGACGACCATCAATTTTAGGCATACCTATTGTCAAAGTAATCAATAACTTTCTTCTTCTAATGTTCATAGAAATTTACATGATGAATTGATGCCTATTGCAAGTCTTCTACTTCAAACTCTAGCTATCATACAAACCCAAAAAAATGTTGGTGTTCATATGATATGTGTCAAAGAAAAGAAGAAGAATAAAGCATTGGATGATGGAAAATTGCATCCAATGGTAAACGAGAAAGAAAAACCGAAAGAAAAGAAAGAAATTGAAAAGAGGAAAATAAGGGGTAGTTTGTTTTTTTTTGTCTGAAGACTAAACAATAGTGCTGAAGACTGAAGACTGAACAGTGATTGAAATATAAAATCTAAATAACTTGTTTGTTTGTTTTTTTTTTTTTTTTTTTTTTTCCATTTATCTCTGAATATATTATAAACTTATTTATTTTTTAAATCTAAAATTGTTTGAAAAGTAGTAAGTTAACATTTATACCCTTTTTATCATTTATTGTTATATAATTTTAATTAATTTAATACAAATATTTTGAAATAAATAATTTAATAAATTTTAAATCATTTTTTATGTACATATTAATAATATTTTATTCATAATTAAAATATGATTAAAAAATATAGTAGTATTAGCCATATTTATATTTAAATATATTAATATATATAAGAAAACAACTAAAAAAAATAATGTTTAAATTGTAAATTAAAATATATTAGTTTAATTTCAAGATAATTTGGAATGAGATGTATTTAAGTTTTACTTTTCAAATTATTTTTTGTAAATATCAAGAAAAAAGAAAAAAAAATTGAGTAATATAAAATTAGAATAAATTTGAAATTATGTTATTTTGGGAGGATAAATTTGGAGTAAAAACTCTCAAATGTGATTAAATGATTTGTAATTAAGTGAAAAGTTAAAAATTTTTACTTAATTTTTTCAGTTGTTTTTTTTTTATAGTTTTAAGTGGTTTGATCACTTACAAAAATATGCGAAAATAACTTAATAAGTATAATTTAGCATTATTAAATCTTAAGTGAGAAAAACAAACGATCCCTAAAAGTGTGTATGGTCCCTCTTTCCAAATAATCAGTGTTCTTACATCACTCTTGTCGTGCTTCTCAATGACATGTGAACTCGTTGTTACATGGTCCATACAAAAATAATTGTTCCACAGGAGCAGAGCTGTTTCCAAATGATAACTTCAATATTGGTCGGCCATTGATTGCATAACACTATTTAAACAAAATTCTAGAACATTTTCAGGTGGGCTGGGCTTGCAGAAATTTCACGGATGATATCATAATTTGTACCTTTTCTTTTTCCCTATCCTAGTGATCTTTAAGATAAAGATTAATTCATTTGAAATCATAATGATCAACCTACAATAATTATCAAGAAAATATTCCAATGTTAATTCATGTATTGATTTCTTAATTCCTGGTATGTACTATTTGTTTTACACATAGAGGCTAGGGACTACGATTATTAAGCTTCATCTTTTTGCCTCTCTATCTTGAAATATGTCCTTTTGTTATCTTGTTTTTCAATAATTGAAGTATATTACAAGTATGTTACTGATGCGAGACTAGTGAGTAAATGAAGGTATAACAATTTATAAGATTTTTGTTCATGGCAAATATTGAAGATTAAAGAACTTTAAGTGATTTAGCTGAAATGTAGATCTGATTGTATATATCTATTGCATTCCACCAATACTATTGAAGAGCCAAGCAGTATTTTATAACTTGGATGACCGGTTTGACTTAAAATGATCAATAACTTTCTTCTTTTAATGTTCTTAGAATTTACATGATAGAATTGAAGACTATATATTGCAGGTCTTCAACTTCAGAGTCCACCTATCATACGATTAAACACAAAAAAGTGTTAGTTTTTGTATGATACATATAAGAGAAAAGAAGAAAAATAAAGTGTTTGCATGTCACATATAAGAGAAAAGAAGAAAAATAAAGCGTTGGATGATAGAAAATTGCATTCAACAGTCAAAAAGAAAGAAAAACTGAAAGAAATGAAAAAGAGAAAGTAAAACTGGGCATCCTCTTTCCAAATATAGCAAACCACTGACATCTGCTCTCTCCCTTTCGTTTCTAAATCTAGGATTAATTATTTGGATTCAATTAGTATAAGCTTGATTCAGATTTGGGAGCCCATGTCTTTCTAACCGAATTTAGGCTCAATTATTTTATAACTGCTTCAAAATTGAATTACTATTACTTTACGTTGTTGCAAATTTACTTCTCTCTTTTTAAATATATTTTGTTATTATGTTTGATTTAATGCTATTTTTTGTGAATATTGAGCTTTTATTAGCAAATAATTTCATATATTAAATTAGTGTCAGATCAAAAATTGGAACTGCTTCAATTGATGCTGCGGGGTGAAATTAATTAGTTTCAACAACTTTGATTACGTACCCTTGTGTGAAACCAGTGAATGGATGAAATAGATTTTCCTTGGCGATTTTGCTCTAGCTAAGCATAGAACAACAATGCCATGCAATAAGACAGCATTTAATGTGTTGGCTCTGATCAGTTGTTGGTTGGGTGGGACGGTCTCAAAATTCCTTTTGAAATGTTGAAGTTGATGAATGTTCCTTGCACAGAAGTTACTATGCTCTTGTTAATGAATTATTTCTAGGTGGCCGTTCAAAAGTCCATATGCAAATTGGTCTTCGATATGTTAGATTTGGAGGACAAATTTAACAATTGATAATTAAACTCTTATCGTTCATATAAATATGATAGTTATACATTCTTAAGCCAACAATCAATTACATGCACAGGTATTGTTAATGTCAGTATTTTTCTTTATCGGACAGCCTTCGTAGAAATTAATATGAATTTTATTTGACTTCAGAGGTAAAATTAAATCTAGAAAATTTTTGCACATGAAACACATGGAATATAGCATATAGAGAACTTAATATGATATCCATCGACATAGCATCATGATGTCTTTGATACAAGTTGTCTTAAGAGAGCATAAATAGTTGGGTTGGTCATTTAATTCTCCTGCAGCCATGTTATTCTTCAATGCTCGAGTTTAGAAGTCTTTCCTGGAATGTGGATCTGGTCTCCCTATCTCTTGCGTTCCACGAGTAGATTTGAAGAGCCGAGCAATATTTTCTAACCTTAATGATTAGTTTGACAATTGATTAAGCTCTAATCCTTAGATTATGAAGATATAGAGTTATAAATTCATGATCTAATCATTAATTATATACATGATTGTTGTCCAAGTCAAAATAATCATTCACTTTCTTCCTTGAATGATCTTTTTAGAAATTTATGTAAATTGATGAATAAGTTTACACAAGTCTTTTATCTACTTTGACACATTTTTGTCATTGAATGTGAGAATAACTAGAAACATTTCGAACATATGATACGATTAAAGGACATAATTATTATCTTAGAGATAATTCCTTAGACATAATAACTTTAGGTTGTCGTACAAACGATACTTCATTTAGTACTACAAACATGTAGTTAGACGTTAATAATAATTATTCTACCTTGATCAATCAAATTTACAATTCTTTATCATTCTCTTCTTTCAAATTTCTAATTTGAATAGAGGATAAGAAACCAATTGTTAAGAAATGTAACATATAATAAAATAATTTTTTTTTATCAATAAGTCTGTTTTAATCTGTTAAATTAAAGTTAATTTCAGTCTTTATTTATGTGGGTTTGTTAATTATAATTTCTTATGGCACTAAAATCTAGCTTCAATCCATGAGAATGAACTTTTTTTAGTGTATTCATTTCCACTTGTTCGTGAACTCTAGTGCTTCCAATGATGGAATGGCAATGAGACAATACTTGGTGTCTTGGTCCTTGGTTCTCACTAGTTGATCTCACAGTGTCCTTTCAAATGTTGAATGACAGTTATTAGTTGTAGTTGATGCATGTTCCTTGCCCAAAATTTACCTTGCCCTTGGTTCTTAGTTCTCACTAGTTGGTCTCACAATGTCCTTGTAAATGTTGAATGGCAGTTATTAGTTGTAGTTGATGAATGTTCTTTGCCCAGATTTTCTTTGGATATGTTCATGGTTTTCCAATTCATTCTCAAATCCAAGCAAGGAAATTAAGGCCTGTAAATCAAATTCCTGTAATCCTACTTTTACTACTCTAATTGAAAATTCCTGCACAGCGTGGTTGATCTGTAATAAGTTGAGAAATGTTTGTATTTGAAATCTTAGACTCATATGACAAGTTCAACAATCAATAATGAAATTCTTATTGTACAAATTAATAAGGTAGTTATATTATATTTTTTCCAACAACAATTGCATGCTTAGGTATTGTTAAGGTCATTGTCCAACGTGGTTCAATAGCAAACTGCATTCATTCAGTGTAGCGACATCTCAAGTTCAATTCATCCTCATCATATGTGGTATTAAAATAATAATAATAATAAAAGGTATTATTAAAGCCAATAATTATCTTTACTTAATGTCCTTAGAAATTTATATTAATTTTAAATTTCCCTTTGAAGAGAAAATAATTAGAAAGATTTTTACACATGATGTAGAGAATCAAAAGAACTAGATATATTTTCCAGTACGAGCGAATCTCTACAACGTCATTGACACAGCTGTCTACTATAGCATATTCGGTCTATTTGGTTATTTTAATTCTCTTGCAACCATATTAATTCTCTATTGCAAATATGGAAATTAAGACCTCAAAATCTATATATGATCCCACTAGTACTGCCGTGTTAAAGAAATACTGCCCGAAAAACAAATTTGAAGAAAACTTTTGTTTAAGCACGTGGGAAGTGATTTCAGAAAGCACTTTTTGGATAGGGGCTTTTGTCAGTCTAATAAGTTTGTAAATTTGTAACCCATTTGACCCTTTTTTTTTTCTCTGAAAGAGATTCTTTCCCTATTTGGTTATACAGAAATCAGTGTTCTTACTTCTTACATCACTTTCTCGTGAAAACTGAGCATATTTTTGACAAAAGTTCTGGTGGTTTCATGGGATTACAGGAATTCATAATCAGAGGCGGACGCAATTCATGACCAGGAGAGGCGCGGGCCCCTCCTTGATTTTTCTAATTTCTTTTTTTATTTTCTTAAAGGCAATGTATCTTACTTGTAATAATTAATTTAAACTTATTTTGGATTAATTCTATTTTTCATTTCTTTTAACCATTTTTTTCATTTACATTTCACCAATACTGTATCTTATAAATTAATTTCTTTCCCTTGTTTTTGTATATATATTTCTCTTTCCAAATTTAAATTTGTTACATCAAATTTATCAACCGTAAACTGTTATTTATTCTTTTGTGTTTCATTTATTTCCTTTACTTTTCTAATTTTACTAAATTTGAATTACTTAAGGGTAGTGATAGCTTGATAGTTATTGAAATAATTCTCTATTTTCACCCAATCCAACTATGAAATACAACCTTTGGATTAAGTGAAGACAATTTTTAAATTAACATAACTTAAACTTGTATATATTTCCTATTATGTTTATTATTTATGTTAGGATAGTGTTAAGAGCACAATTAATAACCACACTAACCAATCAATGAAAACAAGAAAAATAAACGATGAAAGCAAGGGCAGCGAAGCTTGGGCCAGACAGGGCATATGTCCTCTTAAATTTTTCTAAAAATCGATTAAGTTAATAATGTTAGTTTACCTATTTAAATATATAAATAAATCGATATATATATGTCAAAATGAATGAGGTCACAAACATAAAAGTGCATTGATGGCATGGAGTTTGTATCGTATGTAGGATTCGAGGGCATAATGACTCTTACCAAGCAGACTAAGCTTGGATTTGGTATTAGTTTGACTTTGATAGTTCTTATTCTTATTGTGAACTATGGTTTGTGAACTATGAATAATTATACATAATTATTATTTATTATTTTTGTTATCACAAACTATGTCATGTTTATACAAACTATGACTTAAAAAAAAAAAAATCAATCTTTTGAGTCTCTCTCACATTTCGTTAATTACTTAGTGAATGTTGTAGATTTTTTTTATTTTTTGGGGAACAGAATGTTGTGGATTTATTTAAAGAAATTATAAAGCATTTACATTATTTGAACCAAATTGAAGTTTTTTGAAAAATAAAAAAGATAGTTTGGAAGTTCTTTTATTTTTTGTTCATATTGTTCCAATAAGAATCAACAAATTTTGAGTGAAGAAAAGAAAGTTTGTAAAAAAGAGCTTTGGAGATTCATAGAAAAACAAAAATGAAATTCATAAGTAATAAAAGAAGCGTAAACTATAATTTGATTTTATTTTTAATTTCTATTTTTTTTTTTTTTACTTTGTTATAAAGTGTTTTCTCTAATATAAATGTCTAAGTTAATCACTGGATAAAAGACAAGGTCAATTCACAACTTTTTAGGTATTAATATTTTATAATTTGCATGTTAATTACAAATTATATATTACTTAATTTAAACATGAATTTTGAGGGAAAAATTATATAAACTAATATTACTGTTATTTTTATTTTTATATTCTTCTTTTTAGTAATCTAAGTTGACACAAAAAAAATGTAAAAATAATTAAGTGCCCCTTCTAATATAATTTTCTAGGGCTGCCACTATCGTAACATTCGAAATGCCACTCACAGTATTCAAGTTTACAACTCTGGCAGTGTAAAAATATAAATCCTCTATTTTAATTTGCTAAGTTTTCTACTTCAGACTCCAGCTATCATACACACCCAAAAGAGTGTTATTGGATGATACGTATAAAAGAAAAGAAGAAAAATAAACCTTTGGATGATGAAAAATTGTATCCGATGGTCAAAAAGAAAGAAAAACATACAAAAGAAAGAAAATAATTGAAAAGGGGAACAGGTTAAAGAGGTGAAAAAGAGGAAACTATAACTGGGTATATATGGTCCCTCTTTCCAAATACTGACATGTACTCTCACCCTTTTGTTTTTCTCTCAAAGAAAAAACGCTGCTTCTTTTTGCATAGAGAATACGCTCTTTCAGAAAACAACGCTGCTTCTTTTTACATGGAGAATACACTCTTTCAAAAACCACTTCAAGCTTCACCGGTGTTAATTCTATGGTTTTGGTTCTTCAATGTCCGCAAATATTGATCGATAAGCATATGGCTGCAGTGGATAGAACTGGAAGATGATAATTCATTTAACCAATTTGTCAAGTTGTCTCAAATGATTTATAGTTCTGTTTCGTTGTTGCAATTTGACCAGTTAGACAATCACTCCAATTAATCATTTGTAATTAAATGATGGAGATTTTGAGTTTGATGCATGTATCGTGCTAGAGGAATTTACGTTAAGTCAAGCTATTTATGTTCTTTAAACATGTCTTGTGCGTTAGTTTTTCAAGTTTTTCTCACCTTCATAATCGAAGCATAGTAGGTTTGAGACTTAGAACAATCAATTTATAAGTAACTCATGTAAATTTCTAAGAAGGCTATTCATAAAAGAAAACCATTTAGACAACAGACAAGAAAATGCGTGTAACTGATGGTTAGATCAAGGAAATATAATTACCTTTATAATCTAAGAGATGAGGGCAAAATCAATTGTTAAACTTATCATATGAGTTAGAAATATTGTTTAGCTCACTAAGTCTAATTATCATACAGGTTAGAAATGTTGTTTGGCTCACTAAGTCTACTCATAGATATGAGAGATGGGCAACCAAAGTTATATTCTAGGTAATAATAATAGGACCATAAAAGGACTTTTGAGGTGTTGATTTTAAGATTTGCATTGGAGATTTAAGATAGTGGAATTGAAATTGCTTTAGGGGCATCTTTGATTAAAGACTAAGTTGACCAATTATGCTCCTTTAGACAATATGTCAACGACATCATGATGCTATAGTTGTGGAAATTAGTTTAAGATCTTCATATCCTCTATATCTGTCATGCATGTGCAAAATCCTTTCAAATTATTACTACTTGTAAAGACAAATATCAAATTCGTGTCAATTTTTAGAAAGGTCATCCAATGAGGAATAAAATTGACTTCAAATATACCTATTTATGCAATTGATTATTAGATCTAGTATACATAACTGCCTTTTTTAATCTAAATGATAAGAGCTTAATTATAGATTGTCGAACTAGTTATTCAATCTAATATGTCGAAAACCAATTTGTCTACGTACTAGGGATCAAATTGCCACTTTTTTCTCATTTTCTCACCACATAATAGACTTGTCAATTTATTCAACTATTGTTTTACTCTATAAGTTTGTTCAAGGGCGTGAGAGACGGCAAATCAAATGCACATTGACAAGACTTTTGAAACAAAACAAAAATATAGGATTTTGAGGTCTTAATTACCTTATATGTATTAGAGAATAAATTGACACATCATGAATAGATATTGTTATACCCATTTTTTGGTTCGGTCCAGATGGGCCAGTACATGTCTATTTAATGTGAACAGAAGCAAGGGCCCAAAAGGCCCAAAGATGGAACCAGCGGTTGTAAGCCCAACTCGCGAGGCCGTCCAGGTTGCAACAGTTCTCAGAATGCCTCCTGCCCGTGCCTTCAGCTCGTGGAGCTCGCAAGATCGCGAGCTCGCTAGGACCTCTAGATCGTCTCACCTCCCTCCAGTGTGCATCATCTGGCTGACCAGAAGGCTTACCCAGGAGATATCGTGTACAGCAAGTTGTCAGAATTACCAACTCTCATGATTTCTCGTCGGAAGCTGCCTACACAATTACCCAGAAGCATTTAATGAAGTGAAGGTCTTTTCAGATATAATTAATGCAGACTTGTGCAGGGAAAGAATGATGATTACCTTTGCAATTAATGTAACATGGCAGTGTCAGGATTAGTTGAAACTAGCCGTTGCCAGTAACGTGTATGACTTTCCTTTGTATTTTTTATTGTGATCTCCCTTCCTCTATAAAGAGAGGAGACATTTTTACTATACAGACAAGAAAAACAAGACTAGAGAACTGTCACTCTGCCGGAATTACTCCAGAGTGGCCGTGGACGTAAGTGCAGTCATCAAACCACGTAAAAATCCTTGTGTTCCTTCTCTCTCTCTCCCTTTCTCTTTAATTCCTTGTTGATCACCTTATTAAATCCGACCAACCACCAAGATCGACATTCCTTCACCTGAAATTATCATCACCAACCTTGAATTTCATTAATTGCCTATTTACTACCCTTACATTAGTACGACTAGAACCATTAATTAATTACTAAGTTCACCGTCTGGGCCCCAGAATCTCTGGTTGACCGTTTCTGAACGTCAACATCTTTTGGCGCTAGAAGAAGGGTCCAACAGCGACCTGGTAATCTCCATCTAATCACTGTTTCACAATCCACTTATATTTGTCTGTCATGGCTAGGATCAAGGCAACAAGGAGTGTCGAAGTGGCAGAAGAACGACATGAAATTCGAGAGGAGCAGAGCGCCTCACCTTCCGGAAACGAGGTTGCTCAGGAATGGCAGTAGCGCCAGCGAGCTCTAGAAGATACAGTAAGGGAGTTGACGACGACAGTCAGGGCGTTGATGGAAGTACAAGCCCGTGTGGTGCAAAGACAGGTGGAGGTCGTACCACCAGACAGAGCTCGCCGTCGACCTTCAGAAGAAATCCTAACTCCAGAAGGGGTAGCCGCCAGGGAAAGGTCGCTGACCGAAGGATAGGCCAGTTCCTCGAACTTGCACCCAAGGAGAGCCAGGGGACGGAACCAAGGGCGGGAGATCTTGCCTCGCCAGAACGGGGTAAGGGTAAGGGCGAGCATCGAGGGCGCCAGGCGCGAAGAGGGTAGTCGTGGGCCAGAACGAGTCCGCGGATACCGTGCAGGTCACGAGCCCGAGCCGCAGAGGGCCTCCAGACACGTAGAAGCTTTCGGTGAAGAGGACAGGTCACAGAACCGTCATTTTAGGGAGCAGGAAAGTACCAGTAGGTGGAACCCCAGTCGGCGATCTCTGACCCAGGACCCAGTAGTAGAGGAATTGTTACAGAGGGTCCAGCAATTGGAAGCTTGACCTGGAGGTCAGACCGGAGTAGAGCGAGAGAACCGCAGGGTACCATTCACCCTGGAGATCGAGACAGTATCCTTACCAACGAAGTTTAAACTCCCTAATATCCCTCCATACGGTGGCAGGACAGATCCTTACGACCATCTGGACGCTTTCAATGTACAGATGGATCTTCAGACAGATGACCCGCTGGTCAAATGCCGAGTATTCCCAACTACTCTAGGGGATGCTCCACGAGCTTGGTTCAAAGGCCTCCCAGCCCACAGCATCAGAAGCTAGAGAGAATGTCAGAAGAAGTTCCTAGACCAATATAAGGCATTGAGGAAGCAGCTCGCGCCAGCCTGTCACCTTGCAACCATTTTCCAGAGACAAAACGAGTCCCTAAAGGATTATATCACTCGGTTCAGAGAGGAGGTGAGTAATGTGGAGACGCCCTCTAACGAGAGTATTTTAACAGCTATTTCTGCAGGGCTCAGGAAGGACGGGAAGCTGTACGAAAGCATTTACAAATCCCCAATAAAGGATCTGGGGGAGTTCTACGAAAGGGCTGCCAAAGAAATCAGATGGGAAAAAGCCTTCGGGGCTAAGAAACCCAACGGTCAGCGGGGTGAAGCGAGCGGTTCCCACCGTGAGAAGAGGAAGAACCATGGCGGTGATAAGCCAGGGGAACTGAGACACCAGACTGCCAATGTTGTGGTGAAGCGAGCTAGACCTGGGCCGAGGGTGGAGCGACCCCGGCGTCCGAGCCGATATGAAAGCTATAGTGTGTTGTCGGACAGACAAGACAGGATCTTCGCCGCAGAAAGAAACAGGGAGAATTTCGGGAAGCCACCCCCGACTGGACCCCCTAATCGACATCGGGACCCGAGGAAATATTGTGCCTACCATAATGAGAACGAGTACAATACATCAGACTGTTGGCAGTTGAAAGATGCCATTAAAGAACTCATAAGACAAGGCCGCCTAGGAGAATATGTAGTACAGCCCGCTGGCAGGCGACCTCAGCACCAACGACCTCAGGGACAAGACCAGCAGCCCGAGCAACAACAGCCTCAGCGAGCTCAAGAGACCGATCGCGAGCCCGTTGTGAGAACAATCTTTACTATTTATGGTGGGCCTCATATGGCAGGTACATCGAACAGGTCGCACCAGAGGTACGTGTGAGAAGCCAACCATACCCTACTGGCAGAATATGGAGGAGTCGAGGGACCCACCAAAAGGGCAAGAGCGTCCTCAGACAGTATTGTATTCACGGAGGAGGACGAGAAGGGAGTACGCTGGCCCCACAACGATGCGATTGTAATCCGGGCCCAGATCAGTAATGTCGAGGTACGAAGGGTAATGATCGACACTGGCAGCTCAGTCAATGTAATGTATAAAAGCTGCTATGACCAGATGGGGTTAGGGACTGAGCAGTTAACACCCTCACCAGAGCCCCTCTACGGATTCACAGGGGACGCAGTGATATCGATAGGCCAAATCAAGTTACCTCTCACCCTCGGAGAACCAGGCCGGCAAGCTACAGTTCTTGCAGACTTCTTGATTATCAATAGCCCTTCAGCGTACAACGTGGTCTTAGGGCGACCTTCGATGAACGAGCTAGACATGGTCACCTCCACCAGATCACTGATAGTCAAGTTCCCAACCCCCAATGGGATAGGCTGTGTCAAGGGAGAACAGCAGTTGGCCAGGCGATGCTATGAAGACGCAGTGAAGATGGGAGTTCGAGGAAGGAAGGTGAACGTGGTCTCGGGTGGCCGACCACAAGTCATCTCTGAAACTGGGGTGAGCGACGACCTCGACCCTCGCGAGGTGGATGCAGACAGGGCCACGGGACCTATTGAAGAGTTAGAGGATGTACAGGTCAGTGAGGTAGACTCGGAGAGGAGTGTGAAGATAGGAAGAGACCTGCTACTTGAAGTGAAGACCGAGCTCATAAAATTTCTGAAGATGAACCTTGACGTCTTCGCCTGGAACCACGATGACATGGTGGGGATAGATCCTGATGTTATGAGTCACAAACTGAACATAGATCCCCAGCACAGGCCAGTTCGCCAGAAGAGGAGGCCGATGACCCCAGAACGTTATACAGCTCTGAAGGAGGAGGTCGAGAAACTGTTAGCTAACAGGTTCATCAGGGAGGCCCGTTATCCTGTCTGGGTAGCAAATCCGGTCCTCGTGAAGAAGAAGAACGGGAAGTGGAGGACTTGCATTGACTTCACCGACCTGAACAAGACTTGCCCGAAAGACAGCTTCCCATTACCCAGGATTGATCAGCTGGTAGATGCGATAGTCGGGCACCAACTCTTCAGTTTCATGGATGCCTACTCAGGATACAACCAAATCCTAATGAGTCCGCAGGACGAAGAACACACCTCTTTCGTCACTGATAGGGGGTTATACTGTTACAAGGTGATGCCATTCGGACTCAAGAACGCAGGAGCCACCTACCAGCGACTGGTCAACGCCATGTTCCAGGACCAGATTGGGAAAACCATGGAAGTATACGTAGATGACATGCTGGTAAAGTCCCAGAAAACAGCAGACCATGTTCGCGACCTGGATGAGACATTCAAAGTCCTCAGAAATTATCGATGAAGTTAAACCCCCTGAAATGTGCCTTTGGGGTAGCGTCCGGTAAGTTCCTTGGGTTTATGGTAAATAGCAGAGGGATAGAGGCCAACCCGGAGAAGATCAGGGTGTTGGTGGAAATGAGGTCCCCCTCCAAAATCAAGGACTTGCAAAGTCTTAATGGCCAGGTCGCAGCTCTTAGCCGATTCATCTCGAAAGCAATCGACAAGTGCGTGCCATTCTTTGAAGCTATAAAGAAGGCTAGGAACTTTGAATGGAATGAGCATTGCGAAGAAGCATTTCAGAGGTTGAAGGAGTATATAGGCCAGGCTCCCCTCCTATCCAAGCCAAAGGATGGGGAGAAGCTGTTCCTGTACTTGGGTGTTTCCGAATACGCCCTAAACGCGACCTTGGTGAGAGAAGAGGAAAAAATGCAGCTGCCCGTGTATTACATCAGTAAAAGGCTGGTTGATGCGGAGACCCGATATTCACAAATGGAGAAGCTCACGTACTGCCTGGTGATCGCCTCCAGGAAGCTACGTCTCTACTTTCAAGCTCACCAAATAGAGGTCCTCACACAGTACCCTCTTAGGCAAGTCCTCCAAAAAGCAGATACTTCAGGCAGGCTCCTCAAGTGGGCCATCGAGCTCGCTCAGTTCGACATAGAGTTCAGACCTAGAACGGCGTTCAAGGCCCAGACACTTGCAGACTTTATTGTGGAATTCACAGGGCCAGTACCGGAGCAGGAGGAACTAGTCGGTAATCAAACTTGGGAGCTTTATGTGGACGGATCCTCTAACGAGCTAAGCTTAGGAGCTAGAATAATGTTGATTAGCCCAAAAGGCCACAAGGTCCTGAGTGCTTTAAGCTTTGGGTTCCGAGCTACCAATAATGAGGCCGAGTACGAGGCATTGCTTGTCGGACTTCGCCTGGCAAAGGAGGTACGAGCTGAGCAGGTAAAGGTCTTCAGTGATTCTCAACTTATTGTTTGCCATGTCAGGGGAGAATATCAGACCAAGAGAAGGAGGATGTCGAAATACTTCCAAAAGGTTAAGGAGTTACTGGGGGCTTTTAAAGGGTTTGAGGTGAACTAGATCCCCAAGGCATAAAATTTTAACGCAGACGCCCTGGCCCACTTAGCGACCTCCCAAGATGCAGATCTCCTTAAGTCCATCCCTGTGGAATTCCTACCAACTCCGAGCATCGAGGACGAAGATGCAATGATGATCATACAGGTTTGGCCTAACTCCTGGATGAGCTCGTTGTTGGGCTACTTGCAGGAAGGGAAGCTGCCAGATGACAAGCTGGAAGCTCGCTGCATACAAGCCAGAGCGGCCCGATACTGCATCTATGATGACAGATTATACAAGAAGGGGTTCTCAACCCCGCTACTGCGATGTATAAATGATGAGGACTGTGAGGTGGTGCTGAATGATATTCACGCGGGTCACTATGGGAACCACGCAGGAGCATTGTCCTTAGCCCAGAAGGCCCTCAGACAGGGGTTCTACTGGCCAACTATGAAGCAGGATGCTATAAATTTGGTAAAGAAGTGTAATAAGTGCCAGAGATTTGCTAAGGTCCCGCGAGCTCCACCAGCCTACCTCCAGCAGATGGTGAGTCCATGGCCTTTCGCAATCTGGGGGATGGACCTCATCGGACCCTTGCCCACAGCTCGAGAAAGTTGCAGGCATGCGGTGGTCGCTGTGGACTACTTCACCAAATGGGCTGAAGCTAAGGAGCTAGCAGAAATCTCAACAGCAAAGATAGAAAAGCTTGTATGGGACAACATCGTCTGCAGGTTTAGGATCCCTCAGTAGCTTGTCACAGACAATAGGACTCAGTTTACCAGCGAGCAATTCATAGACTTCTGCAATAAGCTCGGAATCGTGAAAAGCTTCTCGGCTGTGGACCATCCTCAGGCCAATGGTCAGGTCGAGGCTATGAACAAGATCATCAAGCAGACTTTGAAGACCAGGTTAGAGGCAAAGAAGGGGCCTGGGCTGACGAGTTACAGAAAGTCCTCTGGGCGTATAGGACCACAGTCCGCAGCTCGACGGGTGAAACCCCATTTTCCATGGTCTATGGGACGGAGGCCATGATACCGGCAGAATTCGAAGTCACCAGCCAACGAAGGGCCTCGTTCCGACCTGAAGACAATGACCAGCTGCTCGTAGCCAGTTTAGACTTAGTCGAGGAAGCAAGGGAAACAGCTCACCTAAGGGTAGCGGTGTACCAGCAGAGAGTCGCCAGGTATTATAACAAGAAGGTGCGAGTTCGAAGCTACAAAGCCGGGGACCTCGTTCTCAGGTTAGTCCTCCCCGAGCTCGTAAGGCAAGCGATGGGGTGCTCAGATCCAACTGGGAGGGGCCGTACCTCATCAAGCAGAATCTAAAGAATGGAGCCTATCATTTGGCCAGCATGGATGGATCAGAGTTACCCCGAGCCTGGAACGCTGAACACCTGCGGTCATACTACACCTAAGAACTGTCAGCCCGCTCTAACTTTGTACATGATTCTTTTGACGATTGTCTGTAAATATGCTTTCACTTGTTTCCTGTTGTATGTGTCATGTTTGATGCAGAAAGCAAACTGGTTGAACCAGCAAATGTACATACTAAAAAGAGCGAAGTTAATGAAATCTATTTATCAAGAAATCGAGCTGCGATCTATCATCATATATGCATATATATATTATTATTCCTTGAAGATATTTGTGCAAAAAATCCAAGGAATCATTTGCAACTAAAATGCTCGCATAGAATCACTGGCCAAAGCCATGAGCAAATTCTGGCAATAAATGTCCATAAAAAACCTCAATCGAGGATGTCTTATCAATTGATGCTCGACTTATCCATATTATCCTCACTAACGGAGGTTTACATCAGCAAACATCAAGTTCATTTCTTAGTTCGCAGCCGCAATTGCCCCGTGACCTCGCGGGAAGGGGTAAGGCTACGCCTCTCAAATATAAAGCTGCCCGCGGACTTCGCGAATCAATTGCCCCGCGACCTCACGGAAGGGGATAAGGCCACGCCTCTCAAACATAAAGCTGCCCGCGATCTCACGAATCACTAGCCCCGCGACCTCGCGAGAGGGGGTAAAGCTATGCCTCTCAAATATAAAGCTGCCCGCGACTTCGCGAATCAATTGTCCCGCGACCTCGTGGGAGGGGGTAAGGCCACGCCTCTTAAATATAAAGCTGCCCGCGACCTCGCGAATCAATTACCCCGCGACCTCGCGGGAGGGGGTAAGGCTATACCTCTCAAATATAAAGCTGTCCGCGACTCGCGAATCAATTGCCCCGCGACCTCGCGAGATGGGATAAGGCCACGCCTCTCAAATATAAAGCTGCCCACGACCTCGCGAATCAATTGCGCCGCGACCTCGCGGAAGGGGGTAAGGCTACACCTCTCAAATATAAAGCTGCCCGCGGACCTCGCAAATCAATTGCCCCGCGACCTTGCGGGAGGGGGTAAGGCTACGCCTCTCAAATATAAAGCTACCCGCGACTTCGCGAATCAATTGCCCCGCGACCTCGCGGGAGGGGGTAAGGCCATGTCTCTCAAATATAAAGCTGCCCGCGACCTCGTGAATCAATTGCCCCGCGACCTCGCGGGAGGGGGTAAGGCTACACCTCTCAAATATAAAGCTGCCCGCGGACTTCGAGAATCAATTGTCCCACGATCTCGCGGGAGGGGGTAAGACCACGCCTCTCAAATATAAAGCTGCCCGCGACCTCGCGAATCAATTATCCCGCGACCTCGCGGAAGGGGATAAGGCTACGTCTCTCAAATATAAAGCTGCCCGCGACTTCGTGAATCAATTACCCCGTGACCTCGCGGGAGGGGGTAAGGCCACGCCTCTCAAATATAAAGCTGCCTGCGACCTCGCGAATTAATTACCCCGCGACCTCGCGGGAGGGGTTAAGGCTACGCCTCTCAAATATAAAGTTGCCCGCGACCTCGCGAATCAATTGTCCCGTGACCTCGCGGATGGGGTAAGGCCACGCCTCTCAAATATAAAGCTGTCTGCGACCTCGCGGGAGGGGGTAAGGCCACGCCTCTCAAATATAAAGCTACCCGCGGACTCACACAAAAAAAAAAGGGAGGAGGACTCACCCCTGAACTACGAATGCAGGCACGGGCTAGAATCTCAAAGTTTGGGAAAATGCTGCTGTCAAGCGCACTCAATGTGAAGGAAATTCCGAACCCCCCCCCCCCCTCCCCCCCACTAAATGTAAGCTCCTGCCAATCCTTTAAGGTTTGCCCAATTATATCATTTGCAGGGTCAAATACTTTGCTCGATTGAGCTATTTGCTGAATCCAAATTCGTATGAGCTAACGCATTATTATTATCACTGGCCGCAGTCAGCAGGTTCGTAAGTTAGCATGATTTTCACGATTGTGATTCACTTAGCAAATTTTAATACTTATAATGGTGTGTTTATTGTCTGTTAGTTGCCCATCATATAAGTAAAGCATGCATATCTACACTTGGATAAAGTATTGAAATTGTGCAGGAAATCTAATATTATAATTCCGAGCCTCAAGCTCGTTGTTCGAGTTCAAACAAATGAAAAATTACAAGGGATAAAAACAAACAAATAAAAAGGCCCTAGGCTCCAACTGGTTCGTCTGAAGGAGCAAGATCAACAGGGGCTTCTACTGGGGGCTCAGGCATTGGAGGACCCTCTAAAGCTGGGGGTACCTCGGGGACCTGTTCTGGCAAGGGGATTGGGACAGCAGATGGATCAATTGGGGGAGCAGAGGAAGTATCCGCATGTTGCGCACTCTGAGCACCTACAACGAGCTCCTTGAACTCCCGGATCATTTGGACCCCTTCTGACCCAAAGAAGGAGTAGTCCAAATCTGGGTAGCGCTCCCACATGCTAAACAAAAACGCCCTCTCGACCTCTTCCTCGACCCTGTTCCGCTCCCGAGCTAACTTGGCCTCAACGCCCGCCTCGGTCTGAGCCAGCTTCCCCTCTGTCCGAGCCAGTTTCGCTTCTGCTTCAGCCCGCTTCTCCTTGGCCCTCGTGAGCTTCCCTCTGGCTGCTGCTAAGTCCCACTAATGCTGACTTACTTTATCCTCAGCAACCTGTAGCTTTACCTTTGCAACACTGAGCTCGCCCTTCAGCTGATTTAGTTCGCTGTGGGCCTTGTTGATTTCAGAGGTAGCGGCCTCCCTACGAGCGGTCTCCTGTGACAAGGCCGCATCAGCATCTCTAAGCTTGGCAGAAAGCTCTCCATGATCCTTTTGGAGGAGATTGATTTCATCCTGCAGTAATCTCCTCTCCTCCTCGAACTGCTCCTGGGACATCCTAAAGGCCTCCCTCTCATTAATGTGATAATCTGTCTCCCTCATCAGCTTCACAGACGCCATACCAAGCTGAAACAACAAAAGAGATGGTAAGAGATCTTTTGAAAAAGAAGAAAAAATCAAAGTATAAAAGAGTGTGACCCTTACCAGAGCAGCATGACGAGCTACATAGCCTACGAGGTGCCGGCCTGTAAGCTCAGGTTTGTGCATCTTCGGGTTGCGCCTTCCCATTACTTCGGGCACGAGCTCCACGAAGCTGTTGAAGTATTCCATCTCCTTTGCCACCTCAAAGCAGAGCTTGGAGTCTGCCCGTTCATCAGTTGCAGGCCTCGCAAGTCGTCCTGATGCTTCAGTACCCAACTCCCTACCAATGACAACCGCCCCGGCCTGACGGACCTCGATGACACCCTTCTGCTTTGGGGCCGGAGGCTCAGCTATGGCTTTCCCCTTTCTTTTCCTGGTCAGAGCCTCAGACTCCGACCCCGCAGATAAATCCCCCTCAACAGAGACCTCAGCCCTCTTGGCCGGAGGAGAACTTTGCCCTTCAGATGGGGCAGCCCGCTTTTGAGGGGTCGCAGCTGACCTAGTCGGAGAAGGTGCAGCTGCAGCAAGCAGAGAGGGCGCTCTTTGTGAGCGGTCTGAAGAGGTGTCGTCCACGTTGACGACCTCAGTCGGTCCAGCAGGCGGAATCCACCTGAGAGGAGGAACTGACATCGTGAGCCTTCCCATATTGTCTGAAGAAGGGTTGGTGGAGAAGCTCGTGCTCGGTGACCTTCGTTGTAGGGGCTACGGATCTGACTCAGATTGTGTAGGAGCAGCAAGGGCGGAAAGAACCTCGCACCTTTCCCCCCTTATTCCCAAATGCTGAGCTATGTTCAGAAGAGGACCTGTGGCAGATGGAGCGAGGCCCCGCTCTACTAGCTCGCTACTGGAAGGGAAGAAGTCCTCGGTTGGTTCCTTGGCCGCAGCGTAAGCGTTCAGAATGGCGAGCTCATCCTGTCTAAGCTTGTACCCCGGAGCAGCGACACCTGCAAAGCAAAAGCTAGCTCGTAAAAAAAAAAAAAAAAAAAAAAAAAAAAAAAAAAAAAAAAAAACTAATATTATCTGAGTGCTTGTATCCCTACTAGGTTTCAGCACGAAACTCCTATTATTCAGCCCGACAAGTGAAGGGCACGTGACCAGGGCCCAATTTGACTTGTATTCCCCCACGTTGGACTTAGTGCAGCTCTGGGGTAAATATGCCATGTAATTAGAATGTTGGCGAGGCGTGGCGTAGTAGAGTCCGTCCTTTCCCGAGATCGCCTTAAAGCTAAAGACGCTGCGGAGGATGCGGGGTGTAGGGAACCCTAGTCCGTGCTTAGCGAACGCCGCTGCTAGGGTGGTTATATAGGCATACGAATTCGGGGTTAATTGGAACGGCGCGAGCTTCAGGTCGTTCAGGAGATTCTTGAGATAGCCAGGAACAGGGAACCTAAAGCCGAGCTCCATGTGCTCACGGCTGATTGCCACAAAGCCTTCGGGAGGATGGGCAGCTCGATCACTACCCGTAGGGACGTTAGCTCGACACCCTAAGGGGAGGCTGAATTCTTGGGCCCAAGCCTCCAACTTTGGAAGAGTAATGAGCGAGGGCGTGTGTTTAAAAGGATGGGGGTCTGCTCTCTCAGCGACCTCGTCCCCTCCTGCGACCTCCTCGGTGGACACGCTAGGTCGCGAGGTCGTAGCCTCGGCCTCACTAGCCTAGCGCCCTGCCTGCCTCCTAGAAGCAGAAGCCCTGCCTCGACCAGTGCGTGAGCGACCCGACATCTACAGCACAGAAGGAAGACATCAGAACGCTTACAGCATACTGAGCCTAGCAAGACACAGAAAAAGAGTTCCTAGAGCTATTGTCCTATACGTCAGGTCGCACACTTAGCCTCCAAAGGCAAGAGAAGGCCCAGGGACACGGGCCCGTCAGGTACTATATCACCCTAAATATGTGTGTTGCTAACCCTATGTTTACAGGTACCCTACCAGGCAGTAAGGGGACACTTTCATCGAAAGTCCTAAGCAGCAACAATATGGGACACGGTTAACAGCCAGGTCGCCCCTAGCGTACGCAGGAACTCAAGCAACCAACACAACAAATCTCTAGAGACCAAACAGGCATACAGAGACCCACAGATGCGATACATAAGCAGAAAGTAGCAACGCAAACCAGGGGCAAATCCTACAATAACACAAAAAAGCGGAGCAAGAGAAGAATTACCTTGTTCAAACTGTGTACGACTTGCTAAGGACGGTGGCTGATTCCTGTAGTGGCAGACTTTGAAGAGGTTGTCCAACGACGAATGACGAACCAGAAGAAGCAGAGAAGAAGAAATGATGGAAAGAAGAGTGTTGGAGTTGTATCAGGAAAGCAAAAAGGAAAATATGAGGAGACCTATGGATTATATAGGCCAGGACGTCCGTCCTCAGCCATCCGATCCAACATAAAGGCATAACCGTCAAAGATCCAACGGCTAGGCACCAATCTCAGTCATGTGCCATCATGCCTGTCAGTTACAAGACGTGCACATTTAATGCATACGGTCCCGAGACACGTTTTTCGGCTCCAACGCTTGTATGGACGCCACGTGTCAACGGTTACAGTACGGAGAGTGAAACGGTACCAGAAGATTCGAAAATGGGCACCAATCACATGTTCAAATCAACTCCCAGTCCGCAGAGCGCACAAAGAGCTGGGGGGCTTGATGTTATACCCATTTTTTGGTTCGGCCCAGATGGGCCAGTACACGCCTATTTAATGTGAACAGAAGCAAGGGCCCAGGAGGCCCAAAGATGGAACCAGCGGTTGCAAGCCCAGCTCGCGAGGCCGTCCAGGTCGCAAGCCAGCAACAGTTCTCAGAATGCCTCCTGCCCGTGCCTTCAGCTCGTGGAGCTCGCGAGGTCGCGCAGGTCGCGAGCTCGCTAGGACCTCCAGACCGTCTCACCTCCCCTCCAGTGTGCATCATCTGGCTGACCAGAAGGCTTACCCAGGAGATATCGTGTACTGCAAGTTGTCAGAATTACCAACTCTCATGATTTCTCGTCGCAAGCTGTCTACACAATTACCCAGAAACATTTAATGAAGTGAAAGCCTTTTCAGGTATAATTAATGCAGACTTGTGCAGGGAAAGAATGATGATTACCTTTGCAATTAATGCAGCATGGCAGTGTCAGGATTAGCTGAAACTAGCCGTTGCCAGTAACGTGTATGACTTTCCTTTGTATTTTTTTATTGTGATCTCCCTTCCTCTATAAAGAGGAGAGACATTTTTACTGTACAGACAAGAAAAACAAGACTAGAGAACTGTCACTCGGTCGGAATTACTCCAGAGTGACCGTTGACGTAGGTACAGTCACCGAACCACGTAAAAATCCTTGTGTTCCTTCTCTCTCCCTCCCTTTCTCTTTAATTCCTTGTTGATCACCTTATTAAATCAGACCAACCACCAAGACCGACATTCCTTCAACTGAAATTATCACCACCAATCTTGAACTTCATTAATTGCCTATTTACTACCCTTCCATTAGTACGACCAGAACCATTAATTAATTACCAAATTCGCCGTCTGGGCCCCAAAATCTCTGGTTGACCGTTTCCGAACGTCAACAGATATAGATACTCTAAATTATATTGTGTTATAATTCTAATTAATTCAACGATAATATGAATTTCTCAATTTAAAAAAAAAAAAAAAATTATAGTGTAATCGGAATTTTGTTGATGTATATCCAAAAAAAAAAATGTTGATACTGACATGCTTGTAATTGATGATGACTAGATCAAGGACATAGTCAAAATTTGA
Source organism: Litchi chinensis (assembly GCA_019925255.1). Lineage (NCBI taxonomy): Eukaryota > Viridiplantae > Streptophyta > Magnoliopsida > Sapindales > Sapindaceae > Litchi > Litchi chinensis. Next base: position 13,202,462 of record CM034471.1, read on the forward strand.
GAGCTTAATCAATTATCAAAGTTGTAATCCAAGTTCAAATATGTTGCTTTTGAAATGTTGAAATAATAGGTGGGATCACAGATTTTAAGGTCTTAATTTACATTGAAAATAAATTGACACATTATAAATGAATTTAGATATTCTGAATTCTACCAACTATTTAAGATTACACACACACATAAAGTTACATATATGTATATAGTAATTTTACCATAAATGATTCCTAACTTTAAAAAATTAAAACGAACAAATCAAATTCATTCATTATATTCTCTTTTATATTTAATTCAAATACAATTGATGAATTTGATTGATTTGTTCTAACTTTAAAAAGTTAAGAAACAGTGATGGTAAAATTACTATATATATAATAATATTTGTATTAGGGAGTGAAAACACTTTAGAGCCAATATATGTTATTTCTAAGATTTGGCATCACTATGTTAGAAAATATCATTATTAGTGGGTTCTATATGTATATGAAGAGTTTATTTTTAACATTGATAATATCAAATCATATTAATGGTCAATTGGTAACAAGCTACTTGGGCAGAAGCCCAAAAGAGAAAGTAAAAGAAACATTATTGGAGAGACTGAGCTCTTTAAAGATCAGAGCTAAGAAAAAAGTCCAACTCAAGAGGGGTAGTAGACAAGACTATACCCTCCATCGTCATCCCAAAATATGTTTTTGCCAGCCAATCAACAGCTTGATTAGCATTTCAATGCGTAAAAAGTAATTTAACATGTCAATCCTTCTTCATATCATTTCAAATATCCAGAAGAATAGACTTATAATAAATAAGATTGGAGTATGAATGAAAAATTAAATAAATGGTTTTCTTACTATTCGATTCTACTAAAATCGCTAAACAAAGCAAATCCCCAACAAGGCAAAGACCTCTCTCAATCGCCTGTAACTCAACTTCAACAATGGTGCAGACCCCCAGGAAACTTATAAAACCCCCCTTGAAAGTGCCTTGATCATTTCGTATTAAACCTTTAATAGTAGCTCTTTCAGTATCTCTTTCCAAGGCGCCTTGGAGACTACTTCAATGACAAGCTACTTTCAATTTATTGAAAGCTATATTTTCAACATCAATAATATCAATTTAATCATAATAGTGGTCATTCGGTAACAAACTACTTTCACTTTAGATGCTTACAAACTACTTTCACTTTAGTAGCTACTTCAATAACAAGCTACTTTCACTTTATTAATTGAAAGCTATATTTCACTAATGGAATCACCAAATCAAATTCGTTTAGTCATGGTTGGCATGGTCAAGTGATATGGGAGAATTAAATGATCAAACCGATCATACATGCTTTTTTAGACAAATACTTCAAAGTCTCAATCACAAAATGATATTGTACTAGTAAAAATTACTTTTCTTTCAAATTTCATAAAAGATGGTCCAATGAAGAAAAATATTGACATCAACAATGAGTTTACATAAAATTGATTAGTGGATCAAGTATGTATAACTATCATTTTAATTTGAATGATAAAACCTCGATTATTAATTGTCCAATATGTCATTCGAACTTAACATTTCAAAAATATATTTGTTAAGACTTTTATAACATAGCAATAATACTGCGATTACAGGATTTTGATCTTTTAATATTCAAAATTATATTGACCAATGAATTGAAATATTATGATCCAAAATACTCTAAATTATATTAGGTAATAATTCTAATATAAAAAATTCATTATTCTATTATATAAATAATTATTCCCCCTCTCCAAAACATACATTAATTATGTAAATTCGTAAGAATTGGTTTCATGCTCAAACTTATAACCCTCAAAGCTAGTGAATATACTCTACAGTATTTTGATAATTAAATCTATGGTTTTTGTTTATTAAGTATTAATATTTTTATTGAATCTAAAATGTTTTCTTTTCAAAAAATTAAAGCTGTTAGTGCACTTCCTTATTGCATCATCAGACCGATACATTTAAAATGTTCAATTTTCACATGTTGTAATTAATTAAAAAAAAAAAAAAGAATTGTCACAATGATCACAAGCTTTGAAATGGTTATTAAGAGAGGAGATTTTTATTTTATTTACTTTTTATATTTCTTAACAATTGTTTTGTTTTTCTTTATTCAAATTAGAAAACTAAAAAAAGACCATTACAAAAAATTGTATATTTGATTAATTAAAAGGGAATAATTATTGTAAGTTTCAAATTACATGCACATAGTACCAAATAAGAAAAGCTTTTACAACCAATACTAATTAAATTTATCATGATGCATTTGTATTATGCCGTTGTAATTTACCCCACGTCAAAGTTTTTAGGTCCTTTTAAATTTGTTTTGTAAGAGTATTTTTAAAGTTAACCGTCTCGTTTTAAAAGACAAAACGTACGTGTTGAAATAGAAGACTTGTGATAGTTAATTCATCAAATTATTTAAATTTCTAAAAACATTAGAAGAAGAAAGTTTATCGTTTATTTTAACAGTGGGCATTGATGGTTGTCAAATGTGTCGTCCAAGTTAGAAAATATTGCTAGTCTTCAAATTACGTAAATTTCTAAGAACTTTAGCGCCCTTTTTTTCTTTGAGAAATACAAAAGGAAGAGAGACTGGCTATGGTACAAACAACAAAGTTGTTTGTACCATACAAACACATTTGGCTGCCAGTTGGCAGCCAAACAGTGCTTATTTGCACCTGTAGCAGCCGGTTGAAACCGGTTGCTGCAGATTAAAAATAATAATTTTATAATAAATAATATTTTAATAATAAAATAATATATAAATATTATATTTATATATTATTTTATTATTAAAATATTATTATAATACTATAATTCATAATAAAATATTATAATGAATTATAGTATTATAATAATATTATAAGTATTTTAAATTATTATTAATATTTTATTATTAAATAAAAATATATTATATTATTATTAAAATAATATATAAGTATAATAATAAATTAAAAAAATATTATATTATATTAACTATTTTTTATTATTAAAAATTAACATTAACGTCGAAGTTGTTGACTTAACAACTTCAACGTTCAATAAACAAGTTTTGAACAACTCTAACGTTACGGTAACAAGTTAAGTGACGTCATCTTGTTGAGATCAACGTTGAAGTTGTTCTGGGAACAAGTTTGACGTTCGAACAACATCTGAAGTTGTTCAAAACTAACAACAACGGGCCTATGACGTCAGTAAACGTTAAAGTTGTTCTATGAACAACTTTAACGTTATGTTAACAAGTTAGGTGACGTCATCTTGTTGAGATCAATATCGAAGTTGTTCTGGAAACAAGTTTGTCGTTACGACAACGTCAGAACTTATTCAAACTTAACAAAAACGGGCGTATGACGTCAACAAACGTCAAAGTTGTTCTATGAACAACTCTAACGTTACGGTAACAAGTTAGGTGACGTCATCTTGTTGAGATCAACGTCGAAGTTGTTCTGGGAACAAGTTTGACGTTCGGACAACGTCTGAAGTTGTTCAAAACTAACAACAACGGGCCTATGACGTCAGCAAACGTTAAAGTTGTTCTATGAACAACTTTAACGTTATGTTAACAAGTTAGGTGACGTCATCTTGTTGAGATCAACGTCGAAGTTGTTCTGGCAATAAGTTTGTCGTTACGACAACGTTAGAACTTGTTCAAACTTAACAAAAACTAGCGTATGACGTCAGCAAACGTCAAAGTTGTTCTATGAACAACTCTAACGTTACGGTAACAAGTTAGGTGACGTCATCTTGTTGAGATCAACGTCGAAGTTGTTCTAGGAACAAGTTTGATGTTCGAACAACGTCTGAAGTTGTTCAAAATTAACAACAACGAGCCTATGACGTCCGCAAACGTTATGTTAACAAGTTAGGTGACGTCATCTTATTGAGATTAACATCGAAGTTGTTCTGGGAACAAGTTTGTCGTTACGACAACGTCAGAACTTGTTCAAAGTTAACAAAAACAGGCGTATGACATCAGCAAACGTCAAAGTTGTTCTATGAACAACTCTAACGTTACAGTAACAAGTTAGGTGATGTCATCTTGTTGAGATCAACGTCGAAGTTGTTCTGGGAACAAGTTTGACGTTCGGACAACGTCTGAAGTTGTTCAAAACTAACAACAACGGGCCTATGACGTCAGCAAACGTTAAAGTTGTTCTATGAACAACTTTAACGTTATGTTAACAAGTTAGGTGACGTCATCTTGTTGAGATCAACGTCGAAGTTGTTCTGGCAATAAGTTTGTCGTTACGACAACGTGAGAACTTGTTCAAACTTAACAAAAACTAGCGTATGACGTCAGCAAACGTCAAAGTTGTTCTATGAACAACTCTAACGTTACGGTAACAAGTTAGGTGATGTCATCTTGTTGAGATCAACGTCGAAGTTGTTCTAGGAACAAGTTTGACGTTCGGACAACGTCTGAAGTTGTTCAAAACTAACAACAACGGGCCTATGACGTCAGCAAACGTTAAAGTTGTTCTATGAACAACTTTAACGTTAGGTTAACAAGTTAGGTGACGTCATCTTGTTGAGATCAACGTCGAAGTTGTTCTGGCAACAAGTTTGTCATTACAACAACATCAAAACTTGTTCAAACTTAACAAAAACTAGCGTATGACGTCAGTAAACGTCAAAGTTGTTCTATGAACAACTCTAACGTTACGGTAACAAGTTAGGTGACGTCATCTTGTTGACATCAACGTCGAAGTTGTTCTAGGAACAAGTTTGACGTTTGGACAACGTCTGAAGTTATTTAAAACTAACAACAACGGGCCTATGACGTCAGAAAACGTTATGTTAACAAGTTAGGTGACGTCATCTTATTGAGATTAACGTCAAAGTTGTTTTGGGAACAAGTTTGTCGTTACGACAACGTCAGAACTTGTTCAAACTTAACAAAAACTGACGTATGACGTCAGAAAACGTCAAAGTTGTTCTAGGAACAACTCCAATGTTATGTTAATAAGTTAGGTGACGTCATCTTATTAAGATCAACGTCGAAGTCGTTCTGCTAACAAGTTTGACGTTTTGCCAACGTCAAAAGTTGTTTAAACTTAACAAAAATGGATTTATGACGTCAATAAACGTCATATTTGTTTCGTGAGCGATTCCAACGTTCGGGTTAACAAGTTACGGACATTATTATTTCTTAATACTTTTTTATATGTTGAGTAAGGATATTTTAATATTCAAAGAGTTTGTAGCATGTTTGAGTGTAATTAAACGATAAAAGAAAATAAATTGATGAATTTGTAAAACTTTTAGGAGGATGGGTATTCAAAATGCATAAATTAATAATTCGTTAAACGTTACAAAAAAAATTGAAATTATCTCTGAATATTTTTATATTTAATAATTTTAGTTTCACACATCCAAGTAATAAGTTCTAAAATATAAAATTTTCACACTCAACTAAAGCGTAAACCTTGCAGTGATCATAGGTGTGTGACTGGAGTGACACTATAATATAGTGACGTACGTATTTCGATATTGGTGTGCAGCTACACCACCGTCTCAATGTGACCGCGCTCATATACCAGGACAAGTCTTACAATTTTAATGCGTTAAATTTTTATATACCGGTGCAAGTCATATGGACACACCATTATTTTACCATGGTCAAGCACCAATACCAGTACAATCCGATTGCAATTTCAAATTTCAAAATGTTGACAAATATAATAACTCAAATTGAATTATGTTTAAAATTAATAAGTTAAAATTACTTTTTTTGTAGAAAACAACTTAGATTGGATTAAAGTAATATTAACTCATATTTTTAAGAATTTATTTAGCAATTATATTGTGACGTATTGAGGTTTTTTAATGGCAAATGTCACTATATATACAATTTAATATTATTTTAAGACCTAATATCCATACATAAGATTTTTAACTAATATTAATTCAATAAAATTGTAAAGCTTTTGCACATTAGTTCTTAATAATTTGTTTTTTCGCCATGTACAAATAATGTATCACTTATACAGTTATATAATTGAAATTCTGCATTTCATTTTGAATTAAAATGTAATTTAACTTTATATAAAATGAAGTTATGATATAAAAAAAAATATTAATTCTTCAAATAATATATCAATAATTTACAATTTAAATATCATATGAAGAGACTTGGAATTTAAAAAAAAAAAATTAAATTAAATTCCATTGAAAATCAATAATAATGGTTTTTAACTTTTACAATTTAACCTGTTAGGAAGATCTGAGTTTCTAGCCCAGCTCAAATCTAAGATGAATCATTTTTAATTTTAATTTTTAATTTTTTCAAGTAATTTTTAATTTTTTACTTTTTTTAAAAAAAAAATTTGATTAAGGGTATTTTACTTTTTATACAGTTTTCATTATGTTTGATCGCAATTAAACAATCAAAAAGACTAAATTGATGAATTTTTAAAATGTTAAAGATAACAGGTATTCAAAATGCACAAGTTTAATATTTCGTTCAATGTTTCAAACTAAATGAAATTTCTCCTTAATCTTTTTATATTTAATAATTTTACTTTGATACATCCAACCAACAAATTTGAAAATGTGGTGCGCGGCAGCACTATTGTTTCAGCGTGGTCGTACATCAACATCAGTGTTGGTGCACGGTTGCACCCTTGTTTCAGCGTGGTTGCGCACCAATCACCAGTGTTGGTGCGCGGCCGCACCACTACTTTAGCTTGGTCGCGTACTTAAACTAAAGTCATTCAATTTAATTTTTAATTTTAAAATGTAGAAAAATATAATGACTTAAATTGAATTATTTTATATAAGATAACGTAAAATGGATTAAAATATTATTTAAATATATTTTTTTAATAAAATAATTTTGTTAAATTTATTTCTTAAAAATATATAAAAGTATTTTTTATTTTATTTTTTATATAAAAAGTTACCCTTACAATTTAATTTTTGAACATAGCGTATGATAAAACTAAAATATAGTAATTTTATTTTTTGTTAAATTAAAATCTTTACTTGTTATTGAATTGTAAATTCATTCAGAATTGTTTTTGAATACGAATTTAAAATGCAATTTATTTATAATTTATTTTTTAAAAAATTAAAAATTGTTATAGTAAAATTTTAAAAATATGATAACAAGAGAATCGTGATGGGAGACTATCCTAACATGCTTGGCTCTTGTCATGTATAGACATGATGAGATAGTCTCTCGTCATGTCTAAGTGTAATGGGAGTCTTCCGTCACACTTGCCTTAGGTGTGATGGGAGGCTCTCCCGTCCCATCACGGCCAAGGCTTGCACCACTCAAGGGTATGTGGTTGTACCACTGTTTTAGTGTGGTCATGCATCAATACCAATGTAATCTAATTATATTTTTAAATTTTTATTTTAAAATATTGTAAAATATCATAACTGAAATTGAAAATTATCCTATCACATATAAATAAATACAAAAGAGCCTCTCGTCACTCTCAAACATGACGAAAAGCTTTCCCGTGAGGTCTAAACATGATAGAAGGCCCTCTCATTACAATTGTCTTGGGCGTGATCAGAGGCTCTCTCGTCACAATTCCTTTGGACGTAATAAGAGGCTCTCACATCATGTCACGACCAAGCGTGATAGTAAAGCCTTCTGTTATGGCCTTCCTATCACTTATAGGCGTGATAATAAGGTCTTCTGTCACAACACACATGATAGCAAAGTCTTCTTTCATGGCAAAAGTGTAACAAGAAGGTCTCCTATCACACTTTTTTTTTTTTTTGGCTTTCTTAGGACTTTTGACCCAACTGCTTATAATTATCTATTTATTTATTTATCTTTGTTTTTGTGCAATTACAAATTAATTAAATTACTCATTATTTTGGACTTTGATTTTAACATTTTCTATTAAATAATTTTTTTTTCTCAAACAATACTAAGTATAGTTATTATTATTATTCGTATAAAACAAAAATATTATTATTAACATACAATCCACACCCCAAAGAAGAAAGAAATTTATAATAACAACTACGAAAATGAGATATATTTTAATAATAGTTAAAATTTCAAAAACAACCGTTTTTATGTTCTAAATTAATAAATATAACTTCATTTTATTTTAAATTAGTTATTCTTTCTAATTTTTTTAATATAATAATTTTAGTTTCACACATATCTAATCAATAAATTTTAAAATGTCAAATTTTCATAAATTTTAAAGCGAAAGCCTTCCACCAGTCATAAGTGCGTGAATGTGCTCACATCATGATATAGTTACATGCTTATTGCAATATTGGTGTGCAATTACACCATCGTTTTAACTACTGCACTCCTATACCAATGTAAGCTTTTTATTGATCATGGGTATGCAGCTGCACTCAAATTCTGGTGTGGCCGCTTGTTGGTGCACGGCCGCACCATTGTCTCAGCGCGACCGCTCACCAACACTGGTGTTGGTGCGCAGCCGCACCATTATTTCAGCACGGCTGCGCACCAACACTGGTTTTGATGCGCGGCCGCACCATTGTCTCAGCGCGGCCGCGCACTAATAACAGTGCAAGCTTTTTATTGATCTCAGCGTTGGTGCGCGGCCGCACCACTATTTTAGTGTGGCTACACACCCATTTACTGTAAGCTTTTCATGGATCATGGCTGCGTGACTGTACTCACATCTTGGTGCGGTCGCGTGCTTACTTCAGTATTGGTGCGTGGTTGCACCACTATTATTAGTACTCACATCTAGTCACCATGAAAAATGTATCATTCTGATCCACTTTGTAACCAGGCTTTGTGAGGATAGCTTTTTATTAATATACTTCCAATGGAGAGAAAAATATATGCACTCAAAATATGCTCCAGAAATGTACAATAAAAACTTATATAATTAATCTTAGGACTAGACCAAACTGAATATCTGAAATCCTAACAATATCATGTGGAGGAATCTCCTCTTAACATCCAGATAATCTTCTTTCTTATCTAGAACCAATTAAGCAACCAACAATCAACATCATTTACAAGCACAAGACTGAATATATCAAAAGAAAACCAACAAAACTACAATGTTTAATTGAAAAAAACTACCAAATTTTTCCTCAAAACAATTCAAGTAAGCAGCGATGTGCTTCACATCAGCTTCCCCGAAGCATCATTACTAGGATCATGAAGGGTTCCATGCATCCAATCCATCCATATAGTATAATGGTCATAATTATGACGGTATGTTGTGTGGTGAATGATGTGGTAGCTGACACCCATTACAAGTCATAGCTTGCCATGGATGCAGTCATGGATATTTGCTGTCCATATGGCCTCAAGGAATAAGAGTGCTATGTGTGTAGTAAAATGGGTTGGCACTAAAAATAATGTTACAACATGTGGCACTACCTGCAGTATCCCATCCAGTGGGTGAAACACCAAGCCTGTAATAGAGAAATATTTTTCAGTCTAAATGATTAAATCCGAAGAAAATTTCAGTGAAAAGCCATCTGAAGATATAATTCAACCAAAGTCGAGAAACACAAATAATGTCATTTGTTCATATCTCTAAACACAGAACAAATAATTAACTCTGGATCAATCAACAAGATTGATCATATTCACGATTTAGAAATGAAAATTATAACTAAATTAGATGCAACTATAGTAGTGGCTTAACTATCCTTTTTCTGCCAATAACTTATGCATTCTTCTTCAAACTTGCTCGCAGTAAAAACGACACCGATTTTTTTGCCTCTATTGACCTGTAAACTGGCCTAAAATTTATTTCAATTTCCATAGCATGATTATTTGTGATCAACTATTGTATTTATATGTTGAAACCTAACAAAAGGAGGGTAAAGTTAGTTTCAACAAGAATAACTTATTCAGAGGAGATAAAAGATTTTGATAAGTTAGTGTGGTCAAGGAGCTATTAGCCTATCACAATTATCGCACCAGTTAAGGACAGTGAAGGAGCATAAAAACCCGATTAATGCTATTTAAGCTTTAAATCTGCTATCAACAACATAAATTCCCTTTTTGTATGTCCTAGATATTGTGAAATATAGCCTTAATTCTCATGTTTCAATTGATAGTTCAACTCTCTCTCCCTCCCTTTTTGCTCTCTTCTAATTCTTAATTTATTAAGTTTATATACGTGACAATATTAACTTAAAAGATCATATTTCATCAGATAAAAATAAACAATACTGGTGAGTTAAACAACTAAGCAGAGTATTGAAAGGATAATTAGAAAGGCGGGAGGTTATATATTGTTTTTGTTATTTGTCCCTTTTTGTTTAAGGAACGAACATGCGTGGGGTGCATTTGAAGCATAGAAGATTCAAGAGTCAAAGGTGCATTTACATAGAGAATAATGAAGAGTAACAATAGAAACTTATTATGACCAACATCCTCATTGTGTATATAAACTGTGATCTAAATTTTCGAAGTCAACAACATGAAGGGTCTATCCATGTCTGAGTAGAAATGCAATGTGGACGGTTCAATTTTTCAAGTTTGCCCCAATGCCCCCATTCTAAAAGTTTGGTGTTTCACAGATGCTAAGCCATCTCTCCCCAACCATTGTGTAGCTCTGTTCAGGCATTATAATTGATATCATTAATAGAAAATGCACATTGAAGTTAGAAAGTACAGACTTTATATAATTATATATTCCAATTTGCAGTCAGCCTATTAATAGAATCCAAAAACTGTTCAACTTAACTAAGCAAAACACAAGCCATTGAAATGGAAGTGAATCAGCAAAGATTGTACCAGCAAACGGAGAAAGAGTATTCTGCTTGTTGTAGATGTGATGAGTTGCATGAAGATGCTTGTACAAAAATTTGATGTCGTGCAACTCTCGATGCATCCAGTATATTCTAAACTCCACTAATGCAAGATAAATAAATAAATAGACCGGATAATCAACCCAACCGATGTCACTTATTCTAGAAAAACATCTTGTCCAGCCACTTTCAACCATGTACTTTGAAAGAGTTGGAAGAACACAGTACCATGGCATGGCCTTCATAGCAACATATATTTGCAGTAGCATGGCTTTTTTGGTAGGGATGGCATCTGCAACAAGAGCATCCAAAAGAGTAAACAAATGCCTCATATTATGCCTTGTAGATGAAATACTTGAACAACATACAGTGTATGACAGCCATGTACAGATTACTTCATGGAACAAAATACAAGAAATCCATGTACAGACAGAAGCAGTCTTTAGATTGCCAACATATCCTGAACATTATATAAAGAATATAGCCTTCAAAGCTCAGTCAAAAAGTATCACACATCTAGAACACAGCAAATAACTGGTCGCAAACATAGTATGGCTAGTAATAATACTTTTTAGCAAAGCTAATAGTCCAAAATATAAATCTATCACTAAGAATATCAACATTTTCTGCAATCCAGAAGAGGAAAATCTAAGGCATTTGTATCCAAGGCCGAAAAAACAATTCTAAGCCTAAAAAAATACTTACCAAGAGTTTATATTAACAACCTTCTGCACCGATTCATATATTCAATACTGAAACAAGACAAGAGGGTGTGTGCAGGGACAAAAATCAATCTGAGTAGTCAGGCAGAACCACATTCTCTCCAGATCTATCATACACAAATAAGATGCTAAAAAATAAAATTGTCCCACATTCTCTCCAGATCTATCCATACACAAACACATAAAACAAATCATCATATACACTACTAAATTGTAAAGACAACAACAATCATTTAAAGAGAAACCCGAGAGTGACACCCATTTTCCTCCCTCAATTATCATCGCCAGAGTCGAATTTGTCGTGCCACCAACCCACCGATTTGTGGCCCTCGTACATAATCTCATTGAAACCTAAACCAAAAATGAAAAAACCCAGACACAGAAAAACTCACTTACAATTCAAAACCCAGAAATATAATGTTAAAAGAGAGAAATTTATCAAAGGTATGGGCATAGAAACTGAAAAAGCTCTAGGTTTTTGACCTTGTTTGAGGATCTGATTGTTTTGGTAGATCTTGCGGACAATGGCGAACGTAGAGAGGACATGGATGACGACGACCGCCATTGCTATGTGAAACAAGAGGACGCGAATGACATGGATACGACTGACACCTTCCTCGTCGGCGGCTGCAATTTTAGGTTTTTCTGGTGAGAGAGAAGATGATAAGGTTTGATAATGGGTGAATGGGAGATGACAGAGAGTTAACTTTTATTTTGACCTCTTCATCCGGTCTCCCATTTCTATTCAATTTTTTATATATTTTTTATTTTTTTACATTCCCACCGTTGGATGCACTTTTCCATCATCCAACGGCTGAGGTCTTTCCTTTCTTTTGTTCGTATCATACAAACACCTTTTTATGTCTGTATGATAGCCGGTTCCAAAGGAAGAAAGTACATCCCAGTGTTTTGCTATATTTGGAAAGAAGGACCTTTCACCTCTTTAACCGGTTCCCTTTTCAATTCATTTCTTTCTCATTATTTTGTTTTTTTTGTTTTTTTGTTTTTTTTTTTTTGTTTTTTGTTTTTGTTTTTGTTTTTCTTTCTTTTTGACCGTTAAATGCAATCTTCCATCATCCAACGGTTTATTTTCTTCTTTTCTAGATGCAATCTTCCATCATCCAACGGTTTATTTTTCTTCTTTTCTCTTATACGTATCATACAAACACTAACACCTTTTTGGGTAATTGGACTCATGCAATGTATTATAAAACGGGATTGGCTATGGTACAAACAAATTTTTGTTTGTACCATGCAAACACACTTTGGCTGCCAACTGGCAGCCAAAAAGTGTTAATTAAACCTGCAGCAACCGGTTTCAACCGGTAGCTGCATATTTAAAATATTAATTTTATAATAAATAATATTAAAATAATAATTTATTAATTAAATAATATATAATATAATATTTTATAATAAAATATTATATTATAATAATAATATAAGTATTTTAAGTTATTATTAATATTTTATTTTATTATAATAAATATAATATATAAATATAATAATATTTTATAAAATATTATATTATATTATTATTTGTTAGATTACCGTGATAAAAAATTATCCTATCACGGCTACACTATTTCATGACGTTAGAGTTGTTCGGGGAACAACTCCAACGTCCATTTAAACAAGTACGTAAGGCGTGACAGACGTAAAACCGTGACAAGAAACTATCCTATCACGGTTCACTATTTGATGACGTACGAGTTGTTCGGGGAACAAGTTTGACGTTTAGCACAACGTCTGAAGTTGTTCAACCCGAACAAAATGGTGGATAACATCAACATAACGTCAGAGTTGTTCGGGGAACAACTCCGACGTCCATTTAAACAAGTATGCAAGGCGTGACAGATGTGAAACCATGACAACAAATCATCCTATCACGGTTCACTATTTGATGACGTCCGAGTTGTTCGGGGAACAAGTTTGACGTTTAGCACAACGTCTGAAGTTGTTCAATCCGAACAAAATGGTGGATAACATCAACATAACGTCAGAGTTGTTCGGGGAACAACTCCAACGTCCATTTAAACAAGTACGCAAGGCGTGACAGACGTGAAACCATGACAACAAATCATCCTATCACGGTTCACTATTTGATGACGTCCGAGTTGTTCGGGGAACAAGTTTGACGTTTAGCACAACGTTTGAAGTTGTTCAACCCGAACAAAATGATGGATGACATCAACATAACATCCGAGTTGTTCGAGGAACAACTCCGACGTCCATTTAAACAAGTACGCAAGGCGTGACAGACATGAAACCATGACAACAAATCATCCTATCACGGTTCACTATTTGATGACGTCCGAGTTGTTCAGGGAACAAGTTTGACGTTTAGCACAACGTCTGAAGTTGTTCAACCCGAACAAAATGGTGGATAACATCAACATAACGTCAGAGTTGTTCGGGGAACAACTCCAACGTCCATTTAAACAAGTACGCAAGGCGTGACAGACGTGAAACCATGACAACAAATCATCCTATCACGGTTCACTATTTGATGACGTCCGAGTTGTTCGGGGAACAAGTTTGACGTTTAGCACAACGTTTGAAGTTGTTCAACCCGAACAAAATGGTGGATAACATCAACATAACGTCAGAGTTGTTCCTTAAACAACTCGAACGTCCATTTAAACAAGTACGTAACGTCAACTTGTTCCCACCAACGTCAAAGTTGTTCACTTAACAAGTTTGATGTTTAGACAACGTCTGAAGTTGTTCAACTTGAACAAAATGATGGATGACATCAACATAACGTCAGAGTTGTTCCCTGAATAACTCCAACGTCCATTTTAACAAGTACGTAACGTCAACTTGTTCCCACCAACGTCAAAGTTGTTTTTTTAACAAGTTAGACGTTAGCACAACGTCGAAAGTTGTTCAAATTGAACAAAATGATGTATGACATCGGATAAGGTCAAAGTTGTTCAGAGAACAACTTCAACGTCCATTTGAACAAGTACGTAACATCAACTTGTTCCCACCAACGTTAAAGTTGTTCAGGGAACAAGTTTGACGTTTAACACAACGTCGAAGTTGTTCACATTGAACAAAATAGATGTATGACGTCAGAGTTGTTCCCGAAACAACTTCAACGTATATTTTAACAAGTACGTAACGTTAACTTGTTCCGTGTCAAAGTTGTTTAATAAACAAGTTGGACGTTTCTCTCAACATCTGAAGTTGTTCAAATTGAACAACTGTCATGGCTAACCGTGATAGAAGAGCCTTCCGTCACGGTTAGCCGTGACAAAAAGTTATACCGTCACGGCGGAGTTTTAAAATATGACATCACCATGACGTCATAGTTGTTGCCCAAACAACTCCAACGTTCATTTTAACAAGTAGGTAACGTCAACTTGTTCTCACTAATGTCAAAGTTGTTCACTTAACAAGTTGGACGTTTAGCACAACGTCTAAAGTTGTTCACATTGAACAAAACGGATGTATGACGTCAGAGTTGTTCCTGAAACAACTTCGACGTATATTTTAACAAGTACATAACATTAACTTGTTCCACGTCAAAGTTGTTCAATCAACAAGTTGGACGTTTCTCTCAACGTCTGAAGTTGTTCAAATTGAACAACTGTCATGGCTAACCGTGACGGAAGAGCCTTCCGTCACGGTTAGCCGTGATAAAAAGTTATCCCGTCATGCTTAAGCTTGACTCATTCCTTTGCCATGATATGAGGCTCTTCTATCACGGCAAACCATGATAGAGAACTCTTCCGTCACGGTTAAGTGTTGGTGCGCGGCCGCACCACTATTTGAGAGTGGCCGCGCACCAATACCAGTGTTGGTGCGCGGCCGCACCACTACTTTAGCATGGCCGCGCACTTGTACCAATGCTATCCAATTTAATTTTCAATTTTAAAATATAGAAAAATATAATAACTTAAATGGAATTATTTTATATAAAATAACTTGAATTGGATTAAAATATTATTTAAAAATATTTTGAATAATATAATTTTATGAAATTTATTTCTTAAAAATATATAAAAGTATTTTTTATTTTATTTTTTATATAAAAAGTTACCCTTACAATTAAACTTTTGAACATAACTTATGATGAAACTAAAATATAGTAATTTTATTTTTTGTTAAATTAAAATTCTTACTTGTTATTGAATTGTAAATTCATTTAAAATTGTTTTTGAATGCGAATTTGAAATGCAATTTAATTATGATTTATTTTTTAAAAGAAAAATTGTTATAGTAAAATTTTAAAAATATGATGACAGGAGAATCGTGATGGGAGACTATCCTGGCATGCTTGGCTCTTGTCATGTATAGGCATGATGAGATAGCCTCTCGTCATGTCTAAGTGTAATGGGAGTCTTCCGTCACACTTGCCTTAGGTGTGATGGGAGGCTCTCCCGTCCCATCACGGCCAAGGCTTGCACCACTCATGGGTATATGGTTGTACCACTGTTTTAGTGTGGTCATCATCAATACCAATGTAATCTAATTATATTTTTAAATTTTTATTTTAAAATATTGTAAAATATCATAATTGAAATTGAAAATTATCCTATCACATATAAATAAATACAGAAGAGCCTCTCGTCACTCCCAAACATGACGAAAAGCTTTTCCGTGAGGTCCAAACATGATAGAAGACCCTCCCATTACAATTGTCTTAGGCGTGATCAGAGGCTCTCCCGTCACAATTCCTTTGGGCGTAATAGGAGACTCTCACATCATGTCACGACCAAGCGTGATAGTAAAGCCTTCTGTTATGGCCTTCCTATCACTTATAGGCGTGATAATAAGATTTTCTATCACAACACACATGATAGCAAAGTCTTCTTTCATGGCAAAAGTGTAACAAGAAGGTCTCCTATCACACTTTTTTTTTTTTTTGGCTTTCTTAGGACTTTTGACCCAACTACTTATAATTATCTATTTATTTATTTATCTTTGTTTTTGTGCAATTACAAATTAATTAAATTACTTATTATTTTGGATTTTGATTTTAATATTTTGTATTAAGCAATTTTTTTTTTCGCAAACAATACTAAGTATAGTTATTATTATTATTGGTGCAAAACAAGAATATTATTATTACCATACAATCCACACCTCAAGGAAGAAAGAAATTTATAATAACAACCAAGCAAATGAGATATATTTTAATAATAGTGAAAATTTCAAAAATAACTGTTCTTATGTTCTAAATTAATAATTATAACTTCATTTTAATTTAAATTAGTTATTCTTTCTAATTTTAATAACATTGGTGTTGGTGCGCGGCTGCACCATCATTTCAGCGTGGCCGCGCACCAACATTAGTTTTGGTGCAGTCGCACCATGGTTTCAGTATGGCCGCACACCAACACTGGTTTTGGTGCACGGCCGCACCATTCTTTTAGCGTGGCCGCGCACCAATCACCAGTGTTGATGCGCGGCCACACCACTACTTTAGCGTGGCCGCACACTTATACCAAAGCTATTCAATTTAATTTTTAATTTAAAATGTAGAAAAATATAATAACTTAAATGGAATTATTTTATAAAATATCTTAAATTGGATTAAAATATTTTTTTAAAATATTTTTTATAAATAATTTTATTAAATTTATTTCTTAAAAATATATAATTTAAAATTCTTTTAACACCTAATATCCCAATATAAAAGTTTTTAATTAAGTATACTTCAATAAAATTTTAGAGTTTCGCATATTAGTATTTGATAATTTCTTTTATCATCACATATAAATAAATTTCTCACTTACATAAAAAAAAATTCATATGTAACATAATCTAAATTTAAAAATTCATATGTAACATAATCTAAATTTTTTATATAATTTTTAATTAATATATAACTCCATTTAAATTTCAAGACTCTCAAATAAATTAACATTTTAATAGCATTAGTTGTTCAAATTTACTTTATCATCTAAGCAAATTAATTGTATCTAATGTCCCTTGCTGACCAAAATACCTTTAGGCATGACAGAAAAATCTTCCATCACATTTGGCTGTAAAGAGATGAGAGAGCTTCTCATCGTGCTTTACTTGATGAGAGAGTCTCCCGTTATGCCTAATGCAAGTGTGATGAAAAAACCTCCCATCACGCTTGAAAGTGATGAGCATGACAGGAAGTTGCCCCATCATGCCTATGCGTGACAAAAGATAAGTGTGACTAAAAAGTCTCCTATCACGCTCCTACTGTTAATATAATAGATTCATTAAATTAATTTCACATTTAAATCAAGTTAAATGTTTTTTAATCTACAATTTTAACTTTTAATAAAATTTAAACCTTATTTTGATAACATCAATTTCTCTTTGAAATTCTTGAATGTTATTATTTCATAACTTCCAAAAGTTCTTCACTTAAAAGAATATATAAAATATGCAACAAAAGTTTTACTTATCAACTAGAATTTTTTCAATACCATTACTTATATCAATTTTAATGACAATATGAATTTCAACCCATAAAAAATTAATATAAAAGAAAATAATACTTTTTCATTTATATGCTAATAAATTCAAACACAAGATTGTAACTTTTCGACTAAATTAGTTATTCTTTTTAATTTTTTAATATAATAATTTTAGTTTCACACATCCAATTAATAAATTCTAACATTTCAAATTTTCATAAAGTTTAAAATGCAAACTTTGCACTGGTCATGGATGCATGACCGCACTCGTAGTCTAATACGATTGCATACCTACTACAATTTGGGTGCATAACTACACCATCATTTCAACACAACCATACACTCATACCAATGTGATCCAATTTCATTTTTAATTTATAATTTTAAAATATAATAAAATATAATAACTTAGATTGAAATATTTTTAAAAGAATAATTATATTGGATGAAAATATTATTTAACTATACTTTTAAAGAAAATAAGTTTATTAAATTTATATCTTAAAAATACATAAAAAATTTTATACCTAATTTTAATATAATTTTAAGGATTTTTTTTCTATTACAATTTGATTTTGCATTTAACTTTTTACCCTTATGACATTTAATAAATGCATAAAACTATTAGTTTGCGAAACACTAAAAAAAATTGAATTCTTCCTCTTGAATCACATCTCACTTCTTCAACCATATCTTACAACCTTTGTGAATGCATTTGTTTGGTCAATTTTCGATGCATGAGGAGCAATATACTCTTGCTCAAGTTGAGCAACACTTTTCTTCATAGCGTAATCAATTCCCAAACCCAAAAAAAAACTCTCAAAAAGAAACTAGCACATTAATCTAACCAACTTCATCAACAATTCTTCATCTGCATCCACAAAACTACTACGACTACCTTTGCTACACATCCTCAAAATGATCAACACAAACTCCAACTAACGTTCAAATCGAAAATACAAGCAACCCAAATTTAAACATGTTACCCTTTTTTGGGGAAAACCTACACTACATGCATCATAAGATAATAGCTAAAAAACAAAACTAACAAAGAAACACCAACCCACTTTGACCAAAATCATCTTCTTCACTCTTTTACCACAATAAATTTTCAACAATTCACTGCCATTTGAATTAAAATGAAACAATATAGTAAAAGAAACATATAATTTCAATTACCTAACAACCCCACAATAAAAACCAGTTTTCTTCTAAATTTCAAAAAAATCTGCTCATTCAACATTTCAACAAAACATTAAATCTATTCAACATATTAAAACACCATATGGGAAAATTTTTCAACTATCATTTGTTATAAATAGTCAAACAAGCATACCTTTTAAATAAACAAAGAAGATGAACTACACTTAATCATTAAAACTCCACCAACACAAATCATATATATATATATATATATGATTTTTGGATATATAAGAAATAGAGGGGGAAAAGCAAACTCCTCTCTTACATTATTTGCCTCTATTGCCTGCCACCTTCAACATCTTTACAAACGTTATTTGCTGAGAAGTTTCTTTAAAAGACTACCCAAAACAGGACTGAATTAAGGCAAAAAGAAAAAATAAAACAGGAGCCAAAGATTTGATTGAACAAAAATAATCAATCCTTCTTAAGCTAGCCACTCACTGTTCATTCCATCAAATTCTCGAAGGTCCATGCTGCGTTGTTCAACACAAAATTACAATATAAACAAGAACAGAATTAGTAAATCTATCATATATCATGTATCAATCACCACCAACTTTTGTAAGGGCATGGAGATGCAAATAAAATAACTCTTCTTTCTAGGCTGATCAAACCAAGGCAACCTTCATAGAAATGCATGCCTCCAAAGTCTAAACTACAACTACAACTAAACAAGCCCACACCAATAATTGGTAAATTGTACTAACAAAAAATTACTCATAATCTAAAGTTATTATTTTTAACTCTGAAAAATATCTAGTATTGAAAAAAGTTGAACTAAATCTCCAATTCAAAAGAAAATGTTTGCATAATGAAACTGATGACACATAAATTACCAAAGCAAGGCAGGATCTTGATAGTAGTATATATGAAATGCAACTATAGATAAATCAAAGAAATGAAAATTTTCCATTAATTATTGCCATGGAAATAATAACTTCAACAATGAAAAAATGTAAAAATACTTTAAAAAAACAGGGATTGTCGAAATCCTTAAATAGGAAGGTTTTATTTTTCTGCATTAAACAATTATAATAAAAACCTTACTTATGTTAGACTTGCAAATTGAAAAGATTAGCTAAAACAAAATATTATCCACTAAGTGATGAATGTGTAAAATAAAATACACATAATGAGAGTAAAAATCTCAAAACACAATAATCAATGATACCTTGCACTCCCCTTCAGCCTATTTCATCAGCATATTCTCATGCTATCTGCAGCATCAGATATTCCAACCTACAAACAACTTAGAATTAGTGGGACAATTGAAGGGATCAAAACGGAAGACATGAATATTTGCACAAACAATTAATCTGCATAAGAAGATCAAATGAAATGCATAACTTAATATGTTAGAGATGTTTAGCTTCATATATCTAAAAAGCAAAGCATTCCATGCCATACCGATAGTGTTTACAATCAACAACCCAATTAAAAATGTGAAAATTTATTCACAACTCAAGTTAAAAATGTGCAATGACTATTCAAAACTAACCTCCAAACAAAAAAGAACAGAAAAAATAACCATATTACGCAAGTATTTAACATCATAAATAAGGTTATCAAAATCAACTCGAAAAGAGAAACATTCAGACAACAATCAGATAATAAAGGATCATTGTGGTTGCCACTGCATGTTCTTTCGCAGACAACAATATTAAAATGTTATCGTTATGACTAAAAGTTAAATGCTTCAATTTGTAGTAGATAAACACTATAAACATTAAACTTATACAACAACTACATCAAGCAACTCATATACAAGCATGAAGTTCTTTCGCAGTGAATCTTTGTTTAGAACCCCAAGTTAATCTTTGATGATGCGAGCAATCCTTTGTAGAAGCTCCAAGACAAGGGACGGTGACATTCTACCATTCCAAAAAACATCATCACATGGAAGTAGTTTACATTGTCCACATTCTACCATTCCAAAAAAGAACAACAAAATAGTAACCGAAACGAATTTGATTGTTAAACAAAACTAGAGAAATTGACTAATAGTCACCGAAACAAATTTGATTGTTAAACAAAACTAGAGAAATCAAGTCAATGCAGCATCACATTGAATTTGGTTCTAGAAACAGAGTGACAGTATCATTATTTATTAATTAAAAGCTTGTCAAGAAACCCCAAAACCTTGAAATTGAAAATAGAGGTAGCTTTGTCAGAAATGTGGCCTGAAAGTTAGCAAGGTTGCAATAAAAAATTAGGCATGAAATCATAGTTTAAAAATAGTACAAGTATTGACATATTACTTTTACATCAGGTTTAAACTCAAAACTCCCTGCCTTACTCTCGTGCCTCTTCGACCCATCACCATAAAAGCTCAACAATTAAGCCAAAAAACTATCACCACTGAAACTCCAAAAAGTAGCAAATCAATGACTATAATAAATCTCCACTATTACAAATAGCATTATGAATTCAAACACATATGAATCCATCCATTAAATTCCAAAACTAAACACAGACATAAAAAAATTAAACCAATCCAAATAATCAACATTGGGCTTAAAAGACATAGCAATAAACTTTGACTGCTCTTTAACACCAATTCAACTCACAATTTAAATTGATTTTCGAGTTACTTTCTCGGCAACCAAACAAAATGTAAAGTAAATTAAAAGTGACTGGAGTAATAGAATGAGTGACCTTGAGAATTATTAGCGCTGAAAGAGGCATGTGCTTGAGACGTTGTTTGAGGCTTCTTCATGAACGAAGTCATGAATTGACGCCATTGCTGCTGATTTTAGTGAACAACCCAAATAGACATCTGATTTCACAAAAACATGTAATTAACAGTCGAAAAACACAATAACAAGCCAATAAACATCAAGAAACCACCAAAGCAGGCCATAAACATCAACAACAACCATCAAATCAAAATCCAACCCTAACAAATCTCCAAATCACTGCAAAACATAAACACAAACCAAATCGAACCCAGATAAAAAAGCCACAAACCAAGTATTAATGAAGTCAAACAGTTCTACAAGCCTTCAATTGAGGGATCTCCATTCACTCCAACACCATTAATCAGTCCAGAAGCAATCTCCTACACAAATACTTCACAAAAACAAAACCCCATCAACCATAACAACCAAGAAACCAAAACCCCAGAAGTAAAAAATCTAAGCTTCTTTGGATCTACTCAAAAATTATTAAAAAAAGTCTTCAAAGTGCAAAATAACAGAGAAAACAGAAGATTTTAAAGAAGAAGAAGAAGAAGAAAATGCTTTCAATCTTAGAGAGTCAAGGTCCTTGATGGAGGAAAAGAAGACGACGAACCTTTGCTAGTTGGTCTGGTGAACAACGGCAAATCGACGATGCAGTTGAGAGAAAGGGACGAGTCGACGATGATGTTGTGAGTCGTGACAGACAGCGAAAAAGTTGAGGATCCTGTAACTGTAAGGTTGTGACGATTCGATGATGCTGATTGTTGAGATAGATAAGCGACGCCAACAAGTTGATGATGATGCTAAGAGAGAGCAGCGATGTTGGCACAGCGAGATCATCGATCATGTGATAGAGAGCTTAGATAGAAAATGGGTGTCGGCTAGGGCTTCTTTTGGAGAGAAATGAGACTAATGACAGATTATATTTGGCTTTTTATATTTTCATTTTTCTATTTTTCAATTTCTCTCTCCTTTACTTAATTAGCCGGTTACCGGTTTTCATTATTTTTTAAATTTTTTTTTTGTTTTCCAAACATCCTGACCGTTGGATGTAAATTTTGATCATCCAACGGTTGGATTTTATTATTTTCGTTTGTATGTATGATACAAACACCTTTTGTTGTCTGTATCATAGCCCGTTCCTTACAAAACAGCTGATGGTTATACACTGAGATGCACTCTCTATCTCCCCTTTTGTTTTTATCAAATAAAAAACGCTGCATCTTTTCTATATAACCACTCAAGCTGCGTCCACCTTGACTCACTAACCTCCTCTTCATCAACTAGCAGCTCTCCAAGCTTCTCATTTGGAACACCAGCCTCTACCACAGTTCCGCAACACCCACCACTGCAGCCAAGCCCACTTCGCTTTCTTTTGCCTCCTTTTGTTGTGAGTTCTTCTCTATCTGCAATTCTGGCTTCAACACCACTAGTTCATTAACTGGTTGTAGTACGAGCAATACAGCTACTTGTTTCGGGAGTAGCAGTTCTTTTACTGGGTTTTCGTTGTCGACTAAAACAGCCACGCCTGCTCCTTCCACCACTGCTGCACCCGTATTTTGTATGTTTTACTGCAACATGGTTATTTTTCTCTATTTGTTGTCAAATGATTCTATAAAGAGAGTGAAGAAGGTCATTTAATTAGTGTCCATCACCATTTACCAGATCTGTTATGCTCTCGTTTCTCTCTCTCACCAAACTCTCCATCATCACATCATGATTTCCTCTAGCAAGATCAAGTCTGTTGGTTTCCACAGATCAGATCTCCTCTTCATTTCTCTCCATCCAGCTCCACTCTACAGATTTTCAGTTTATATATATATATATATATATATATATATTTGTTTTTCTTGCATGTTCTACTGCTACTTTTTTTATCATCATCATCATCGTTCAGCGAGTTAGTGTTAAGCCCATGGAACCTTTCTGATCTTAACCGTATAGTCAGCTAACAGTTGTGATTCAAACTCTGAGCATTCTGTGTTTGTTGCTTTTCCAGTCACCGGACATGCAGATGAAGGAAGAAGGGTTGGGGCATTGGCTTTAGCAGTATAGTCTAGTAATCCAAATGCTTTAGAAGCTATATATGTTCAATGCCATTAAAGCTGTGATTGGAGGTAAGTCTTCATCCATGTTTATGTCCTTTTTCTGGTCCATACATGTGAGGTCGACATTCTTTGTTAATGAACCTGTAACTTTTTCTGAGTTGTTCTAAGTTTAATGTTTGATCATTACTTCTTCCACCAAAACATGCCACTTCCTTGCTTTTTTAGCTTGGGAATTGATACGTGTTTTTCTCTTATTTCTCAACAATCATTTTGTCTCGGCCATCTCT
This sequence comes from Litchi chinensis, assembly GCA_019925255.1. NCBI lineage: Eukaryota > Viridiplantae > Streptophyta > Magnoliopsida > Sapindales > Sapindaceae > Litchi > Litchi chinensis. Next base: position 13,226,540 of record CM034471.1, read on the forward strand.
CATCAATTATAATTATACTTTAACTCCGCCGCCTCCCTTTGTGCTTTGATCTCATTTCACTTTCATATGCAGTACCTCTCTTTATTTTTTTATCACGACTATTTTCTCCATAAAAGTCCGAGTTGGGGGATTTTATCACACCTATTCTCTCCATTAATCCACTAACTCATTAATATAAAAATTAATGAGTTAGTGGGTTGTAATGGAGAGAATAAGGTGATAAAAAGACAAAGAAAGGTACTGTGAGATCAAAGAGAAAGGGAGGCGGTCAAGGACTTAGTCGGGATTTTAACCAAGGATTCGTTAGAATAAATTTTTTAAATAAACTTTGATATTATAAAAATATTTTATAAATTAAGAAAATATAAGCATACTTAGTTAAAGATATAATAATTTTTATCCTTTAAAATTCATATTATAAATAAATATGTTAAAAAAATAAAAATAAAAGACTTAACAAAATATTTAAGTAATCAAATTTGTCAAATATGAATTATAGTGAATGCTATGAAATCAATAATATTTCTTTAAATATAGATAATCTACATTTTGATAATCATAATTCATAATTATTATCATACTTCAAATTAAAGAGTATATTAGGAGAAACATCTAAAATATTAAATTTAAATAATATATTATGCAACTTATGATTAAAAAATAAAATATGAAAAATTTAAATAAAATTTCACAAAATTATCACATATACAATATTTGAATAGAAATGTAAAAATAAATAAGAAACTACATGAAATAAGTTTAGAATATATATATTATATATATTATACCACAAAAATTAATAAATGAATATATATTTATAAAATTTAAAATAAATATAATATAAAAGAAATCCTATTTGAGAGACATGATTGATAATAAATCCAAGTGATAAAACTAGAGAGAGAGAGAGAGATTCAAACTTAAATTTTTTAATAAAAATATTGTAAAAGATAAAACTATAAATGAAATTAAATTTTGAAAAGTTCAAGAAGGCACGTGTCCTTCCTAAATATATTAGTTACAAATCATTCTAATAATTTTAATTTTCTGTCTTTATCTTTATTTATATTTGATTTTTATTATTTTCTTGATTTATATTCAAATATTTATCTGTTATTTGCTAGAATATCTATTATGATAATATATAGCATAAAAATTAAATTTAAATGTATTTACTATTTTTACTGAAATATTAATATCTTCTTAAACATTCGCTAACTTGGTTTGAAAATCAAATCAATGAATTTTAAAATTATAAATTATAAATTTTAATTTGTTACATCTAATTTATTAAAATATGATCATGATTTAATTCGTATTTCTTATTTTTAGTTTATTATTGTAATTTATATATGTTTGTAACCAATAAAGTGATATAAAAAACTCTCTTGCATAAAAAATATTTTATGTTATATTTGCTTAAGTTTTATTTCTAGCAAACTTAATTTCGAATTTAAATATAAAGTTTACATAATTTGATTGCCAAACATTATATTATGATCACACATTAAAAAAAAAAAAAAAAAAAGTAGATTATCATTTGGTAAAAACATTATTTCATTTTTTGTTTCTTATGCTTTATAAGGGATTTTGAAATTATAAGATTATATATATAATATTAAGTGCATTATTTATTTTCATTTTTAGTTAGTTTGGATTTGATGGAGGTTACTTAGAAATTGACAAAATAAAAAACTTTATATTTAACTACTATAATTTTAGTTATTTTTAATATCAATGTCAATTTATTAAAGCATCCTATCTAATATCTATTTCTGGGTTCATCATTGCCTATGAGTTAGGTGCAAAAATAGTGCTTACACTGTTTTGCAGGCCTTTAAGGTTTTGGTTGACTGACCTTGTCTAGTATGTTCTTTTAATCTTTCAAGTGAAAATTCTAAACCTGCCCTTCAGATATCGTCATGGCTGGGGCCTCTGCTTCAACTTGTCAAAACTGGTTTGCTAAACTAAAGCAGTGCAGCGTTGAGAAGATGGCAGCTACTGATATCAAATTAAGCTGGTCTTTATTGATAAAACGTGGCTATACAAACTTACATTTAGAATGCTTATGATTCTCTTTGCATTTCTATTATTTGCTGTACTGTTATTCTTCTTCAAGTTAATTAATCATTTTTCTCCTTTGCTTTATTTAGAGGAGAGACTGTATCCAAAAAAAAAAAAAAAATTTTTTTTTTTTTTTGTAGTATTCTAAATCCGGTATCCGAGCACCCCGACTAATCCGGATTCGAGCCGGGTAGGACCATATGGGCGGTAAAGCTCTCCCAACAAGTATTTAACGCAGCTGCATCCACAAAGACTTGAACCCGAGACCTTGCTTAAGCTTGGACAAACCCCTACCATTCGACCAACGCGTTTGTTGGTAAAAAAGATATGGTCTTTGATATCCCAAATCATTTCCAATGTTTTAACAAATTGTTTAATTTACATTTTCCACCGTTAATACATACATTTGGCAAATTACAGGTCTCAAAATGGTAAGTTGAGCATTGCATGGCTTGTGTTGACCTTCTTGAGGTGCTGTTGGTTGAACATTCCACAGGTTTATTAATTTATAAAGCTTGATATCACAATCATACATGTCATCAAAAATTATAAATATATTCTAAGTTGTTGCCTTGTTTCATTCTGCAGAGTGTGGGAAACTTTCTCAGTCAAATTACTATTACAGGTAAAACAGTGTGAAGCACTACTTTCAGGTATTTTCTACGTTTAGGGCTTGAACTTGAATTTTTAATTAACTTGGATTTTAACTTGACAAAAACTATAATTTGTTCTCATTTAACACAAATTCTCTTTATTTCTATTTCACCAAACACACAACTAATTGAAATAAAATTAACACAATATTGGACTAATAAATCTATATTTAAGTGCAATAAATATATATAAATTATACTCATCATTGGACAACTAAGTTACAATTCTATGAGGATAAAAATGTGATTCCCTTTTCAAACAAATACCAAGGGGTTTATGATTCTAGCATTGTTCACCATTTCATCATACTTTTAATTTATATATAGTTAATATATATAAAGATAACAACATAAGATGATAGTAATTCTCAAAAGTCCTTTTAAACTATCATACAAAAATATGCTACAGTTTCACCCACCAAAAGAGAACAAATAAATCAAAGCAAAATTAAATTTACATGAGAGATTGGCATATTAAATTATTAAAACCTATTAATTTACCTGAAAACAAAATATCTACCTTGATCAGTTGGGTTTGTCTGTTGGAGGTATTAAATATGTTTCAATCTCTTTGGGTGTGGTTCATCCTCCTCATTGAATTCTTCAAGATGTGGTTCAATATTGCTATGAGGTAATTTGAGTATGACAAGATTCTTTAAATGGAATTTTGATTGCAACGATTTAAGCAGACATCTTACCCATTGAAAATACTTTAACTTAATCAAAAGAAAATTAAGGTCTTGCAGAACATATATTTTATAATTATTATTGTAAGATCGGAATCCTAATAGATCCAGAAGATTAATTGAAATCTAAATTTTAAGTGGGTCGAATATTTGAATATTTGAATGAGCCCGATTCTTTTTTTTTTTTTTTGCGGGGGGGTGGTGCCAATTATCTATGACATTGTGTGCCTTGATACACCCCCTTGATCTACTTAATTGCCCCCATAAGTTGGTGTTCTCTCTCTCTCTCTCTCACATTCATTTCTTTAAAAGAAATTAGCCACCATTCTCTTTGTTATTCAGCCACCAATATTTTGTCTCATTTTTAGTCCTATGTCTCTCTTTTCATTCTAACACAACATGTGTCCTCTTTGGTATTAGAAAAACCTACTAACTCATGTCCTTCCTCTTTAATTATTTTAAAAGAAAACAAAGTGAAAGGATGAGTTAGTAGATTTTCCTAATACCAAAGAGGACATGTGTTGTGTTAGAAAGAAAAGAGAGACATAGGATTGAAAATGAGATAAAATACTAGTGGTCGAATAACAATGAGAATGGTGGCCAATTTCTTTTAAAGAAATGAGACAAGTGTCTTAGTCCAATAAAAGAGAATGAAGGATTGTTTAGTGGTGGATGCGATGTCATAGCTAAGTTCTTTCTTATTGATTTTCCTTAATTAATTTAGTTTTCATATTGCAACTTGAATTTAAGTTCTCAAACCCAACTCCAACAACTCATTCCATTTAATTTAATTGTTTTGAATAAACTTAAAATTAAAAGTAAGATATAACTCTTCTAGGATTGACCTTTACTTGCCATTGAACTCAATCAAACGATTTATGCGCTTATAAGGTTTTAATAAAGTTGTTGGTTAAAATTGCAATTAACATCTTTGTTCAATTATATAATTAAATTAAAAAAAAAAAAAAAAAAACCACAGACACACATAGAACTTGGTGATAACCACATCACACTTTTCTATAAAAATGAGGTACCCAACTAAAGTAAAGAATACAAAGGTTTATATATATATAAATATATATATTTATATATATATATATATGAGAAAATAGTGTGAGATAGCACTAAAAGACAGGCGAATATTTAAAATGTTATTTAAAAAATCTTAAATAAGTTTTTTGAGCACTTTCAATTATTACGAACTATAATTTGTAATTGTTCGGGAGAGTATGCAAACAAAGGAAATAGTTTGCAATACTTCTCGGGAATTATAGTTTGCAAACACAGATAATATTAAAAAAATTGATTTCAAAATTTTATACTAAACTTATATTTTTTTAGGTCCTAAAGCAAGATACCAATATATCTCAGCGGCTTACAAAAATGAGAAAAGGCCAGTGAATTTAAATGGGACCCATAGCAGGCCCATGGGCTTCTGTTTTTCAAACTACTTGTTTGGGACAATTTATTGTGATTTTTTTTTTTTTTTTTTTTTAACTACTGGGGACAATTTATTGATAACGAGAAGATAATAAATCTAAACAGAACGGAGCCAAATGACAAAATTATCAAAATATATGGTTGAATTTTATAATATAGAGATATGCCCTAAAGTAGTCAATTATTGGACGACAACATATGGTTTCAATGTTGATGACTAGAATAGTCAATTAAAACAAGAGTGCAAATATTGTCATCCAAAATTATGATTTACACATACAAATTTTATTATAAAAATTTTATTAGAAAATAACCTAAAACAAAATGATCATTATATACAATTTGATTAAAATAAATCAATTAAAATACTTTCTATATCTATTAATCTTTCCTAATATGTTCGAACTCTAATTTAAGATTTAAATAATTGTATCAACTTACTTTCCAAACTCATCAATTTATCCTAATATATACCATAATTTGAAATCTTACTAGGTAGAAGTACATGATTATCAAAAAAATTTTCTAAAAGAAAGTTAAAAAACAATAACAAGTTGAGTTGTAAGGACTTGTTTCTTCTTATTTAGTTAGTTCCAGAAACATTAATCATTAATGAAGAATAAAAAAATAACGTAGTAAACAAATGCATATTCTAGTTCTAAAAAGTACTTAAATTTTTCCTTTATAGTTTAATTTAAGCTTGATTTTTTTTTTTTTAATGGGAAAAGGAGAAAAAAGAGGCAGACCGATCCCTAATTAGTAGACAAATTGGTTTTTGGAATGTTAGACTTGGATAACTAGTTTGACAATTGATAATTAAATTCTCATCATTTAGATTAATTACAAAGGTAGTTATGTATATTAGATCTAATAATTAATTGCATGAATAAGTATTACTGAAATCAATATTTTTCTTTTCTTCTTCTGTTTTTTTCTTTTTTCATTTGTTGGTCTGCTTGGAAATTGACATGAATTTTATTTTTGTCTTATAAAATAATTTGGAAGAATTTCGCACACAACATGTACAAAGGATACGAAGATCTTAAACTAATTTCCACAACCATAACATCATCATCTTGTCAACGTGTTGTCCAAAAAAGCATAATTGGTCAGTTTGATCTTTAATAAAAAAGCCTCTAAAACCATTTCAATTCCATCCCTTTACAGCTATCTTAATTCTCCAATGCAAATATAAAAATAAAGACCTCAAAAGTCTTTATATGGTCCCACTATTATTGCTTGGAATATAGCTTTAGTTGCCCATCTCTCATATCTATGACTAGACTTAGTGAGCCAAGCAACATTTCTAACCCGTATGATAAGTTTAACAATTGATTTTGCTCTCATCCCGTAGATTATGAGGATAGTTATTGTTAGAAAAATTGATAATGAGAAGAACAAATTATCATATAATATCAAAATTCTGGAGACTCTCTAGATTATAAAGAATTTACATTAGAAAAATTATAACAAATAAGAAATATTTGTGTTAAGACCTGTAATAACTACAGTATGCTTAGAATAAATTCGTTACTCATCTTTTGAGTTGTTCAGCGTTTGTCTCCCAAGATACAATAACACCAACCAGAAGCATATGACGAATTAAACTATATTTGAATCTCTATTACTTTGAAATCCTATGATTATGAATAGTGTTTGAGAGAAATTAAAATAAAAATAAAATGGATTATCAGTTGGCTCTGAACAATTAGAAATGATGCTATTTATAGTTTCCATGTGAAACAGTTACAAAATTGATTTTAAATCAATCATTAAACCAACAACAATTACGCTTGAAAATTCAAATTTCATTTAAAACCAACGGTTAAAATTTTAATATTCAATTTCACAATTTATGATAATTAAAACAGCAATTTAATTCTACAGTTAATACTTCAACTACAATTTGAAAAATTAAATTTGCAATTTAATTTTGAAGTTACACTTTTCTAAATTCAATGGTTGCATTTATAGCACTTAATTCAATAGTTATATTTTAAAATTAAATCTTTAATTCAATTTTCATTCATCCAAGCACTATTTTTTTTCCATGAATTCATCTAGATCCATCTAAATCAAGATCTCTAACCAAATAAAAAAAAAATGGGTCCTTAAAATGGTGATTTGTCTAATTTTTCCAACAATCCCGCACATAAATGAAATTGATAGAGAAAACAAAAGCTATAACTCAAAAGAACGTTTGTAACCTGGTGATAGAGTTCAACGGTCAAATTCTGCATAGGATGGGTAGGTTTTGACCTTTGAACATTCCCTTGTGAAAATATATTTTCTTTACTGATTAATAAGCAGATGCAAAGTCCTTGAATTGTTCTGCTATTTGTGTAAATGATTATATATCTCATACATAAATCTTTTCTGACATAATTCAGTTATCACTGTTATGCTCGTTTTGGCCATGAACATCTCACTGGTTCTGTAAGAGTTTCTAAAGAATTAAGCCCCCAAAATTCTCATTAAAAACAACCTCACTTCCCTTTCACATAATTGATCTCTTAATTTACGATAACCCGCATTACTCCACTTAGATTCCCGATGCATAAGAATCATTAAAAGCATAGCTTATCCTAACTTCTATGGGTATCACTATTTTATCATAGGAATGGACAAGAGAATAACCTCTAATGGATATGAAGATATCCTCTATAGTGATACAACCAAGTCTTTACAATTAGATTGTCCTATTAATCCTAAAATTTGGGATCTCTAGTCACATAGGTTGAGTTTCCTTTGTAATAACTTATTCTTTCATGGGCTTTAGTCTCATGCCTTTGATTATTTTTCAACTAACTCCCTATTTAACCTTTTGGTTAGTAGATCCGCAATGTTATCCTTTAACTTGACATAGTCAATAGTAATAACCCCAGTTGAGAATAGTTATCTCATAGTATTATATATACGATGTATATATCTACACTTACCATATACCTATTACTTTAAGCCATTCCTGTAATTTGCTCATTTTGGCCATGAGCATTAGCCTGGTTCTGTGAAAGTTGATAAAGAATTGAGCTCCCATAATTCTCTTTAGAAGCGGCCCCACTTCTCTCTTATATAGGTAATCTCTTAATTTAAAGTAACTCGCATTACTCCACTCGGATTCTCGACGCATAAAGATTATTAAAAGCATAGCTTATCCTAATTCTTATAGGCATCACTATATTATCATAGGGATGGACTAGGTAAAAATCTATGTGAGGTATATAATCCTTTCTATAAAGGTCAAAGCAATTCAAAGACATCGTGTCTACTAATTAGCTTGTAAAGTAAATGTATTTTCACAAGAGAAAGTTCAAAAGCCAAAACCTACTTATTATATGCAGAGTTTGACCATTGAAATCAATCACGATATTATAAGCATTTTTCCTTATAACCTCTTATCTCTTTTGTCAATTTCATTCATGCGGTTGATTGTTAGAAAGTGGGCATAAAATCCCATTTTAAGGACCCATATTTTTGGGCTAGAGGTGCCTGGATGAATAAGAAATTGAGACTCATTGTGCACTGATTGGGAATTTAGAAAAAAATGATGAATTGAATTAAAAGATTCAATGTAGCCATCTTAAAATTGAAAATAAAAAATGAATTAAGTTTAAATTTCGGTTTTGATTTTTAGTCATTAACATGGTGATTTATGATAGAATTAATCACATGTTAATTATGCAAAATTGAATTTGCATGTTGTCTTGTAAATGTTGAATTGGAATTCAAATAATGGCTAGGTTCATTGGTTTAATGGTTAATTCAATCTTGTGAAACCACCAAATTGAATTGAATTAATTCTTTGATTTAATTGATTTGTAACCATCAAATTAAAATCAAAGATTAATTCTAATTTGAACCCTCACTTGAGCCTATAAATTGACTCCAATTATGTTGAGAGAATACACTTAAGCAAACATTGCAATTCTCTCATATTTTCTCTCAAATACTCTTTGTTCGTTCTCTTCTAGTTTAGGTGTTCCTAGTGATTGATCTAAGGTACAATTTGGTTTGCCAAATTTTATCTGGTTTTAAATCATTTTATCCTAGAAGACAAAAGTTGATTTTCAAGTGTAAGGCAAATCTGTTTTAAGGACACTGTGTTAAGCATAGGCCTTGATTTCGGTTTTCTTTTATTTGTTATATATTTTGTCTTTTAATTTTATTTTATTGTTCATCCTCTTATTATTGCTTATGTATTGTTTTAATTTTATATGCTTTTGTCTTTTACTTTTATTTTATTATTCATCTTCTTATCATTACTTCTATATTATTTCATTTGCTTATTTCTTGTCTTGATTTTGTTTTTGTTGTCTATTTTATTATTATTGCTTTTACTATTCATCTTATTATTATTCAATTTGTTATTTAATCTAATTGTCTTTTTTATTTATTTAATCTTACAATTTAGTTGTTCAATATTATAGTTAAAGTTATTTATCGTTTAATAATTATTTATGTATGCAAATTGTTAGAAGATTTGATAATAAGAAGAACAGATAATCATATAAAATTAAAATTCTAGAGACTCTCTAAATTACAAAGAATTTGCAGTAGGAAAATTACAATAAACAAAAAACATTTGTATTGAGGATTGTAATAACTACAGTGTCCTTCAGACAAATTCGCTATTCATCCTTTGAGTTGTTCAACATTTGTCTTCCAAGATACAATAACACCAACCAGAATCATCCGGCGAACTGAATTGTATCTGAATCTCTATCACTCTGAAATCCTATGACTAGAAATAGTATTTGAGAAAAATTAAAATAAAAAATAAAATTGATTATTAGTTGTCTCTAAACAACTAAAAATGATGTCAATTTATAGTCTCTATGTGGGCGGTTACAAAATTGATTTTAAATCAACCATTAAATCAATTAACAGTTACATTTGAAAATTCAAACTTATAATTAATAGTAACGGTTACAATTTGAATATTCAATTTTTTAATTCATGGCAATTAAAAATATAATTCAATTCTATAGTTAATACTTGTAATTACAATTTGAAAAATATAACTATTAGATTAAATACCGTGAGTGCAACAAATGTATTTAGAAACGTGTAACTCCAAAATTAAATTGCAGATTTAATTTTTCAAATTGTAGTTGTAAGTATTAATTATAGAATTGAATTATAGTTTTAATTGTCATGAATTGTGAAATTGAATATTCAATTTGTAATCATTGGTGTTAAATGAAAATTTGAATTTTCAAGTGTAACCGCTTTTGGTTTAATGGTTGATTTAAAATCAGTTTTGTAACTATCCCACATGAAGACTATAAATTGGTATCGTTTCTGGTTGTTCAAAGATAACTGAGAATCTATTTCATTTTTTATTTTAATTTCTCTTAAACACTACTCCTAGTCATAAGATTTCAAAGTGATAGAAATTCAAATGACTCTGGTTGGTGTTGTTGTATTATGAGAGATAAACACTGAACAACTCAAAAGATGAGTAACGAATTTGTCTTAATGATACCGTAATTATTACGAGTTTCAACACAAATGTTTTTTGTTTATTGTAATTTTTCTACTGCAAATTTTTGATAATCTGGAGTCCCTAGAATTTTGATAATATATGATTATTTGTTCTTCTAATTATCAATTTTTCGAACAGTTATATGGTCCTACTATTATTGCCTAGAATGTAACTTAGGTTGCCCATTTCTCACATCCATGACTAGTAGACTTAATGAGCCAAACAACATTTCTAACCCCATATGACAAGTTTAACTACTGATTTTGTTCTGATTCCTTATATCGTAAAGGTAGTTATATGGTCCCACTATTTTTGCTTAGAACGTAATTTTGGTTGCCCATCTCTTGCATTCATAAGTAAACTTAGTGATCCAAGCAATATTTATAACCCATATGATAAGTTTAATAATGGATTTTGCTCTACTCCCTTGGATTATAAAGATAGTTATATGGTTCCACTATTATTGCTTGAAATGTAACTATGATTGCTCATCTATCACGTCCACAAGTAAACTTAGTAAGCCAAGCAACATTTTTAACCCATATGACAAGTTTAACAATTGATTTTGCCTTCATCCCTTATATTATAAAGGTAGTTATATAGTCTCACTATTATTGCCTGTAACGTAACTCTAGATGCCCATCTCCTATGTTCATAAGTAGACTTAGTGAACCAAGCAACATTTCTAACCCCGTATGATAAGTTTAATAGTTGCTTTTGCTCTCATCCATTGCATTGTCAGGTAGCTAGTTATATTTCCTTGATCCAACCATCAATTATAAAACATTTTTCTTGGCTATTGTCAAATGGTCAATAGTTTTCTTCTTTGAGTGGCCTTATTAAAAATTTTCATAAGTTACTTAGGAATTGATTGTTATATATAAGTCTTTGAACGATCAAGCTTTTGCTTTGAAGGTGAGAAAAACTTGGAAAGTTGTCAAACAAGACACGTTTAAAGAACAAAAAAAACACATGACTTCATGTAACTTCCTCCAGCATTGATACATGCATCAAGCTGGAAATTTCCATAGTTTGATTACAAACGATTAATTGGTCTGGATGTTTAACTGTATAAATTGCAACAACAGTATACAATTACCAAACTCATTTTATTTGTTTAATTAATGAGTTCAAAACAAAACTCCAGCAACTAAATATATATATATATTAGATGAATTATCCAGTGATTCAGTTTCTTGTTAAATCATTTAATTGGAAACCTCACTACTAGCTAAGTATTTTGAAGGCGAGATCATTGATGTCTCTGGTGATCAAATATCCATGAATCTCTCTCTAAAATAATCATGAAATAAACATTAAAAAACTGTGACATTTGAACCCATTCAAGCATGCACCATTGTTATACGGTCCATACGAAAATAATTATTCTAGAAGAGCAGAGCTGCTTGCAAATGACAACTTCAGCATTTGTCAAGCAATAATCGCATAATATTATTCAAACAAAAGTCTACAACATTTTTAGGTGGGCTGGGCTTGCAGAAATTTCACAAGTGGGAACGTAATCTGTTCGTTTTGATTTTTGTTTTTTGTTTTTTTGTTTTTTTTTGTTTTTTTTTTTTTTAGTGATCTTTAAGATAAAGATGAATTCTTATGAAACCATAATTATCAACCTATCAAGATTGTCAAGAAAATATGCGTATGTGATGTACATATTTCTTTTAAATTAATAATATCGTACCTTAATCTCTGAGAATTAAAAATGTTAAAATGTTTTTCTCACGGTTGTGTTTTTTTCCTTCTTTTTTTTTTTTTTTTTTTTTTTTTTTTGACGTTGAACATCCAACAACAGAGTTATACTTTTGTTACTTTTGTTGAACATCCAACAACAGAGTTATACTTCTGTTTAACTATACCAAATCAAACAAATATATATTTTGGAGCTAAATTCTGCTATCTGGTATTGTTTAATTTGAAAATTTGAAAACAAGTCTCAAAGAATTAGGAATTACTCCAAGAATATGGTTTCTTATTAAATGAATTACAGACCTCAAGATTAGTCTACTTTTTCTATGGCCTAGCAAACACGGCTTTTTTCTTTTTTTCTTTCAAAAAAAAAAAAAGTTTTGTGGTCTTTGTCAAATTCCATTGTTGATTACATTAATGCACAGTTTTATATGCATAAGTGTTGACATCTTATTAGTGTTAAGGCAAGTTCTTCTGAGTAGAAAATTCATGGATTGCTATTATGTCATAACATCAAGATTGGATGCATGTTGCAACATCAATACACAACTGGTGTTACAACACTCTTTGGTTGACTGTGCTCTGATCAGAAACTCAAAATTGGTTTTCAGATAATTTTTCTTTGGCAGTTTTATTTTTGTATTTATCATTAATCTCTTTTTATGAGATATTTCATGAGATCATCTGTTTATTTTTTAAATTTTCTATCAAATGAATTAAGTTTCCAAAAGATGAAAGTGTTTATCTTTGATTTTTTTTCTTTTATCTTTTAAGAAATTTATTGTGATTATCTCTAAGTTTTTATCAAAGTTAATCAAGCGTTTTGCAAGGAAATGATGCCTCTGGTCAGATAAGGATCATGGAAAAGTTGGATGATAATTTTCTAGCTAAAAAAATTGGATTTTATCTATTTTTAGATAATTATCTTTTCGCTTATTTTAGCATTTATCTTTAGATTAACTTCTGATTTATTTGGTTAATATAATCTTGTTTTTTCTCTCAATTCTTGTTGAGCACGAAGTTACTATAAATATAGGATTGAATTAAGCTGAAGATATACAAGCAAGCAAGCTAGAAATAACACTTAGAGTGAGTGCCTGTAAAGTCTTAGAGTCTAAGATATTTTTCATATGTTTGAGTGATTTAGTTGAGATAGATTTGTGCCCAGAATCTTGTCGGGATGACAAGTTTGTGAAGTCTTCAGAAGAGGATAGGTTGCAATGATTGAAGGGAGTTCAAGGAAGTTGACAACCATTAAAGGCAAGGGAAGCTTTTCAACTCCATTGATATATTAATAAATTTCCAATTACATTGTAATTTATATTAATAAAAACATTGAGAAACTCATGTTGTCATTGAATTCATTAGAATTATAACACAATATAATTTAACATAAATATATATATCTATTCATGATGTGTCAATTTATTTTCTAATGCAAATAAGAAATAAAACCTCGAAATCCAATATTATTGCTCTGTTTCAAAAGTCTTGCCAATGTGCATATGATATTGCCCACCTCTAGCGTCCTTGAACAGACTTGAAGAGTGAAACAACTGTTGAATGAATTGGCAAGTCTATCATCTAATGGGAAAAAGAGAAAAAAAAAAAAAAAAAAAGAGGCAAATTGATCCCTAATAAGTAAACAAATTGGTTTTTGAAATGTTAGACTTAGATATATAACTAGTTTGAATAATTAAATTCTATCATTTAGATTAACAAGGTGATTATGTATATTAGATCTGATAATCAATTGTATGAATAAGTATTATTGAAAACAATTTTTTTTTTTTTAATTTTTCATTTGATGGTCTTCTAGGAAATTGACATGAATTTTGTCTATTTCTTTAAAGATAAAAATAATTGGAAAAATTTCGCACACAAAATATATAAAGAACATGAAGATCTTAACTAATTTCCACAACCATAACATCATCATGTTGTCAACGTATTGTTAAAAAAAGCAAATCAAATAAGCCTCTAAAACAATTTCAATTTCATCCGTTACAGCTATCTTAATTCTTCAACGCAAATATAAAACTCAAAACCTCAAAAGTCTTTATATATGGTCCCACTATTATTGCTTGGAATGTAACTCTGGTTGTCCATCGCTCACATTTTGACTAGCAGACTTAGAGCCACCAAGCAACTTCTCTAACTCGTATGACAAGTTTAATAATTGATATTGCTCTCATCCATTAAATTATAAGGGTAATTATATGGTCCCACTATTATTGCCTAGATTGTAACTTTGGCTGCCTATCTCCTATGTCCATGAGTAGACTTAGTGAGCCAAGCAATATTTCTAACCTATATAACAAGTTTAACAATTGATTTGCTTTCATCCATTAGATTATAAGGTAGTTATATTTCCCTGATCCAACCATCAATTAAAAGCATTTTTCTTGGCTGCCGTCAAAATGGTCAATATTTTTCTTTTTTGAGTGGCCTTATTAAAAATTTACATAAGTTATTTATGAATTGATTGCTATAAGTCTTTGAACTATCAAGCTTTTGCTTTGCAGCTGAAAAAACTTGGAAAGTTGTCAAGTTGTCACACAAGACACGTTTAAAGAACATAAAAATCTTGACTTCATGTAAATTCGCCTTCAGCATTGATGCATGCATCAAGCTCGAAATCTCCATAGTTTGATCACAAACGATTGACTGTCTGGATGTCTAACTGTATAATTGCAAGAACAATATACAATTACCAAACTCATTTTATTTGTTTAATTAAAGAGTTTAAAACAAAACTCCAACAACTAAACATATTAGATGAATGATTCAGTTTCTTGTTAAATCAGTTAATTAGAAACCTCACTACTAGTTAAGTACTATTTTGAAGGCGAGATCATTGATGTCTCTGGTGATTAAATACCCATGAATCTCTCCCTAAAATAATCATGAAATAAACCTTAAAAAACTGTGACATTTGAACCCATTCAAGCATGCACCATTGTTATACGGTCCATACGAAAATAATTATTCTAGAAGAGCAGAGCTGCTTCCAAATGGCAACTTCAGTATATATCAAGCAATAATATTATTCAAACAAAATTCTAGAACATTTTTAGGTGGGCTGGGCTTGCAGAAATTTGATAAGTGAGAACACAGTCTCTTCATCTTTTTATTTTAGTGATCTTTAAGATAAAAATAAATTCGTATGAAATCATATTTATCAACCTATTATGATTGTCAAGAAAATTTGCATATGTGATGGATATATTTCTTAATCTCTGAGAATTAAAAGTTAAAACGTTGCTCTTACAATTTTGTGTGTGTGTGTGTGTTATATATATATATATATATACAGTGAACACCCAACAACAGAGTTATACTTTCGTTTAACTCTGCCAAATCAAACGAATGTAGACTATGGAGCTAAATTCTTCTATCTGGTATTGTTTAATTTTAAATTTGAAAACAAGTCTCAAAGAATTTTGAGCATAATAAGAGGAATTACTCTACGAATTCGGTTTCTTATTAAATGAATTACAGAACTCAAGATTAGTGTACTTATTCTATGGCCTAGTAAACGTTTTTTTTTTTTTTTTTTTTTTTTTTTTACGTGTATATATATATATATATATATTGTGGTTTGCATCAAATTCCATTGTTGATTAAGTTGTTTATATCATGAGCGAAAAGACTTATTCACTGTGCAATATCAAAGTGTTGCAAATGTTGTAACACAAACAATTTAGGATATTAAAACATAACCAGAAATTGAATGTTGTAACATAACCAATTTAGCATGTTACAACATGAGTTGAAACAAAATGTTGTAATACTAAAGAATAAAGACCGAAATGTCAGAAAAACACACAAGCATGTTTTTAACGTGGTTTAGTTTTATCTTATATGTGCGAGATCTTGCCTGGGGATATTAACTTATTAATGAATATTTTCAAAGTACAACCTAATCTTATTTTATCCAATACAAGACTTCCTCCTAGAATTGATGCAAGATGAGTATTCGTTCACTTCATAAAGTACAGCAAACTCTCCTTACCTTCAATGGTTGACAATGCCTTGAACTTCCTTTAATTGCTACAAACCTTTCTCCTTCCAAAGACTTAATTACCTATTGTCTTGATAAGCATCTGGGCACAAACTTCGTTCAACTTACTCACTCAATCTGACGAAAAATAACCTAGTGAACAGACTTTCTAAGTTTTATAAGCAAATAATTAATATTACTCTTTAATTGCGCTACTTGTTTGCCTCAAATCCGCACTGATGTATTCTGTATTTATAGTAAAAACGTGTAGTAGTTGTCTATAAAAAAAAAAAAAAAACATAGATAAATCAATTATAAATTAGATATTTATCAGCTAAAAAAATTAGATATTTATCAAAAGATAAATATTTCACAATAAAGAAAAATAAAATCTACTAATTATATAAGATATGTGCAGCTTAAAACCTGTTGTCGACATTGAATTCTGGTCGATGAAAGTTCACAGCCCAATACCTGTAATAAATATAAAGCAAAACAGAAAACACAAGAAAAGTAGAAGGCAGAGAACAAAAACAACACACAAGAAGATTTTTAACGTGGTTCAGCAAGTGTGCCTACGTCCACGACTGTTTCTCTCAATGATTCTGTAGAGTAACAGTATAATATTACGTATGTATGTGTTACAACGAATTTTGGCCTCTATTTATAGAGAAAGAGGCGTTACAATTTAAGTCAAAATAAAATAGGAAAAGAATCTTGCATTAACTACACAACCTAATCGGTTAGCACCAAATCAGGAAATTGTTTCGCAAAATCAGAGATCACGTTGACTGAGTTTGAATTTGAATTTATTTCTAATTCTGGTAGAGGAATCACGATCAATTTGGATTACTGTCTTTTCTGGAAGATTTTCTTGTCTAATTGATCATTGAGCGAGCTATACACTACATTAGACGATCTCGAGCTAGATCTCGTTCTGAGTAACAAGCTGTACATGGTACAAACTGTGATGCAAGCTCGCTGGTAGGAGCTATAGAGCTCGCATGGGTTGGATGTTGATAACTTGGGCCTTATCTGATGAGCCACTTCATTGGGTTGACTTATTGAGCTTTTATCAGGCATATACCAGTCCATTTGTTGAATTCAAAAAATACTCATAACATCAGTCTCTCAGCTCTCAGTTCGTTCTACAAATTGGAAGCTCGAGTTCGCTGGTAAAAGCTAACTTGTCTTGAATTGCCATTTTGCGCTTTTTCAAATTATATCCAATCAGTTCCGTGATGACCATTTAGACGATAACTGAACCGGTACTAGCGCGTCTCGTGCCACATGAATTTAATACGCACGTCTTTCAACTGATGACTGCATGATTACAAAGCCATAACTCGCGCTACACCATTGGATCTAAGGCAGTTATACGGTGCCCAAATCGAACAACTAGGGTGCGAGCTCTGTCGTCCATATAAATAAGTGGAGCCCTTTAGTTCTTTTTTCACTTGTCATTTTCTTCTCCAGCCACCAAGTCTCTCTTTGTTGTGCTTTTTCACCGGTTCTTCACAAACTCTTCATCTTCAGTCGTCGTATTTCCTACCTTCGATGAAGATTCACGGTAAGTTTCGTTTCTGACTTCAAGCTTTAGTTCTTGATTTATTTTTGTTGTGTTGATGTTGTGTTGTGCTTGCATTGTATTCTCTGATTTTGCTGTTGTTATCGTTTTAAACGCTTCATATTCCCAATGTTGAATCTTTGTTTTTTGTTGATGACGACTCTTAATTTTCTGTTGGTTTGATCTAGTTGCTTGTTTATTAGCGATCTGTTTACTGTTTGTGGCTTGCTATGCATGCGAACTATAAGATTAGGTACCTGTTGGTTTATAGCTCGTAGGTCGTTCCCTCATAAGTCGAGCCCCCCATTATATTAGCAATATGTATGGTGTCTGCAATCTGTAGAATATAAATGTCCTTAGCAAACTTAAGACATTTAGGCATGGTTTGCTTACTGCGACCTAACTGTACCTTTTTCATGTGTAGATGGCTTCAGGTCGTGATCACTGAGCACACAGAGTAGGGGATAACGAACCATTCAGCTCGGAAGAGCTCGCTTCTAGAGGTTTCCGTACTGTTTGTGAGGCAACTCAAAGTGGGGAAGCTACATAGCGATTCGCAGCTCTGACTGATCTAGAAGCAATTCAACTTGAGGAGGAACGGCGAGCTCGTGAGGAGAGGTGAGCTCGTGACATGTTCGTTCATCATTCTTCTAATATAGACTATATTGAGATAGAGGGAATTGTTATACAACATCGTATTCCCAAAGGTCGCCGCGTGATGTAACTTACTGCTGATGACCACGCATGTTATCCCCCAAGGGGTACATTGCTATCAGTACCCAACATATGAGACACGGGCTCAGGTTTCCCATTCCTACTTACCTCATTGAATTTTTGAAAAGGCTCAAGCTCTCCCCATTCCAGCTAACTCCGAACTCATATTCACAGTTGACGTCCTTGGTCTTGGTTTTTCTTAGGAATAATTTTCCTCTCCCAACTCCAAAAATTCTTAGCCACATTTTCAGTATCAAGGGCTCTGGTGGCGTAAAAGATGGAATGCGAGAAGGGATATATTACCTCATAGCTCGTCAAACAGATTATAAGGACCTCCTGCCCCAAGGTAAGGCAAAGGGCAAATCGAACGACGGGGTCTACAAGACGAGCTGATTTTGGATTTCCTACCCTTCCCTCAAAAATCTCGACAATCTTTATTTCGTTCTAAGTCCAGGTAGATAGAGGAGAAAACACTTGCAAGCTAAAAATACTTTTATTTTATTTTATTTTAATGACATTTTCTGTTCTGCAGACATTAAAGGGGACAAGCCCGTCCTCAGCACTCACAAGAAAGAAGTCTTCAAAGTGCTTGCTGATTCAAGCAAAGCAGTTTTTAGCAATCCGTTCGATAAGGATCTCCTTAGTACTTACGGGTTGGCTCCTCCTCGCAACTGTGTGCTGTTGGACAACAAAAGAGACATAAGAAGCAAGGGAGATAAAGATCTTCCTTCTGTGTTTGAAGCTGACAACGAGGAAGAGTTCGCTCCCTCCTCAGCATAAGATCAAGCTGCTCCTGCTCCCCTAGGAATTTCAACTTCAGCTCCAGCTTAGGCAGCTCCATCAACTTCTACTCAAGCAGAACCATCAACTGCTCAGACAGCATCAATTCCAGCTCCTAACCAAGCGGCTCCAGCTCCAACTCGTACCTTACCCACAGATTCATCTCAACCAGCTTCTGCACTAGCTTCCGCCTTTGGACGAGCTCCAACTATGAAAAAGCTCACTCTTTTTAAGTATCTTCAGAAGCGACCTATTGAGACTAAAACCCCTTCAACTGCCTCCTCTAAGTGACCTGTTAAAACCAAAACTCCTTCGGTCGTTGCTCCCAGCGAGGTGCCGCCTTCAGCACTAACAACAAGTCCTCCACAGGCCCTAGTCCCCAATTCGCAGCTTGAGGTAGGGGAAGTTCAATCCGAGGCCCCACCTCAGAAAACCCAAACTGGTGCAACCAGGGTGAAAAAAAAAAGACACGGGGGGTCTTATCTTGACCATGCGACGTCGCGTAGATAAAGGCAAAGAGCTTGAGGTCGCACAAGCTAAGGAGACTACTTTACTGATCAGGCCACACTCTGAAGATGGACCAAAGGGTAGATAATTAAGGTCCTTCCTTGATAATTGGTCAGAAATTATGATGACCCATACGAGGAGCTTAGAAAATAAATCCCTTAGCGGTCTGGACTTGATCGAATACCTAGGTCGACATAGAATGCTGGTAACTTGCTTTTTTTTAGTTTCTTGTTTCCTTGTTTTATTAAATACTAACTTGTAGAGTTTTAGGTCGCTCTGGCAGCAATAAAGCAAAGGAAAGAAACTTGAATCTCTAATCATCGAATAACAAAATTGGAGACTGAGCTGGAGAAAGCGAAGGAAGAAATCAAATCCTTAACCGAGGAGGCATCATGAAGCTTATGAGGTACAACTGACGGATGCTAATATAGCTAGAAAGGAAGCTGAGGATGCTCTGACTCATATGGAAGGTTGCTACGAAACTTCAAGGTCGCATCTCACTGCATTGCTTCGTAACTGTGAAGATAAATTAAGCAAGGCGAAGGATGAGCTAAAGCAATCCAAACAGCGAGCTGAGTCTGTAGAGAAGCTGAGCAAGTAGAGGCTACAGCAAAGCGAACTGAGGAGGCCAAACAACAAGCTGAAGCGAGCTGAGGTGGCTGAATAGCAAATACAACATATATCAAAGCGAGCTGAAACGGTCGAACAACAATTAAAGGCCACGCTACGACAAGTTGAGGCTGCTAATCGCCGTGCAGATGACGCTTGTTTAGAGGTTATGGTTTCGAAAGAGAGATCTGTTAAGGAAGCGGAAGTGTAGGTCGCTAGAGCCAGAGATGAGGCTGAAGCAGAAACAGGCATTAACTTCCTCTTTACCTTGTGAAAGTCCCATCCTGAGCTGGATTTTTCTATCTTTGGCGATGCGAGACTCCTGGCTATAGAGAGAATTAAAGCTGAAACTTCGTCATCTCCAGTTGTATCAAATGCGCTTCCCTTGGCAATGGAATTGCCCGGTGCGACCTCTCAGGCCGAGCCCGCTCAAGTCACTGAACTTTCTAGTTCATCTTCTAGTGATGACTCTCTTTTGAGATCAGCTCCTCATGATCAAGACAACTAGCAACTCGTCTTGTTTTCAGTCTTTGAATTCTCAGTTTTTTCCATTAAGCTTTGTACTTTATCCCTCTCAATTTGTAATAGACTTTTCAATTTTAATGAAAATTTCTTTTACATCTTCTATGTTGAATGCGCTTGAATTTCTTCACTTTTATTTTACAAGTCATGAAACTTCTTGCGAGTTAGTTATAATGCGTAACATAAACTGACTTGAAATTGCAAAGCTGATGTAATAGCTTATAAGTTATTGCTTGATTCAACAAAGTTGACGTAATAAACTCTTCTGAGACAGGTAGCAGGTCAAAATCTTGACTACCATATTGAAATGTTGATGAGCTATGCAGGGGGTCGTAACCTCTCCTACCACAGCGATATTTTTCGAGCTATGCAAGGTCGTAACCTCGCTTGCCATAGCAATATTCTTCGACCTATACAGGGGTCGTAACCTCGCCAGCTATAGCTATACTTTTTTTTTTTATGAGCTATGCAAGGGACGTAATCTTGCCTGTCATAGCTTTATTTTGGCGAGCTATGCAGGGGTCATAATCTTGCTTGCCATAGTTATACTTTTATTATTATTTTGGCGAGCCATGCTGGGGTCGTAATCTCGCCTGCTATAGCTTTATTTTGGGGAGCTATACAGGGATCGTAACCTCACCTACCATAGCTATATTTTTTGGCGAGCTATGTAGGGGTCGTAACCTCGCCTGTCATAGCTATACTTTTATTATTATTTTGACGAGCTATGTAGGGATCGTAACCTCGTCTACTATAGCTTTATTTTAGCGAGCTATGTAGGGGTCGTAATCTCGCCTACCATAGCTGTATTTTTTGCGAGCTGTGGGCATGACAACGAGCTAATAGGATGGAACCTGCTAGCTTAATGACTCGTATAATTTGAAGAACATGTAAATTATTATAGCAATTACTCAAACAATATGAAGGACTTGGAGCTTTCATTGACTTTTGAAATAATTGAATTTACAAATTGAATACATATAATCAAAAGGTTACCGATAATATGGACGAAGATGCTCAACGTTCCAAGCTCGAGAGACTTTAGCTCCATTCACATTTGCTAGATGGTAATCTCCATTTCCCAAGTTCTCTTTGATCACATAAGGATCTTCCCAATCTGGGTCTAAGGATCCATCACTGACTTTGCGAGCTCTAGGCAAAATAAAACGTAGTACTAGATCTCCCACGTTGAAACTTCGAACTCGAGCTTTTCTATTGTAATATCTCGTAATCTTTTGCTGATAGACCGTTACCCTTAATCGTGCTGCTTCTCTAGCTTCTTCAAGTAGGTCTAAGTTTGCGGCAAGTAGTTGGTCATTGTCTTTGGATTGAAAGTCGCTCTACGTTGCGAGGTTACTTCCAACTCTACTGTGGATCATGGCTTCGGATCCATACACCATTGAAAAGGGAGTTTCGCCTGTTGTGCTACAAGTTGTTGTTCTATAAGCCCACAACACCTTTTGTAGCTCGTCCACCCACGCTCATTTCTTTGCCTCCAGCTTCATCTTCAAAGTTTACTTTATTATCTTATTTACAACTTCAACCTGGCCATTTGCTTACGGATGGTCAATTGTTAAAAAGCTCTTGATGATCTTGAGGTTGTTACAGAATTTAAGAAATTAGTCGCTACTGAACTGGGTCTCATTATCTATCACGATCTGCTGTGGGACCTCAAACCTGCAAATGATATTATTCCACAATAATTTTTCAATCTTCGTTGTGAAAATTTCTGCTAACTCCATTGCTTCTGCCCACTTGGTGAAGTAGTCTACAACAACCACAACATGCTTGCATCTTCCATGAGCTGTTGGTAGTGGCCCAATCAAATCCATTCCCTATATTGCAAAGGGTCATGAGCTCACCATTTGTTGGAGATAGGTTGGTGGAACTCGTGGAACCTGAGAAAACTTTTGTCACTTATCACACTTCTTGACCAGGTTGATGGCATCTTGCTTCATAGTAGGCCAGTAGAATCCTTGCCGGAGTGCTTTATGTGCTAGATTTCCACAATGTCTCTTGTAATTTCCATAATGTCTCTCGTGTCTCTGCTTCATCACCGTCTTACAATCCTGGCCATCAATGCATCTCAAAAGCGGAGTTGAAAACTTTTTCTTATACAACACGTCGTCATAGATGCAATATCAGGCTACCTTAGCTCGCAAGTGTCGTGCCTCCAATTTGTTACTTGACAGTTTTCCATCATGCAAATAACTCAAAATCGAGCTCATCCAGGAGTTTAGCTGTATAGTTATAGTCATCACTGAATCTTTCTTTTCTGTACTTAAAGCTGGCAGAAACTTCATTAGGATTGCCCCTAGAAAGTCTGCATCTCGAATGGTTGCTAGGAGAGCTAGTACGTCTACATGCGAGTTCTAAGCTCATGGGATTTGCTTCACCTCGTACTTCTGAAAAGTACTTAGCATCTCATGGGCTTTCTAGAGGTACATAGTCATCTTGGGTCCCTTGGTTTGATACTCACCCCGTATATGGCAGACCACGAGCTGAGAATCGCTGAAAACCCTTAATCGTTCAGCTCGTATCTCCTTGGCTAGACGTAGGCTTGCAAGCAATGCTTCATACTCAGCTTCATTATTGGTAGTTTGGAAACCAAACCTCAAAGCGCAAAAGATTTTATAGCCTTCAGAACTGATCAGCAAAATTTCAGCTCAATTCTTCTACTTGTTAGACGACCCATCGACATATAACTCCCAGGTCAGACCCTTCAAGAACTCGGCTTCTTCATCTGCTGGCCCCGTAAATTCCGCAATGAAATTTTCCAAAGTTTGGGCTTTAATGGTCGTTCTCGGCTTAAACTAGATGTCAAACTGTGCGAGCTCTACTGCCCATTTAAGCAAGCGACTTGAGGTAACTGCTTTCTGGAGGACCCGCTTCAGCGGGTACTGGGTGAGGACTTCAATTGTGTGGGCTTAAAAATAAGGTTGCAACTTCCTCGATGTGACTACCAAGCAATAAGCGAGCTTCTCCATCTACGAGTACCTGGTTTCAGGATCCTGCAACCTTTTACTTACATAATACACAGGAAGCTACGTCTTCTCTTTATCTCTTACCAAAGCAGCACTCAAAGCCTGCTGAGATCCTCTCAAGTATAAAATAAGTTTTTCTCCTTCCTTAGGCTTGAAAAAGAGTGGAGCTCGTCCCATATATTCCTTCAATTGCTAAAAAGTTGTCTCGCATTATTCAGTCCACTTGAAGTTTTGTCTTCTTCAAAACATCAAAGAACGGGATACACTTGTTCGTTGCCTTCAAGATGAACCTACTAAGTGCCGCGACTTAGCCATTAAGGCTTTGCACGTCCTTTGCCCGAGTAGGAGACCTCATATCAATCAATGCTTTGATCTTCTTTGGATTCGCCTCGATGCCCCTACTATTCACCATGAAGCCAAGAAATTTTTCAGAGGCTACCCCAAATGCACACTTATGCAGATTCAGCTTCATCTGGTAGCTTCTCAAGATCTGGAACATTTTCTCCGGGTCATGCACATGATCACCTGCCTACTTGGATTTCACCAACATATCATTTACGTAGACCTCTATGGTCTTCCCAATCTATTCCTTAAATATCATACTCACCAAGCGTTGGTAGGTTGCTCCTACATTCTTCAGCCCGAAGGGCATCACCTTGTAACAATATAAGCCGCGATCGGTTACAAATGAGGCGTGCTCTTCATCCTCAGGATTCATTAGAATCTAGTTATAGCCCGAGTACGTATCCATGAAACTCAGGAGTTGGTGGCCAGCTGTTACATCCATAAGCTGGTCTATTCTAGGTAAGGGGAAGCTATCCTTTGGGCACGCTTTGTTTAAGTTTATGAAGTCGATACAAGTTCTCCATTTCTCATTCTTCTTTTTTACTAGCACAGGATTGGCAACCCAAGTCGGGTAATAAGCTTCGCAGATAAACTTGTTTGCCAGTAGCTTGTTTACCTCTTCCTTCAGTGCAAAGTAGCGTTCCCCCGTCATTGGTCTCCTTTTCTGACGAACTGGCCGGTGGTAGGGGTTAATGTTCAATCTATGTGACATAACCTTAGGATCTATCCTCACCATATCTTCATGATTTCAAGCAAATACATCCAGGTTCGCTTTAAGGAAGTCAACAAGCTAGGCTCTTACTTCTAGAGTTAAACATCTTCCCAACTTTAGACACCTCTCAGGATCTACTTCATTAACTTAAACATTCGTTAACTCTTCAATTGGGCCAGTGGCTCGATTTGCATCTAGCTCGTGAGGGTCAAGATCATGACTAACCCCCTTTTCACTCATAGCTCGTGGCTCGCCTCGAAAAACCACGTTCACCTTCTTTCCTTTAACGCCCATCTTCACAGCATCTTCATAGCAGCGTTTGACTAAGTGCTGCTCGATTTGCATCTAGCTCGCGAGGGTTAAGATCATGACTAACCCCCTTTTCACTCATAGCTCGTGGCTTGCCTCGAAAAACCACATTCACCTTCTTTCCTTTAACGCCCATCTTCACGGCATCTTCATAGCAACATTTGACTAAGTGCTGCTCTCCTCGAACACATCCAACGACATTGGGGGTTGGAAACTTGATTGTGAAGGCCCTGGTTAAGGTGACCACGTCTAGGTCGTTCATTGTAGGTCTTCTTAAGACCACATTATAGACTGATGGACAATCAATGATAAAAAAATTCGTCAACACAAAAGCTTGACAACCTGCTTCCTTGAGCATAAGTGGCAGTTTAATCTGGTCCACTAGTGTGATGGCATCTCTAGTGAAACCATAAAAAGGCTTTGGAAAATGCTTCAATTGCTTTGCTCCTAGCTCTATTTGATCAAAGCAACTCCTTTACATGACATTGACCGAGCTCCCAGTGTCAATCATGATATGTCGCACCTCCATGTTATTGATCTTGGCTCGGATGACAAGTGCATCATTATGAGGCCAGACCACGCCTCTAGCATCTTCCTAGGTGAACACAATATCATCCGAAGTCGTTCTCGCCTTCTTCGTAGGTCCCTTTAACCCACTAACTTGCAAGGCATGATTTGTTTCCTGAACATACCTCTCATGTGACCTATTTAATGCACCTGCGATATGGGGGCCGTCATGAATAGTAAAAATTATCTTTACTGCAAGTTCGTGCTCTGGCTCGGGAGCTCGCTGGGGTTGTTGCTGTGTTGCCAGTTGTTGTTGCTGAGGTCGTTGTCTCGGAGGTTGCGAGTTTGTTGGTCTCACCACGTAATCTCTCAAGTGACCTCTTTTGATAAATCTTTCAATGGCGTCCTTCAACGCCCAACAATCTGAAGTATTGTACCCGACCTCGTTATGATAAGCACAAAACTTACTCCTATCTCTGCTTAACAGGGCCTTTCAAAGGATTAAGCCTTTTAAAATCTTCCTTATTCCTTTCTGCTACATAAATCCTGTCTTGTGAATCTGACAGGATGTTGTAACTACCATAGCAACCTTGACGGTAAGGTCATTCATTCCTGGGCTCTCTCCGAGCCTTTTTAGTAATCTGGTTGCTTGATCCACTATCTCAATTTTCACCTTCATTCCTGTTATTATTTCTCCTTTTCGGCTGGCTGAAACTGCCCGCTTCATTCTTCTGATTCTTCTTCGAGCCGAAGGTTTCCTCCTATCTAATCTCCTTTACAACTCGCTCGTAGAATTCTCTCAGGTCCTTTACTAGGGACTTGTAAATGCTCTTATACAATTTCCTATCCTTGCATAGCCCGGCCGAGATCCCGATCAGAATACTTTCATCCAATGATCTCTCTACATTTGCGACCTCGCGTCTAGACCTAGTGATGTAGTCTTTCAATGATTCATTCTGACGCTGAAAGATGGTGGCCAAATGATAAGATGGTGCGAGCTGCGTTCTCAAAGCCCTGTACTGGCTAATAAACTTCTGTTGGCAATCTTCCCAACTTCATATGCTGCGAGCTGGGAGATTATTAAACCAAGTCTGCAGAATGTCCCCTAGGGTGGTTGGGAAAACGCGACACTTCACCAGTGGGTTGTCCGTCTACAGGTCCATCTGGATATTAAACGCGTCAAGGTGATCATAGGGGTCGCTGTCCCCATTGTACTGCTGGATACTTGGGACTTTAAACCTGTGAGGGAAAGGTTGCGTCTTGATCTCTCTGGTAAACGGAGTCCTTTCCCTGTAATGCTCACTCTGGTCTGAGGGACCAGGTCGTGTTTCAAACTGCTAGACCCTCTAAAGAAGTTCCTCTACTTGTGGGTTTTGAGGCCTGCGTCCCTTTCTGTGATCACGACCTGAGGAGCAGCGTTCTGATTCATATCTCTGGCTCTCTCTAAACGAGCTACCATCTCGATGCGACCTTACATGTCGCTGATTATCTACCTCGTCCTCATGCTGAGATGGAGCTCGGACTCTATCGTGTCCAACTTCCACACGACGACTTCCATCCTAACTTGCCCTTCTCACCATACTCACTAGACGTGCGACTTCTCTTTCATCGCGAACGTGGCGACCTTCAGCTCTAAAGCGAGAATTGGAAGAGCAAGATGAGTCGGTAGGTTGGGACACCTCCCTTACTGGCCTTTCTGGCATCTACATTGCTTCATGCTGCGGATACACTTTTCTTGGAGCAGCAACTTCGATCCTGGGCGCGTTCTACACCTGAGCCTGTACCAATGCATTAATTGCATCAGCAGGCTGTCGAACCGTAAGCTCCAACGCCTCCTGCCTCTGATGCCAAGCTTGTAGCCCCTCGGCCTGGGCGATTGGAACTGTTTGGCGAGGGGACAGAGGAGGCATGCTTGCTGCAGCACCAACTGCCTGGCCATGACATGTGTCTGCTACGGGCATGGGCGCGTCTTCCACCTATTGCGCATCACGTTGGTGTTGACTGGTCTGACTCTTTGCTTGGTCAGCCTGTGAGCCCATATATCTGGTTGTTTTTGCTCTTGTCATGTCTGTTAAAAACTGATAAATCTCAACAAAACATATTGCAGTCTGGGCCCTCCTTCTAGCGTCAAAATGTCGACATTGATTTCTGGTCGACAAGAGTTCACAGCCCAATATCTGCAATCAATATAAAGCAAAACAGAAAACACAAGAAAAGTAGAAGGCAGAGAACAAAAACAACACACAAGAAGATTTTTAACGTGGTTTAGCAAGTGTGCCTACGTCCACGACTGTTCCTCTCAATGACTCTGTAGAGTAACAGTATAATATTACGTATGTATCTGTTACAATGAATTTTAGTCTCTATTTATAGAGAAAGAGGCATTACAATTTGCGTTAAAATAAAATAGGAAAAGAATCTCGTATTAACTGCACTTCCTAATCGGTTAGCACCCAATCAGGAAACTATTCCGCAAAATCAGAGATCACGTTGACTGAGTTTGAATTTAAATTTATTTCCAAATCTAGTAGAGAAATCATGATCAATTTGGGTTACTACCGTTTCTAGAAGATTTCTTTGTCTAACTGATCATTGAGCGAGATGTACACTGCATTAGACGATTTCGAGCTAGACCTCGTTCTAAGTAACGAGCTGTACATAGTACGAACTGTGATGCGAGCTCACTGGTGCGAGCTATAGAGCTCGCATGGGTTGGATGTTGATAACTTAGGCCTTGTCTGATGGGCTACTTTATTGGGTTGACTTATTGAACTTTTATCAGGCTTTTACTAGCCCCTTTGTTGAATCCAAAAAATACTCATAACACCTATAAAATAAAATAATATTATTAGTTGAATAAAAATAAGATATTTATCAAAAGATTAATATCTCAAATAAAGAAAAATAATATCTATTAATAAATAGATGAGTATTGTTTTTTAGCAATGACCACATCATTTTATTTTGCTTATCCGAATTTGGTGAAAAAGTTGTCTAGATTCATTCTTTCTCTGCACATCAGCTGATTAGCTTCAAATCCTGTAGAAAATACTCAGAGATATATATATCTGCATAAAAAGTTTCCTAAAAATAAATTCCAAGAAATGTAAAGAGAAAAATTATCTTTTATCTTTAGACACTTAATTGCATATTTATCTTGACACAAGATCACATAAAAACTTATCAGATAAATCCTGAAAATGATAAATAACGAAAATCAAGTTAATCAAGTCACTACTTGATAAATACACTAAGTTCTGCACTAAGCACCGTTAACAAAATATGTTGTGACATCCTTTCTAATGTTACAACATTATTTTAGCTGTTGTAACATGCACTTTCAATAGTACTAGATAACAGCAGTTCATGAATTTTGCTACACTAAATTTACTACCTTAGTGCCATCAGATGTCAATATCTGTGCACAGCCACTTGTGCACCAACATTGAGTATTAATTTTCTACCTTCATATCTATACCAAAGTTAATTTATGGTTTAAAAAATATAATACGTTGATTTAATTTCTTAATTCATGGTATGTACTGATTATTTCTTTAGCGCAAAGAGGGACTACAATTATTTGTCTGCCTAAGGTTTGTTGGAGTTGAAATGAACATTTATAACTCTTAATTAAAGTTTAATCATATTCGTCTCTTTATCTTGAAATATAAACTTTTTGTTATAAAACAAATGCAATATTAAGATATTACAAAATAAGAACAAGAACTAAAGATAAACACAAGAAGAATTTTAGAGAGAGTTACTATTTTATTATTTCATTTTTTATGCAAGGAATATACAAACTTATATACTCTCTATTTATAGGCTAAGAATCATAAATATAAGAAATAGAAAAGGCACAAGTTACATAATATATTAAGACACTATTATGATAATAATTATTTGAGTAATAATAATCTTTAATGTGAAGGTTATAGAAAACATTAAGGTACAATTATGATGATAATTATTTGTATGATAATGATCTTTAATGTGGAGATTATAGAATACTAAAGGGTGGCATCCAATTGATTTACAACACTCCCTCTTTTGATGTCCACCGTACAAAAAAAAATGTCTCATTAAAAACCTTATCAGGAAAAACCCCTATGAGAAAAAAACTCCTGATAAAGGAAAAAAGAGTACATAATTCTTGTACGCAGTAACCTCCCCCTCATGCCGATATGTTTTCTTTTGGTGAATTTCATGATCTTTTAGATCAAAAGTGCGATAATCTTCTGAATTCAATAGTATTTGGACGTGCTTAAATGTACTGCCTCATTAAAAACCTTGTCAGGAAAACTCAATGGGACAAAACCTGATCGAAGGAAAAAAGAGTGCAGTGCACGTATGTCCATATTGAATTAATACACTCCCCTTGAAAGGTATACAACTATTACTTTTGTAGTTTCTTCGAAGATATTGAAAAATATGTTTGACTCCACTCCAGTATCTTCGAGTTGATGGATTAGTATTCCCTCTTATTTGTGCTTGATCTTCAAGCTGAAACAATATCTTGTTTTCTTAAAATCTTACATCTCAAATTCTCTTTTCAAATATTTAACTGTTCTTAGGAGCTCTTCAGGAGTTCCAATTTAATTCATGTCATCGACATATATTACTATAGTTGCAAATCCAGATTTTGATTTCTTTATGAATACATAAAGACATATAGATCATTAATATATCCTTCTTTTGTAAAGTATTCACTAAGACAATTATATAACATTCATCTAAATTGCTTTCAGCCATATAAAAACTATTGTAACTTTATTTAATACAAGCTACGAGAATTTGAATTATATATTTCAGATATTTTAAATCCTTCAGGGATTTTCATGTACATATGTCGTTATAATGACCCATATAAATATGTTATTACCACATGCAAAAGGCACATTTAAAGTCTTTTGGAAACTACCAGACTAATTAAAAATTGAAATGTAATCGTATCCATCACAAGTGATTACATTTCATCTTATCACGTTTACAAGTACCCATTTATATCCATGGGTTTGACGTTTTCAGGCGTCTAGACTATTGGTCCAAATACATCATATTTGGCTAATGAAGTCAATTATGTTTGAATTGCTTTATTCCACGTAGGCCAATCATGTATTTTTCAACACTCATTGATACTATGTAGTTCATGATCATCATTTACAATCATGACTCCACAATTCTTTAAAGAAATCTTTGTATTTCCAAGATTTTATATCTCTTCAGGAGATTGTACCGCTTCTAGGGTACTAGCCTTTACAGGGGCTGTTAATTCTCATCATATGAAATTAACTATAAGACAATTTATTTTTACATTATCAATATTGGGTTTCTGCAGTAAACCTTTGAGATACAATTATATCACATTGTCTCAATTTTCATATGAGTAATTATTTTGATCAAAACATATGACGTCTTCAAGCATCCACATGACAAGTTTAATACAACTATATAAGTATAGCTCTGTTTTTGTTTTGATCAATAATTTTTATGTCGACATTTATCCACAATATGTTATTCAATATCCTCATCATTTTTCTATAATATGTAGAGCAATAAAATATAAGATCTTAATTTTCTTTAAATTTTCAGTACACATGTCTCTTCAGAGATTATTGTAAACTTTAACACATTCTTAGGGCAAACTATAAAATTTATAGTTTGAGCACATACATTTTTCCATATATAATTAAGATCCCTTTTGAGTTTCATAGGGGGAGATTCAAAGAGTTTTATCTCTTCAAAAACATTTAACTCTTCATGAGTTGTATTTATATGATGAGAATTATATATAGCTCGAGCGTGATCTTTAAAATAATCATGATCTTTCATTATTTACTGCAAGGAATAATAACTTTGAAACCAAATTTACTTTTCACACTTCTATGTGTAATGAATGATTTATTTGTTGTCATTTATATAAATTGTTCTTCAAGAACAATCACTCGGGTTAATGTATTGGCAGTGAGTATAAAATCATTCGCGTATACAATTTTCAAGTAAACAATTATTTGAACTTCAGGTTCAAATGATTTATACAGTAATCGTCATAATGAATAACGCATGTCAACTGTAATTTGACGTCGTTAAGTTTTATAATTGTATCTTTATTCTCCCTCTAACGACGAGAAAATGTATTCATTGGCATTATATTGTCATTCTTCATGAATTTATTTGCATCATCATAATATCTTTTTGGGACTTAATTCTATCATCATAATGTCCTTCTAGAGTCTTTGTATATTGGTAAAAGATTAATATAATAATTATGTATACTTCAGACACACAATTATTATAATTTCATATTCCAGTAAGAGTAAACATTTTGCTTACTTTACTTTGGTGTGAATTCCACTTCAGGTGATTAAAATTTGTTATGATCATCGAGACTTTATTGACCATAATCAACGTCATGACTATTAGATAATTTAACATTCACTTCAGGAAATGATATTAATTAATTTAGTCATGTGAGATAAATGATTTTTCACCCATAATCATTAATATTGCTACTTCCGGAGCAATATTTGAAATACGGATTATTTCAATCATCTGACTTCATTTATTTGGAGATCAAATATACATATACATATATGTTTCTTTAAAAATATAAATTAATCCTTTTACTAAGATATATAAATCATAATCACAATGAATTAATGAATAATTTCTCAAAATATAATTACAACGAATTGTAACGAATATTTAATATAATCAATTAAGGTATAAGAAAATATATGTCATGTACCTTATTTCATATCTTGCTTTAAGGAAAGAAGAAAAATGAAAATAACATTATCCTTCACTAACAAAAAAAAAAAAAAAAATTATGAGAAATAATAATTATTATATAATTTAATATAAGAAAAATAAAAATATTGTATCTTCTCTTCTCAAAAACCCAAGCTTCAGGCTATAATGTAATTGTATATCATAATTATATGTTCAATATGAGAGTAACTCAAAACTTCAGTTTTTGATAAAATTGAGAATGAAATTCATTTCCAAATCACATCAATCACTATAATTAGTATTAGAACTTCAGGTTCTAAGTAAATTACAATAATACCTTAATATTATGATATATTTTAAAAGATCTCAAACAAAATTATCATCAGAAAACTCTAATAGTCATTGCTATCTAATTTCCACATCTAACAGCTCATGCCACTATCAGACCCATGTCATCACTAGAAAGGTAACAATTTAACCATAATACAAGTAGATTTAACTATGTAACATAAGACATGAGATCGTTATATATATTCGATCAAGTAATCTATATTAAATATATAAATATAAAAATACATACATTGATGCGTTAAAATTCATAAACAAAATATAGAACACCTTAGCGTATTTACAAACTTAAGTTTCACGATCTATATATCCTGAAATCATGAACAAAAGTTAGTATAAAAGATCTTCAAGTCTTTACTCACCCTCAATAAGGAGACATGTTTTCAAATCTATATGTTTAGTTCGAGATGGGTTTTTTTTTTTTTTTTCTCGTATCAAATTCGAATTGATTTAGTTTTTCTCAATTTTTTTCATTTGTAATTTTGAAACTTCTGGTTCCAAAATTTAAATAAATTATAATCTAGAATTAAAGTAAGGATCTGAAACTTCAGGTTTTAAGATCCAAATAAAACTGAGAATAAATTTATTGATAATCTGAAACTTCTAGTTCAAATTTAAAATAAAAAAATTTGGATTCAAATTGTTCATCGAGAATCTAATCAATTAAAACGAATTTGATTGAACCATTATGTTATATATAAAAAACAAGAACATAACATCACAAGAAAGAATCTGTTCGATCTTTATTTAATTTTTCATAACCCGAAAGAGTCACATTACTTTCTGTCTATGTGTATATGCATAACATTGGCTTCATATATGAAACATAAATTTGTACATTTTATTGTCTTTTGTGTTTAGATCCATGGTCTAAGACACACTCTTTAAATATAATAGGTAAGGGCTAATTATGTTGCTTCAGGCAACTATAATTTATTTGATATATACAATCGCCCACATTGAGTATGAAAGCCAACAAAATTTAATTAGAATTTAACTAGAATTTCTAGTTTCAGATGGATTAGCACTATAGAACTTCTGGTTCTAATATATAAATATATCAGAATTCATAATTCTAATTAAATTGACAATGTAGAACTTCTGGTTCTAAACAAATTTACAATATATAACTTTTGGTTCTAATGAATTGAAAATTTAGAACTTCTGGTTCTAATTATATTGAGATTATAGAACTTGTGGTTCTATTTGAAAACTAAAACTTTTAGCAAACTTCAAGTTGCAAATTAGAAAGCTAGAAGAAATATCATATTAAATAAAATATCAAAACGTAAGTTCAATGATATTAAATTTACTTTCGAATGCAGAAGATATAAAAAATAGCGATTCTCATATAGATATATTCATAAAATCATTTAAACAAATAGAAAAAACATTGATATCTCACAAAGAGCAAATATATATATATATATATATTTTCTCTATATTCAGAACAAAGACAAGCTTCATATATATATATATATATATATATATATTTCTCTTTTTGCATCAATCAAACAAATAAAACAAGATTTTCAATTCAATCTTTTCTCTTTATATAATCAATCAAATCATGCAAATAGTATATGGATTTGAAACTCTTAACATATGCTTTCAAAATAAGATTCATATTGCATATATTTAAATAAACATATAAACCAAAATAACAAAAGACAAAAATCAATTAAACTTGAAGAAAAATTTATTTTGGATTTAACATAATATTTGTTAGTATAACATGACCTCTATATGAAACACATATACTAGCAAGATTATTTGAATCAAATAGTAGAGAATAGATCACATGAATAAAATCTATCATACTGGATTCGTTATACTCAGTTGGTTAGAGCCTCATGCTGATAACATGTTATAAAACAAATGCAATATTAAGATATTGCAAAACAAGAACAAGAACTAAAGATAAACACAAGAAGAATTTTGGAGAGAATTACTATTTTATTATTTCATTTCTTATGCAATGATCTTATATACCAACTTATATACCCTCTATTTATAGGCTAAGAATCATAAATGTAGGAAATAGAAAAGGTACAAGTTACACAATACATTAAGGCACTATTATGATGATCATTATTTGAGTAATAATAATCTTTAATGTGGAGGTTATAAAAAACATTAAGGTACAATTATGATGATCATTATTTGTATGATAATGATCTTTAATGTGGAGGTTATAGAATACTAAAGGGTGGCATCCAATTGATTTACAACACTTTTGTTGTTTTCTTTTTAAGTAATTGAAGTATAGATGTCTATATAATTCCTTACAAGATTAGAAAAAAAAAATTAAAAAAATTAAAGTCGATGACTCAACATGTGAATTGCAGAGCTGAGAAGATTGAATGAGGCCGCATATTTTATCTCATTGCTAATCATTTTGAGATTGTCTGGTATACACCTGATAATATGATGAAAAAATATCCGGTTTACTTATATCGTGTTATGTTATATGCGTGCTTAATATCTTCAATTTTTTTTTTTTTTTTTGAAAGAGTGTTTTATATTTTTAGATATCAATATATTATCTATTTTAATTATAATATGAGTGATTAGAATGTATAGATAATACATATTAATGTATCTCTTCCTTTAACATGTTACCTGACCAATTTTTTTCTTATAATAATTAAAACATTATAATTCCAATGCGAGGCATGTGACTCAACATGCGATAATCTTACTTGAGGAAATATCTACTTTTGTCTTATGAGTTTAAGTAATCGGTTGAATAAATACATTAGGAATTAAAAATTTTATTAAAAAAGATGGAGGGAGAATCTTTTTGTGTGGCAATAGAATCATCCAATTTATAATTCTTATAAAATAAAAATTCAAAACAATGTATACAAAAATAAATATAAAATTATGATCAAATAATCAACGAAGATGTGTAAATCATGTATCAACATATAGGAACTAGGGATAGCAAAAATATCCGATCCGATCCGATCAAAATCTATCCAAACCCAATCTATTTGAAGAGGGTTTGGGGTAGAAAGAATCGATCCATTTGGGGCATGGATCAGGTTTCGAGCAACCCTCAAAAATTTCAAATTGGGGTTTGGGGCAAGCTTTCTTATCTCGTTCCAACCCAGTAACCCGATCTATAAGTAAATATAAGAAAAATTATAAATCTGTGACTATGTATTAAAGGGAGTTATTACATAGTGATCAAGTCTTGCACTTTTAATTCTTAGGGTTTTTATCTGAATTTAGAATTCTTTTAGAAGTATCATAAATATCACAGTCATTTTGTCTCTTTTTTTGTTTGTGTATTAGTTTTTTTTATATTAATTATATCATTAGTAAAAAACTAAATCAGATTAACGAGTTGGGTTATAGCTAAGTCCCTCCAATTAGGTTTGGGTTTAGATTTGAAGTGGAAAATAGTGATCCGTTCAATTCATGGGTCGATTTTGTGGCATCCTTAAAAAATTTCGAATAAGGTTTGGTAAGGGCCAAATCCGATCCAATCTGATCCATTGTCATCTCTAATAGGAACTAAAATCTAGATAAAATAAATATTCTAAAATTAGTAAAAAATATTTCTATAATGAATATATAATTAAATTATTGAAATTAAAATCTAACTAAGGTGCCCTAAATTATATATATAGAGAGAGTTGAATTATGAAAAAAAAAAAAAAAAAAAAATCTCATTGATTTAGGGGGGCATCACCCTTGTGGGCTCCTCTTTCTCATCGCCGCTAATGGTGCATGGTTATTGTCGACATTGATTTCTGGTCGACTATAGTTCAAAGCCCAATACATACAATTCATGAAAACAAAATAAGAAAACAAGAGAAAAGTAGGAGATAGAGAGGAAGAACAATGCATAAAAAGGATTTTTTATGTGGCTCAGCAAGTGTGTCTACGTCCACGGCTGTTCTTCGACAATTTCTGCATAAAACAGTATTCTATTTCTTCTGTATATATATATGTTACAATAAGTTTTAGCCTCTATTTATAGGGAGAGACGTTTACAATTTAAGTTGAAATAAAATAGGAAAATAATCATGCATTAACTACATTTCCAAATCAGTTAGCACCAAATCAGGAATCTGTTCCGCTAAATCAGGGATTACATTTATCAACGTTTGAATTTGAATTTGTTTCTAATTCTAGTAGAAGAATCATGATCAATTTTGGTTATTGTCTTTTCTAGAAGATTTCCTTATCGAGTTGTTCATTGTGCGAGCTATAGACTGCATTAGATGATCTCGAGCTAGACCTCACTCTGAGAAATAAGTTGTGCATAGAGCAAGCTGAATAATATTGACCAGCGACCTGTAACAGCAGTGATGCGAACTCATCCTAATGCGAGCTGAAGAGCTCGCTTGGGCTGCGTGTTGATGGACTGGGCCTTGTCTACTGAGCTACTCTATTGGGTCAATTTGTTGGGTGTCTATCAGGCTTTTACCAGCCCATTCATGTAGCTCGAAATATACTTATAACATCAGTCCCCCAGCTCTCAGTGCGTTATGTGAACTGGGAGCTCGAGTTTGCTGATAAAAGTTAACTCGTCTCACATTGTTGTTTCGCGTCTTTTCAAATTCCATCCCATCAGTTCTGACACGTGGCGACGATTCAAGTGATAGCTTAACTGGTACTGACACGTCTCGTGCCACGCATATTTATTGCGCACGTTTCTCAATCGACGGCCCCATGATTACAAAAGTCGTAACTCGTGCTGCACCATCAGATTCAATGTGGTTACACAACTTCCAGATCGAATGGCTAGGGCGCGAGCTCTACCGCCCATATAAATTGGTGGAGCCCTTTCATTTCCTTTTCACTTTGTCATTTTCTTCTCTAGCCACCGAATTTCTTTTTGCTTCATTCCGACTCTTTACGTCGATTCTTCTCAAATTCTTCACTTTCGATCACCAGATTTCTCATACTTTGACAAAGATTCACAGTAAGTTCCATTTCTAACTTAAAGATTTCGGTTTTTGGTCTATTTTCATTGTGTTCGTGTTGCATTATGCTTGTATTACACTTTCTGGGCTTAAAATGAGTTTGGATGTTTCGTATTCTCAATATTAAGTCCCTACAACTTTGTGTTTCTTGTTGATCACCATTCTTCATTTTCCACTAGTTTGATCTTATTACTTGTTTATTTACGATCTGTTAACTATTTGTGCTTATCATGCATGCTAAATATAGGATAAGGTACCTGTAGATCACTAGCTCGTAGGTCGTCCCTTCATAGGTCAAGCCCTCCATTATATTAGTCATTTGTATAGCGTTTGCGATCTGTAGAGTAGGGAACTTCCTTAGGAGTCATTTAGGTATGGTCTGCTTATTGCGACCTAACTGTACCCCCTTTATGTGTAGATGGTTTCAAGTCATGATCGTTGAACTCATAAAGTAGAAGATAATGAGTCATCCAGCTCGGAAGAGCTTGCTTCGGATGGAGTGTGTAATGTTGGTGAGGAAACTTTGCAAAGCGGGGAGGTCCCAAAGCAATTCGTAGCTCGGGCAGATCCAGCAATAGCATGTCAGCTCGCTGAGGAGAGACGAGCTCGCGAGGTGTTCATGCATCATTCCTCCAAGATAGATCGTACCGAGATGGGGGGAATCGCTCTGCAATACCACATTCCCAAAGGTCGCCGCGTTATGTCTCCTGCCGCTGACGACCACACTTACTACCCTCCTAAAGGATACATCGCTATCAGCACCCACCATCTAAAACACGAGCTCAGGTTCTCAATCCTTGCCTGCCTTATAGAGTTCCTGAACAAGCTTAAACTTTCATCATTCCAGCTGACCTCGAATTCGTATTCGCAGTTAACATCACTAGCGTTGGTCTTTCTTAAAAATAACCTTCCTCCCTCAACTCTAAAAATCCTTAACCACCTCTTCAACATCAAAGGTGCTGGTGGCGTAAAAGATGGAATGCGATAAGGAATCTACTACCTCGCAGCTCGCCAATCAAATTGTAAGAATCTCCTGCCCCGAGGTGAAGTAAAGGGCAAGCTGAATGCAGGGGCCTACAATACGAGCTGGTTTTTCATTTCTTGCCATTCCCTCAGACATCTTGACAACTTTTCTTTTGTTTTAAATCCAGGTAAATAGAAAGGGAAACACCTGCGAGCTGATTTTTTTTTTTTTCAAGTTGACATTCTCCGTTTTGCAGACGTAAAAGGGGATAAGCCTATCCTCAGCAACGAGGAGGAAGAAGTCCTCAGGGCATTTGCAAATTCAAACGAGGCAATTCTTGACAACGCGCTTGATGACGATCTCCTTAAGACTTACGGGCTGGCTCATTCTCGTGACTGCAAGCTAATAGACAATAAGAAAGATATAGGAAGCAGGGGGGAGTTCGATCTTCCTTCCGTGTTCGAAACTGATAGCGAAGAAGAGACTTCTCCTGCCTCACCAGTAAATCAGGCTCCCACTCTTTCTCCCCAAGCAATTTCAGCTCCAGTTCCAGCTCCAGCCCCAGTTTCTACTCGAGCAGCTCCAGTTTCAACTTCTGTTCAAGCAGCTTCGACTTCAACTTCCACTCAAGCAGATCCAGTTTCAACTTAAGCAACTTCAGCTCCAATTCCTTCGCACACAGGTCCAACTCCTCAACCAATTCCAACTTCTCGTCCAACTCCATCTTCTACTTCCCAACGAACTCCAAAGATATGGAAACTCTCTCTTCTAAAGGCGCATCCAAAGCGACCTGTTGATCCTGCAACCCCCCCTCCCCCAGCTGCTTCTTCCAAGCATCCTACTAAAACCAAAGCTCATTCGGCTGCTGCTCTCAATGAGGTGCCACCTTCAACATCAGTAATAGATCCTCCATAGGTCCAAACCCCTAGCTCGTAACCAGAGGTAGGTGGAGTCCAATCTGAGACTCCATCTCACGAGACCCAAACTGGTTCCAGCGGGGGTGGAAAGAGAAAATCAGCACCCTATCCTTCACCGGCCAAGCGACGTAGAATAAACAAAGGAAAAAAGCTCGAGGTTGCACAAACTGTGGAGAGGACTACTTCACCAACCAGGCCACGCCCTAAAGATAGACTAGGGGGAAGATACTTGAAGTCCTTTCTTGACAACTGGTCCGACATCATGCTGACCCAAACGATAAGCTTAGAAAATAAAGCCCTTAGCGGTCTGGACCTGACTGAATACTTAGGTCGGCATGCGATGCTGGTAACTAACTTCCCTTTTATCTCTCGCCTTCTTGCTTTGTTAAATACTAACTCGCAGAGTTTCAGATTGTTCTGGGGGCAATAAAACAGAGGAAAGAAACTAGAATCTCTGAAGATCAAGTAATGAGATTAGAGAACGAGCTGAAGAAAGCGAAGAAAGAGCTCAAGTTCTTGACTGAGGAGGCTCTGAACACCAAAAGGTGCCAGCAAGGTTACGAGGCACAGCTGATGGATACTAACACAGCTAGAAGGGAAGCTGGGGAGGCCTTAATTCGTGCGACAAGTAGTTATGAGGTTTCGAGATTGCATCTCAACGCCATGCTCCCTAACAGCGAAGATAAATTGAGCAAGGCAAATGACAAGTTGAAAGGGTCTGAATAGCGAGCAGAAGCTACAATAAAGCGAGCTGAGGTGGCTGAACAATAAGCAGAGGCTACATTACAATGAGCTGAGACAGGTGAGAAAAAGGCTGAAGCTATTGAACGATAAAATGTGGCTTCGTTGTATCGAGCTATAGCTGTTGCGCGTGACGCAGAAGCTGCTCATGGGGAGGTTGCTGCCTTGAGAGGAAAAATTGTCATAATCAAGGAAGAGGTGGGAAGCAAATTACTAAAACTAGAGAGGAGGTTGAAATAGAAACAAGTATTGATTTCCTTTTCACCCTGTGGAAGGCCCATCTCTAGCTGAATTTCTCAATCTTCGGTGAGGTGGGACTCCAAGAGGTGAAAAGATTTAAAGCTGAAGTTGCCTCATCTCCAGTTGTGACAGACACCATTCCCTTGGCAATGGAGATTCCTGGTGCTACCTCCCAAGCCGAGCCAGTTTAGGTCACTAAACTCTCTAACGATAAATCTTTTTCAGGATCAATTCCTCATGACCAAGACAATTAACAGCTCACTATATTTCTTTTCTATAGAATTGTATCCCATTTGTTTCGACCTTCAAGGTCATTTATAATGAACCTTTTGAATATGAAATTCCTTTGTTATGACATATGTTGAATACGCTTGAATTACTTCTTTTGCTGTTATATATATTACATCTTTATCTTCCAAGTTGTGGAACTTCCTGCAAGCTAAAAAGTTAATCATTTAAACAATAACATAAATTGGTTTGAGATTGTGAAGCTAATGTAATAGCTCACAGGTCATTGCTTGATTCAATAAAGTTGGCAATAAAATCTTCATGAGATGGGTAGTAGGTCGAGACCTCGACTACCACATTGAAGTGCTGACGAGCAATGTAAAGGGTCGTAACCTCGCCTGTCATAGTGATAATTTTGCGATCTATGCAGGGGTCGTAACCTCACCTACCATAGCGATATTTTACGAGCTATGCAGGGGGTCGTAACCTCACCTACCATAGCAATAATTTTTCGAGCTATTCAGGGGGTCGTAACCTCGCTTGCCATAACAATAATTTTTCGAGCTATGCAGGGGGTCGTAACCTCACCTGCCATAGCGATATTTTACGAGCTATACAAGGGGTCGTAATCTCACCTGCCATAACAATAATTTTTCGAGCTATGCAAGAAACTGTAACCTTGCTTGCCATAGCATTAATTTTTCGAGCTATGCAGGAGGTCGTAATCTCACCTGCCATAGCGATATTTTACGAGTTATGCAAGAGGTTGTAACCTCGCCTGCCATAGCAATAATTTTTCGAGCTATACAGGGGATCGTAATCTCGCCTGCCATAACGATAATTTTGCGAGCTGTGCAGGGGACTGTAACCTCTCCTACCGTAGTGATATTTTACGAGCTATGCAAGGGGTCATAACCTTGCCTGTCATAGCGATTATTTTGTGAGCTATATAGGGGGTCGTAAACTCACCAACCATAACGATATTTTACGAGCTATGTAGAGGGTTGTAACCTCACCTGCTATAGCGATAATTCTGTGAGCTATACAAAGGGTTGTAATCTCACCTGCTATAGTGATGTTTTACGAGCTATGCAGGGGGTCGTAACTTCGCCTGTCATAGCGATAATTTTACGAGCTATGTAGGGAGTCATAACCTCACCAGCCATAGCGATAATTTTGCAAGCTGTGGGCGTGACAACGATCTAATAGGATGGGACCTGTTAACTTAATAACTTTAAAAATTTGAAGAACATGTAAATAAATTATTAGAGCAATCACTCAATAATATTATGAGGAACTTGGAGCTTTTATTAACTTTAAAATAATTGAATTACAAATTGAGCACATGTATTGAAAATTACTAAAAATATGGGTGAAGATGCTCAGCATTCCAGGCTCGAGGAACTTTAGCTCCATTTACATTTGTTAGAAGATAAGCTCCATTTCTCAAATTCTCTTTAATAACATAGGGACCTTCCCAGTTTGTATTAATGATCCATCGCTGGCTTTGCAAACTCTAGACAAAATAAGACGTAGTACAAGATCACCCACGTTGAAACTTTGAACTCGGGCTTTTTTGTTGTAGTGCCTCGCAATCTTTTGCTGATAAACTGCTACTTTCAACCGTGCTGCTTCTCTTGCCTCTTCAAGCAGGTTGAGGTTTGTGACAAGTAGCTAGTCGTTGTCTTCTAGATTGAAGGTTGCTCTATGTTGCGAGGTCACTTCTAGTTCTACTGAGATCATAACTTCGGATCCGTACACCATTGAAAATAGGGTTTCGTCTGTAGTGCTGCGAGCTATGGTTTTATAAGTCCATAACACCTTTTGTAACTCGTCCACCCACACTCCTTTCTTCGCTTCCAGCTTCATCTTCAAAGTCTTCTTTATTATCTTATTCATAACTTCAACCTGGCCATTAGCTTGCGGATGGTCTATTGTTGAGAAACTTTTGACGATCTTAAGGTCGTTACAGAATCTGATAAACTGGTCGCTGTTGAACTGGGTCTCATTATCTGTCACGATCTGCTGAGGAACCCCAAACCTACAAAAATAATATTATTCCACACAAATTTTTCTCTCTTCGTTGTGGAAATTTCTGCCAACTCTTTAGCTTCTGCCCACTTAGTGAAATAATCCATAGTGACCACAACATGCTTGCAACTCCCGCAAGCTATTGGTAGAGGCCCAATCAAATCCATTCCCCAGATCGCAAAGGGCAACGGGCTTACCATTTGTTAGAGATAAATTGGTGAAGCTCGTGGAACCTGAGCAAACTTTTGACATTTGTCACACTTCTTGACCATGTTGATGGTGTCCTACTTCATAGTGGACCAGTAGAACCCTTGTCGGAGTGCCTTTTGAGCTAGAAATAGCCCCCCAGCGTGATTTCCACAATGTCCTTCGTGTATCTGCTGCATCATAATCTCGCAATCCTGGCCATCAATACACCTCAAAAGCGGGGCTGAAAACTCTTTGTTATACAACACGTCGTTATAGATGCAATATCGGGCTGCCCTAGCTGGCAAATGCCGTGCTTCCAATCTATCACTTGGCAGTTTTTCATCCTGTAGATAATTCAAGATTTGGCTCATCTAGGAATTAGGTTGTACAGTTATGGCCATCATTAAATCTTTCTCTTCTGTGCTTGGACCTAGCAGGAACTCTACCAAGATTATCCCTAGAAAATCTACATCTCGGGTGGTTGCCAAGCGAACTAGTGCATTAGCATGTGAGTTCTGAGCTTATAGGATCTGCCTAACCTCGTACTTCTGAAAAGAATTTAGCATCACATGGACTTTCTGGAGGTACACAACCATTTTAGGTCCCCTAGTCTAATACTCCCTTTGTATATGGCAGACCACGAGCTGTAAGTCGCTAAAAACCCTTAATCGTTCAGCTCGCATTTCCCTAGTCAGGCACAGACTTGCTAGCAGTGCTTCATACTTAACTTCATTATTGGTGGCCTAGAAACCAAATCTTAAAGTACAAAGGATTTTGTAGCCCTCAGGACTGATTAACAAAATTCTAGCTTCGGCCTTCTGCTCATTAGATAACCCATCAACATATAATTCTCAGGTCAAACCTTCAGATGATTCGGCCTCTTTATCTGTGGGTCTAGTAAATTTTGTGATGAAATATGCTAAAGCTTTTGCCTTAATTGTCGTCTTTGGCTTGAACTAGATATCAAATTGCTCGAGCTCTACTACCCATTTGAGTAAGCGACCCAAGGTATCTGATTTCTGGAGGACCTGCTTCAACAAATATTGGGTGAGGACTTCAATTTTGTGGGCTTGAAAATAGGGGCATAGCTTCCTCGATGCAACTACCAAGCAATAAACGAGCTTCTCCATCTACGAGTACCTAGTTTCTGCATTAAGTAGCCTCTTACTTACGTAATATACAGAAAGCTATGTCTTCTCTTCTTCCCTCACCAAAGCAGCACTCATAGCATGTTGAGACACCCCTAGATATAGAATGAGCTTCTCTCCTTCTTTGGGCTTGGAAAGGAATAGAGCTCGGCCCATGTATTCCTTTAATTGCTGGGAAGTCATCTCGTATTGTTCATTCCACTCGAAGTTCTTTACCTTCTTCAAAACATCAAAGAACGGGATGCATTTGTCTGTTGCCTTCGAGATGAACCTGCCAAGAGCTGCGACCTGGCCATTGAGGCTTTGCACGTCTTTAACCTGAGTAAGGGACCTCTTGTCAATCAACGCCTTTATCTTCTCCAGATTGGCCTCGATGCCTCTGTTATTTACCATGAAGTCAAGGAATTTCCTAGAGCCTACCCCAAATGCACACTTATGTGGGTTCAACTTCACCTGGTAATCCTAAGAATCTGGAACATTTCTTCCAGGTCGCGCACATGATTACCTACCTGCTTGGACTTACCAGCATATCATCAATGTATACGTTCATGGTCTTCTCAATCTGCTCTTCAAACATCATATTCACCAGGCGCTGATAGGTCGCTCTGCGTTCTTCAATCCAAAGGACATCACCTTGTAACAATATAGGCCACGATCAGTGACGAACGAGGTGTGCTCT
Source organism: Litchi chinensis (assembly GCA_019925255.1). Lineage (NCBI taxonomy): Eukaryota > Viridiplantae > Streptophyta > Magnoliopsida > Sapindales > Sapindaceae > Litchi > Litchi chinensis. The sequence continues at coordinate 13,271,288 of CM034471.1, forward strand.
TCATCCTCGAAGTTCATTGGGATCTTATTATAGTCCGAGTACGCATCCATGAAGCTCAGATGTTGATGATCAGCTATTGCATCCACGAGCTGGTTTATTCTAGGTAAGGGGAAGCTATCCTTTGGACATGCCTTTTTTAAATTTGTGAAGTCGATGCAGGTTCTCCACTTTCTATTTTTTTTCTTTACCAACACAGGATTGGCAACCTAGGTTGGGTAGTAAGCTTCGTGGATAAATTTATTTGCCAGTAGTTTATCTACCTATTCCTTCAATGTAACGTAGCATTCCCCCATCATTATTCTCCTCTTCTGGCGAACTGGTTTGTGGTGGAGGTCGATGTTCAATCTGTGCGACATGACCTTAGGGTTTATCCCCACCACATTTTCATGATTCCAAGCAAAAACATCCAAGTTCGCCTTAAGAAAATTAACGAGCTGGGTTCTTACTTCTGAGGTTAAGCCTCGCACCAGCTTTAGGTACCTTTCAAGATCTGTTTCGTTGACCTAGACAATCTCTAACTCCTCAATTGACCACGTGGCTCGGTCTGCATCCACCTCGCGAGGGTTGAAGTCATAACTTACCCCTTTTTCACTCATAGCTCGTGGCTTACCCCCCGAAATCACGTTCACCTTTTTCCTCTGACGTTCATCTTCACAGCATCTTCATAGCAGCGTCTGGCTAAGTGCTGTTCTCCCCGAACACATCTATACCATTGGGAGTTGGAAATTTGATTGTGACGATCTTGGTAGAGGTAACTACATCCAGGTCGTTCATTGCTAGTCTTCCTAGGACCATGTTATAGGCTGATAGGCAGTCAATGATAAAAAAATCTACCAACACAGTAGCTTGACAACCTGACTCCTCGAGTGTGAGTGATAGCTTGATCTGGCCCACTGGTGTAATGGCATCTCTAGTGAAGCCATATAGAGGTTTTGGGTAAGGATTTAACTGTTCTACTTCAGTCTCATCTGGTCGAAACACCCTTTATACATAACATTGACCGAGCTCCCTGTGTCAATTATAATTCGTCACACCTTCATATTACTGATCTTAGGTCGGATGACAAGTGTATCATTATGAGGCCAGCACACACCTCTAGCATCTTTCTTGGTGAACACAATATCATCCAAGGTCGTCTTCGCCTTCTTCGCAAGTCCCTCCAACCCACTGTGACTTACGAGCAAGACATGGTTTACTTCTCGTACATATTGTTCATGCGACCTATTTGATGTACCTACGATATTGGGGCCACCATGATAGTAAAAATCATCCTCACCGCAAGTTCATCTCTTGCTTGGGAGCTCGCTGGGGCTGCTGTTGTGCTGACTGTTGTTACTACTGAGATCGTTATCGTGGAGGTCGCGAGTCTACTGGTCTCACCATGTAATCTCTCAAGCAACCTCTCTTAATTAACCTTTCAATGACGTCCTTCAACGTCCAACAATCCGAAGCATTGTGTCCGACCTCGTTGTGATAAGCACAAAACTTGTTCCTATCTCTATGTTCAACAGGGGCTCTCAAAGGATTAGGCTTTCCGAAATCCTCCATGTTCCTTTCTGCTGCAAAAATCATGTCCTGTGAATTTGATAGGATATTGTAAGTGTCATTGCAACCTTGACGCTGAGGTCGCTCATTCTTAGGCTCTCTCCTAGCCTTTTTGGCAATTTGGTTACTTAACCTAGTTTCTCGACCTTCACTTTCATTCCTGTCATTACTCCTCTTTTTTTACTAGCTGGAACTGCCATCTTTGTTCTTCTGATTGGACTTCTTAGGGCTGAAGGTCTCCTCCCATCTGATTTTCTTTACAGCTCGCTCATAAAATTCTCCCAAGTCCTTTATTGGAGACTTGCAAATACTTTCATACAATTTCCCATCTTTGCGAAGCCCGGCTGAGATTACAGTCAAAACACTTTCGTCTTATGGGTTCTCCACATTGGCGACCTCGCATCTGAACCTAGTGATGTAATCCTTCAATGATTCATTCTAACACTGGAACATAGTGATCAGATGGTAGGATGGTGCGAGCTGTTTTCTCAAAGCCTTATATTGGCTGACAAACTTCTGCTGGTAATCTTCCTAACTTTCTATGCTGTGAGTTGGAAGATTTTTAAACCATGTCCATGAAATATCTCCTAAAGTGACCGGGAAGACGCGGCACTTCACCAGTGGATTATCTATCTGAAGATCCATCTGGACATTGAATGCATTCAAGTGGTAATAGGGATCGCTGTCTTTATTGTACTGCAGGATGCTAGAAACCTTGAACCTAAGAGGAAGAGGCTGCGTTTCGATCTCCTTGGTAAATGGAGTCATTTCCACGTAATGATCACACTAGTTTGGGGCACCAGGTCGCGCTTCGAGTTGTTGTACCCTCTGAAGGAGTTCTTCTATTTATAGATCTTGGGGTCTTTGTCTCCTTCTGTGATCACGACCTGAGAAGCGGCGTTCTGGCTCATATCTTTGGCTCTCTCTGAATGAGCCGCCAGCTCGGTGCAACCTTGCATGTCGTTGATTATCTACCTCGTCCTCTTCATGTCAAGATGTAGCTCGAACTCTATCATGGCCAGCTTCCACACGGCGGCTTCCATCCTGACTCACCCTTATTACCAAGCTTGCAGGATGTACAACTTCTCTTTCTTCGTGAGCTTGGTGACCTTCAGCTCTAGAGTGCGAATTAGAAAAGTGAGCTGATCCGATAGATCGCGGCACCTCTCTCAATAGCTTTTCTGGTGCTAGCACTCCTTTATACTACGGATAAGCTTGCCTCGGAGCAACAGTTTCAATCCTGGGCACATTCTGCACTTGGGCTTGTACCAACGCATTTATTGCATCTGCAAGTTGTCGAAGTGTAACCTCCAACGCCTCCTGCCTTTGATGCCACACTTGCAGCCCATCAGCTGTTGAGGCGATTGGTACTGGCTAACGAGAGGGTAAGGAAGGCATGCCTGCTCTAACACAAACTGCTTAACCATGAAACGTGCCTGCTACAAGCATGAGTGCGTCTTCCACTGGTTGCATATTACGCTGGTGCTAACTTGTCTGACCTTTTGCTTGGTCAGCCTCTAAGCCCACGTATTTAGTTGTTCTTATCCTCGCCATGTCTCTTGAAAACTGAAAAGAATCACATATTGCAGTCTGGGCCCTTCTTCTAACGTCAAAATGTCGACGTTGATTTCTGGTCAACTACGGTTCAAAGCCCAATACCTGTAATCAATGAAAACAAAACAAGAAAACAAGAAGAAAGTAGGAGACAAAGAGGAAGAACAACGCACAAAGAGGATTTTTTACATAGTTCAGCAAGTGTGTCTACGTCCACGGCTGTTCCTCTGATAATTTCTGTAGAGAACAGTATTTTATTTCTTCTTTATATATATATATATATATATGTTACAATAAGCTTAGCCTCTATTTATAGGGAGAGGCATTTACAATTTAAGTTAAAATAAAATAGGAAAAAAATCATGTATTAACTACACTTCCAAATCAGTTAGCACCGAATCAGGATTCTGTTCTTCTAAATCAAGGATCACATTTATCCACATTTGAATCTGAATTTGTTTTCAATTCTGGTAAAAGAATTATGATCAATTTGGGTTACTGTCTTTTTTGGAATATTTCCTTATCGAGTTGTTCATTGTACGAGCCATAGACTGTATTAGACGATCTCGAGCTAGACCTCGCTCCGAGAAACAAGCTGTGCATAGAGCAAACTAAATAATATTGACCAGTGACCTGTAACAACAGTGATGCGAGCTCATCCTAATGCGAGCTGAAGAGCTCACTTGGGCTGGGTGTTAATGGATCGGGTCTTGTCTATTGAGTCACTCTATTGGGTCGATTTGTTGGGCTTCTACCAGGCTTTTACTAGTCCATTCATGTAACCCGAAATATACCCATAACAGTTATCATACTGGTGGAATTTACCCTAAATTAAAGCTTTTATATCCTTTCAATGATGTTATACACAAGTCTTTTTAAACTTAACCGTCTCACCTTAAAGAGACAAAAACATGATGAAATAGAAGACTTATAATAGTCAATTTTTCAAATTAAGTAAATTTCTAAGAACATTAAAAGAAAAAATATATATTATTGATTATTTTGACCATAGACATGTATATAATTGATGGTTAGATTAGAGATGTATAACTATCTTTATAATCTGAAATATGAGAGCTTAACTAGTCATCAAACCAGTCATCCAAGTTAGAAAATATTACTCAGCTCTTCAATATTATTACTTGTGAAATGTGATAGATATGTACAATCAGGGGTTATTTGTTTTTCGATTTGAAGACTGAACAGTGCTGTTGAAAATTAAAGACTAAATAGTAGCTGAAACTTGAAATCTGAATAACATATATATATATATATTTTCTCTTACCTCTAAATATGTTGTAAACTTATTTATTTTTTAAATTTAAAAATATCTGAAAACTAGTAAATTAACATTTATACCCTTTTACTATTTGTTGTCATGTAATTTTAATTAATTTAATACAAACATCTTAAAATAAATAGCTTAATAAAATCTAAACCATTTTTTATGTACATTTTAATAATATTTTATTAATAATTAAAATATGATTAAAAAATATAGTAGTATTAACAATATTTATATATTTAAATGTATTAATATATTTAAGAAAACAACTAAAAAAATGAATGTTTAAATTATAAATTAAAATATATTAGTTGAATTCTAAAATAATTTGGGATGAGATGTATTTAGATTTTACTTTTCAAATATATTTTTTGTAAGTATCAAACAAAAAAAATTGAGTAATATAAATTAAGATGAATTTGAAATTATGTTATTTTAGGGAGGATAAATTTGGAATAAAAAATTTTAAATGTCATTAAGTGATTTGCAATCAAGTAAGAAGTTAAAAATTCTTACTTAATTTTTTCAGTTGTTTTTTTATAGTTTTAAATGATTTGACTACTTAACAAAATAAATGAAAACAACTTAATAGATACAATTCAGCATTATTAAGTCTTAAGTGGAAAAAACAAACGACCCCTGATTGTGTATATCTATCATGTAAAGTTCTTTAAATATTCAATGTGTGTCACGTGCATATATCATTCATTCATTCTGGGTTTGATCAATGGACCCAACCCGAGCTGACTCCTTCTGGTATTATAAACTTTATCCTTCTTGACTGTGGCCAGTGCCAGCAGATTAAAGGCAGACACACTATGATTTAGTGTAGGAACGGAGCTTCCAATGATGTTGTAGCGCAAAATCCATTTGTTTTCAAGTAAACTCTACTGTTTCATTTCGATAGCTGGAACTAGCAAGCGCCCATTATTTATTGGTCCACAATTAATCTACTTAACACTGTTTTTCCTTTTCTTTTGAAAAAATATTGTTTTAGTAATTTCACTTGATGATAATATTGGAAATCTAAATTAATACTTATGTGAGGGTGCACATACAGAATTTGAGGGGTGCAAATACCACCATTCCAAAATGAAAATGACGATGAGTTAAACTGGGCCTGCAAGCCCATTTTGGGGTTTTACTTTTATTTTTAACATGAATCGGCTAACAATCCAATCCAAACTTTTGGCCCAACACAAACCAAGTATGGAGTCTCGCCTCTATCTAATGGAATAACATGGTAAATTTAGCATCGGTTTTTTTTTTTTTTTTTTCTCACAAATAATCATTTTTTTAGGTCCAAGTTGAACACTAATTCTTTTTTCAAAATCTTCTAAGGATAATTGTTTTAAGATAAAAATACACTTGATAAAAATATGAAATTTCAAAAAATGATTACTTTTCAACTTCAACATCAAAAAATGGCTATTATTGCAAATTTTTCAGTTAGCATTTGTTGTACAAAGCTTATCTCACTTAGTAATACATGCACGCAGTCAAACACTTATAATGATGATTCACTTTTAGTTAATCAAATTTACAATTGTCCTTCTTCAGTTTTCTTATTTGAATAAACAAAAAGAAAACCAAATGTTCATAAATATAAAATATAAATAAGATAAAATCATGTCCCTTAATGATCAATTCATAGCTTGTGATCATTGTGATTTTTTTTTTTTTTTAAATTAGGGTTATTCTTTTTTTTTTTCCTCATAATTTGACATAATCACTAATTTTTCTCCACTAGTTTCTAAAAATCTCATTATACCCCCTATCGCTATATTTGTTACATAAAAGTACATTTTGACATGCACAGCAACACAAAAGATCAAATTGCCCTTGTTTAATAGAAAAAGTTGGGAATGTGTTTTCTTTTTTTCTTTTTTTTCTTTTTTTTTGAAAATAGTTTGGAAAAAGACTTAGAATTTAAAAATGAAATATTGAAGGGTGGTAGGATCTCCACCAATTCAACTACTTCTTCCAACACCCAGATCCTCCTTTGACTCTCCTCACCCTACACAACAACATCAACATCCTCTCCGCCACTGACATACTAGACCTCTTCAACAAGAGTAGCAATCATCACCAAAGTCAACGTGGAGACCTAGTCTCCATTGCCAAGGAGACCAGATTTTGGTCTCCTTGGCAATGGAGACCAATTCTAGTCTCCACACGACCAATTCTAATCTTTATTGCGGTAGAGACCAGAAAACCAAAACTACATTATTTTATAATTAAGGTAGTTGTTACAAATTATCTTATTACATCATTTGGACAAAAATTTTAGAAAATTTTGTTAAAAGTGTAACATTATTCAACAATTATATTATGAATTTAGCTAGTTGGTAGTTAAAATCATTGGTTGATGGAAACAATAAATTCAAATCATTAGGTTATTGGTCTATGATATGATATGTATTATTTCTTCAAGCAAAGAGAGCAAAGAGAGTGCAAATAATCATTTCGTCTTTACAGTACCTTTAATAATTAGAGTTCTTAATGAGAGAAATGAAAATTAAAAATCTATGTATTTGTATTTAGAAAAGGTTAGGGGAATTAATATTCATTGACCCATATACATATACAAAGAAGAAATTAAGTTTTTTCTTAAAAGGGAGCTTAAGAGTCTATTTGTTATCGCCATACAAATACATTTTTTTTTTTTTCAAATTAATTTGTTTAGAACACAATTTTGTAGGCATTAAGAGTTTGTATTTCATTTTATTAGTTCTTAAGTACTAATGGAAATTTCTATAGAAGTTTGATCAAAATCATGGACAAACGATCAAATCAAATACTCACCGAATATTTTCAAAGTGACCAACAACTCGCAACTCGCTCTCTTTTCAATTGAGTAGCAAGTTTTGAAACCTTGGTTAATATAATGTTGTGCATTGGAAGGTCAATAGTGTAATACAATGAATGCCCAATATATAGTTTCTTGCTACTTGTCATTTTTCAGATCACTCTCTTGTTGAATATCACGATAACAAATATTGAGGCGGTACTTAATAAAGAAATTGACGTGGATGAGAGAGTTTAAGGATTTTTTTTTTAATCTTTCACTCAAAAGTACGACATGCAGTATAGCTATTTGTACATAATGGAGGTTTTCTACTACTAAACCACATTAAACAGTTTTGAGGCACTAGCAAATGAAAGTAGACATAAACGGGCCAAAAATGATTGTGCTACTAGGATGGAAGCTCACAGCCCATCGGAGTGAATGGTGTTTGGAATATCAAAGGCACATACATGTTGATGTTCCCCTCTACCGAAATGAAGATGATAAGGAAAGGAGTTCTAATTCTAACTAAGCAAAAGACATTCTAAATACCAATGAAACAGAGGGCATCATGCATGGTTGGTGATGCACAAACAAAGTCAACATCCCTTAGTACTAATGCTTATGGCAAAGCATCCACCAATGGATCCAAGAAACCTTCTGATATTGGCTGATAAGGTATCAATCCTCCTGCTTCTGGTTTGACCTCGATGGGAAACCTAATATTTACTCTATTAAAGATAAACATGAGCTTGACATAAGCGCTTGTTCACTTCTAAAAATATTAGAACTCATTAACAACAATCGACAAACAGATGTGCTTAGCTAAAATATCAAGATAGCCTAACCTCCCCATTCAATCATAACCACAATTTTGTTACTTCTTTTACCTGAAAAACAAAGTAGGTACAGCCTTGCAACTGTATATAGCACAAAGCATGCCAGAAAAAAGGCCACTGCATCACAAATTTTAACAGGAAAAAAGGGGTAAAATCTAGCCTAGGCTAGTGGAGTTTGTTTGCCATAGCCAGTGTCAAGCTTGTTAATTAGGCCAAATCTAAAGCTTTTACTAATCTTATAACACCAGTTAAAACGAGTTACGTCGGCTCAAGTGCAACTCTGCCCATCACTAGACCGAAACCGGACCCGATGATTTAGACCACCAATGGTCCAATTCCAAATCCATTGACTATATACACATACATTCTCTTTTCACAACAATCAGATGGTGACACAAAACACGGTAAACAATAACATTAAAACAGATTGCCGATTTAGTTAAAAGGATATTCTCACTTCACACAGACATATTTAATTCATCATTTTAACAGGTAGTGATAGGAATGTACAATGACATGTTTTGTGGAGACCAAAAACATGCCAGTAATGACATTGCTTGGTTCAGATACACTGGTGCTGGAAGCTCAAAGGCCGCTAGGACAGGTTGTTCCCATTGCCTGGAAGTATGGGTTATCAAATCCGTACCCTTTTGACATCACCCTCTGGTACACTTACATCACCCCCATTACCTTTCACTGGTACATTTGTTTGCCCCGGCACCTGCAAAACCATAGTCAATTGCCAACCATCACAAAATTCATTCATTCATTTCATTTTTCCCTGCCATCAACCTTAACATCATATGTGTGTGTTTGTGCGGAAGGGGTGAAAAGGCAACAAAAACATTAAATGCAGGCAACAATACAGCAAACCTTGGCAGTTCATACATTCAAGACATAATCAACAATATTACAAGCCTCTCATCTGATCTACAAGGTTTCCAAAAGCAATTACTCACCTTATCACCAGGAACAACTGCATATCTCTCTGATGGTGAAACCCAGGTTTTCCCTGTCCAAGGAAAATCCAAGAATAATGAACGACAAAAAAAATATAGATAAAATCAGTTTATAAACAACTGTGAGATCAAAATACAGGTAATGAGTATTGAGTATGATACAACACCTGACGATGGATCAAACTTTGAGGACTCTATTTGTTGCTCACTTGATCCATCATGACTCAATAGCTCGATCATCTTGGGAATATTCCTTTGAGCAAGAAATAAAGGTCATCAGTTTAGGACAGTAATAATATGGAAATATGAACTATATCCAAAAGCTCCTGGCCTTTAGTTCCCATAACTATATTCCTTAAAGAAAGAAACAAGTAGAAATGCTTTTTGACATTTTAAATCTGACTATCAAATGCAAATAATATTAAATTAAACTAATTAGATTCGTTCAAGGCTTATTACCATTGTTCAAAGCTCTGTACAAACGGATTATATTTGAATATTAAAACTGTGCCAGCAGAGCTACAACTTCAATTAGAAAAGACAAGTTGATAAGCCTCGGCAGATTTCTTAGATTTTAACTAATTAGTTTAATATTAAATTAAACTAATTAGATTTGTTCAAGGCTTATTACCATTGTTCAAAGCTCTGTACAAACGGGTTATATTTGAATATTAAAACTGTGCCAGCAGAGCTACAACTTCAATTAGAAAAGACAAGTTGATAAGCCTCGGCAGATTTCTTAGATTTTAACTAACTATACCAACATGTTACCTCATACCAAATAATCAGTACACCAATGCATCGTTTGGTTTCCACCCTTAGTCCAGCTCTTAAACTGAGCTTGCTAGATTAAGAGTGGAAAAATAATGAATCTATGCCTGCTTTTATGATTGCATAAAAGCAGAGGTCTAAGTAGACAACATGTTGTATACAGAAGACAAATGGAGTTGCCACCTAGATATTTAATTAATTTCTATATCACAAGGTTATGTAGCGACACTCTCGACAACTACTACAATATTTTCCACTCTAAGAATAGTTCTGCCCAATTTAGCGTTTACGTTTCCACCCGAAAAGCCTCATACTTGTTTAGAAAGAGAAAAACCTCTACATGTACAGCCCAATGACCATCTCTAACTAGGCATTATGAGATTCTAATACATCCCCATTTCATTCATCGATATATTTATGTCTCCAGAGTAAGATTTTGGGATTAGATGCTCTCAATCTATCAACCTTAAGGATCACACGTTTTCATGTGGCAAAGGTCTGAATTAATTTGTTTGGCCCAAATTATCAAAGTAGATTTGTCTCTAATACCGTATTTAACAATCCCATCGTATCAAATGATATGATATTGTCATTTATCCTAGGTGGTGCTGTCTTTAGGGCTTGCAGCCTAATTTTCCACTTTTCTTTACTCAGACTATTACCACAGGAGAAAAGGCCCCCATGGGCCACGGCCTGAATTCTCTAACGTAGGTTCTCACATTCTACAAGGTTGATGCTACAACTTCAGTAACAGCCAACTTTATTTAGCTCAATTCTTGCAGAAGCATGGCATGCAAATTGTGAAAAAATTATATATATATATATATATATATATATAAATAAAAGAGAGAAAGAAGAAGAAAAAAAAAAAAAAAGAGTGAGAGGACCTAAATCCCAGGTCTCATGAAACACAAAGGCCAAAATAAATAAGATACAATGTCAAATTCTCATTTGCCTACTTAGAGAGCGTCATTAGGATGTGTATATACAGATTGTACTCAAAATAGCTTAAAACCATTTGGATAAAAACCTAAGAATACAATTATGTAAGCCTAAGCCTAAAGTAGACAATTATCATACTCATTATTGGAAGAGGGTCGTTACGATGTGATGTTAGGCCAAACCAATTTAACTTGAGAACATTTGCCCCTTTAAGGAGTATACTACTCCAAGAGTATTGAGTCCAAGATCAATGTTCTAAAAGGCACGAGGCATTAGTCAAACGATGACCTGGTGCATAGGTGGCACCAAGACTTTCCCCAGCAGTTAGGCTTACCAGGAAAAATCCAATTCTATTTTAATTCCTTTCCTATGTTAAATGAATTTCAGTTTTATGAAGAAAATGTAGATAAGGAATGGTCACATCACCAACTCTTTCCGAGGCAGTTGGATTTTTAAAACACTACTCTATGGCCTAGGCGCCACCTAAGTCCAATTAGGTGGCCCACCGCCTAATGGGGGTGCCTTGGTTGTCTTCCTCATGACCGATGAGGCCAAGATGAATTTGGTAAATGTATTACACTTTTACATTGTTAGGTCAAAAAGGTCATTAGACTACGTAAAAGGAGATTTCTTAACCTATTATATGGTATTTTGGGTAGACCCTTGAACAAAGCCATACGAGCCTAAACCAGAAGCAAAGAATATCATACTAGGAAATGGGTTTGTTACAAGTTGTATCTGGCTTAAGTCCCCCATTAATCATCCCCAATTCCTCACAACTTGAGCTAGCATGCAATAGCACTCATTTATTTCATATATTCCTCGTTTTTATTTGCTTATTTTGTAACTCCAATTTCAAGAAATCATTACTCCGTTTTACTTTTAATTGCTACCTGCTATTTTTCATTAAAAACTATCATTCATTACTAAAAAATGGAAAAGTGAACTTACTATGGCAGCTACAATGTTTAGCAATCCGTGTCTTGATAATTTCTTCTTGAAATTTTTATCACTTCTGCTCCTTTTAGTTTCTAAACCATTAATAAATCCAGAATCCTTGTCCAGAAGAGAAATATTGGATCTACTATGTCTACACTACATTTGATAGTATATAGTATTATATTTGAGCAACCAAGCGGACAATTAAAAGATATCTCTAGCTATCATATTGATGCATCACCTAAAATTAATATACATTCAGTATATATATAACCAGGTAATATTGCTATTACCTGTCAGCAGATTCCCCATGCCCAAGTTGTCCATTTGTACCTCTTCCCCAAGAAAACACATTTTGCCGTTCAGTCACAGCAAGCGTATGCCTCCATCCACATGAAATCTGAACTACTTTCTGTAGAAAGCCAAACAAAAATATGAAAAAACACTGAAACTCAGATTAAGAAAAGATTGTGACTACAACCCTGTCAGATAGGTAAAAAGAAGAAAATCCTACTGTAACCGAATATCAATGTCATGAGCTATCTTAACCAATTTTCGGGTACTACAGTAACAAGAATGTGCCTGGTCATGGGGAAATTCGACTTGCACAGGAGAGCACTGATCAACGTTGTCACCACTTCCAACCTGTCCAAACTGTGAACAAAAAAGAGAGCTGAATAGGCAGAACTTAAAAAGTGAAAGATACATTACAGCTTGCCATTATAAGAAATAGATGTAACTTATAATAAGTATGAGCATATAACATGTTCATAAATATAACAGAACATAGTATGAGACAATTTGGTCTCTATTTGTTCTTTTCTAAAAACAAAGAAAAAAAACAGATAAATTTATTTCTTATATGCATCCAACAACTAAGAGAGAATAATTTGGACCGACTTTAATCAGAACAATCAACTTTTGACAGATTTATGCCAAATGCTATTAAGGTGAAAAGCAAGAAAATTCATATGCCAACCTTATTCCAACCCCAGCCATAAAGTTTTCCATCAGCTGTGAGGGCCATGGTGTGTCTCCAACCACCGGAAATCTATGAAATTCAAGTAAGAAAATTAAAAACACCCTGGAACTGAAAGAACAGCTAATCCATAAGATCAGTCAAAAGAATATTGACCAGTTGCTTTTATTTGAAAATTCATACAGTGTATGACAGGACCTCGCCAATAGTAAGATACATGAACTTTGCTGATATTAAGGTATGAATAAAGAATGTGTAACACACAGATTTCTCTCAGAGACATTGTTTAGCTTAGATATATCCAGCTATTCTCAATCCCAGTCCTAAAATTTGTAACTACTCAGTCTTAGGGTGTGTTTGGTGTAAGGGATATATCATAGGCTAGATTTACAAAACCAGGTAAAGTTTTGAGTTATGGCACGATTACTGCTCTCAACTCAAGAGATTGGATATCTCTAATTCCAACACTACATTTAGTCCCTTGTCCATGTGACTAATGAGATCCATAATCACACACACATGTGACAATAATAGACAATCATACTCAATTTGGTTTCAGGCGAGTAAAGAAAACAATTTTGAGACATATTCAGACCTCAAAGCTACTATCTAGACAGTAAAGTCGTTCCCTTGTCCATGTGAATAATGAAACTCATAATCACGCACAGAGACACACTCATTAGATAACAACAGATGATAATGCTCAATTTGGTTCCAGGTGAGTATGGGAAATAATGTCAAAAACAATGAATTCAGATCTCAAAGCTACTACCTAGACAGTAAAGTAGCAAGATTTTACCACATAAATTACTAAGAACCAAATTGCAATAGCCATTAACGGACAAAGAGATCACCAGAGAGATAAAACTGCCATTCAATGCTTCCAACTTATGAGGGACAAGATGATCCTCAAAGTCTCCATGCCCTAGTTGACCATATTTGCTCCATCCATAAGTGTATAACCCACCAGATGAGGATACAGATATGGTGTGCCTCCATCCACAAGCAACCATAACCATCTTTTCTCCCTGCAACTTCAACTGTAAGAACTTGAACCTTAAAGAAAGCAAAGACTAAGGGGGACAAAGGAAGTTTAAACAAGAACAAGAGTAAAAAGATAAGGCAAAAAAAACCTGTTATTACGTTTTGCATGAAATTACTTAGTATAATGGGTGAACCGAAGAATTGTAAACAATGTTGACTTTCAAATCTTAGACCTAAGAGACGAATCTGGAACCAGCAGATATAGAGTTCTTTCAAATGTTCATTACAATAAATGAATTTGTTTGGAGCATAAGACAATTGATAAACTGCCATTCTAGAAAGTTCATAAGTCCATCAAGTATACTTAATCATCGCATTCTATGATATAGAGCTAAAGGTCCTAATCCATTAAAAGACTTTGAAACTATATTAACATTTCATAAAAATGAGACTTAAAAAACTTATTGAACTTAAGCAAAGACAATTGCTATTTTAATTGTTACGAAATGGTTTATGCAGTGCAAAACTTTAGATGCTGATCATAGTTATTAAAAGAAAATTAAGATTATATAAATTCACCAATTTGCAGACATACATTAACAATAGCAACTTTCTCAGGAACTAAGCGATCATTCCTGTCTCCTAATCCCAAGTTCCCATAACGTCCCCACCCCCATCCATAGAGATCTCCTTCTTCTGTAACAGCCACAGTATGTTCTGCACCAGCAGTAACCATTTTGATGGAAACTCCCTACCAAAAGATAGATGAAATGTAAGTGCATAAACTATTCATGCAAACTCTCTCCCTGCACTTACAATTAGCATGCTTCATGTGACACAATGCACTACTGCTTTTCCACAATTTGGCACGTGTGCGTGTTAGTGTGTGGCTAAGGGAATGAATACTGAATAACACCATAGATAATTACTCAAAACCAAAAAATAATAATAATTAAAATTAAAAAATATATATATATATATTTCCCTTTGTTTAGGAAACACATAAATTATTGATTTATAGTCTCTTATAAAACACAATGGAGCTTCTCTTTCTTTGTTAAATTTTTTTATTTTGTTCCCAAAGGAAAATAGTGTCCAAAGAGATATCTCTAAGCATAGACAGACTAGGCTTAGACCACTGGCTTACCAGATTTATATTATCGTTCCAAGGGGTTATTGGTATTCTTTTCTTGCCTTACATTATCAATGCTTTCTTTATAGATCTTGAAGAGATTATTTGGCCAAAACTCCACAGATAAAATCTACTTTTCTTTTCCTTTCAATAAATTAGAAACTGAAACATTCAAGCTATCCAACCGAATGGGGACTTTAAAGATACGTCATACATGTTGTAGTTTCTCAATGTTGAAAAACTTATATTAGAAACATATATACTGTTAAATTCCCCAAGAGGAAAAAAAAAATCAGAAGCAAGCAAATTTGATCTCAGTTCATGATGAGACGGTTCTTTATTTATTTATTTTTTTCCAACAATAGATTAATTATTGCAAGTTCAAAGCATCTAAGTGAATGTCCACAACAAGAACTAAGAAACCTGCAGCACCTGAAAGGCCTGAATCTTTTGAGGCAAAAGAGAATCATCAGTGGTGCCAAGACCAAGTTGACCATTTTGATTCCTCCCCCAGCTTTGGATAGAAAACAGAGAGAAATGTAATCAGTAATGCATTTAGTTATATAACCAATACTGTTATGGGCACAAGGAATCAGGAGCACAGGAAAAAACTTAGAACATTCAACCTTCTCATAAAAATACAGTAAACATATCATCTGGTAGCTGTAAATATATTTTCAATACACGCTATGTGACTTGTAAATTAAATGGACAAAGTGGGAATAAAAATTACATAGTTCCATTTCATACCCTAAAGCAGGCTGGAACTGGTAATAAGCCAGTTCCAACAAGAAAGTAATGATTAAAAACCATCATAGTACAAAAATGAGAAATAAATACATACACAATTGCCAAAAGCGCATGATATAGAAATTGAAATCTTACTGTTAAAAAGGGTAGTAAGACTGCTACACTTCAATCGTTCAACTTTATTCCCGAAACATTTTCAAGGTAATAATTGTTCATGTTTACCATTTCCAAAGTAAAGATCACTCACAGCTGTGAGTTTTATTTATGATGAGAAAATCACAAAACTGATTTTAAAATAGCCTAAAATTCTTAAGTTAATCGTGAAAGAAACATTTGGAAATCAAAATCCTATGTATCAAAGTTATTACTTGTAAAGATGATGACTACCCTATATGCAAAAAAACACATCATTAATCACAAAAGGGAAAAAATGTCTGTTGGAAGACTTGTTACCTCAGCACTTCTCCTTCCATAGTCACTGCCAAACAATGGCTGTCTCCACAAGCAATTTGTTTTATCCTCAAGCCTTGTAATGCTTTAATTGGCTGGGGAGTGAACAAGTCACTAGAATCGCCATGCCCCAGCCTCCCAAAGTCACCCCTGGAAAGTTTGTTAAAGCCAAGAAAATTGCTTACGCACTGTACAAATAATGCCCCACCACATAAAAATTGCTCAACTGTTTAGAAAATTGAGACACAAAAGAACACCACCATCACTTAAAAGGTGGGGTTTTCAAATCAGAAACAACTATGCACACAAAATGGTAGAAAGGGAGTTGATGTTGCATAAGAAAGTGTCCCAAAAAAAAGAAATAAAAGAGAGAGAGAACAAACCATCCCCAACTATAAACTTCCAAAAGTGACTGAGAATAGGCGATAGTGTGATCAGCCCCACATGTAAGAGACACAACATCAAGGCCATCCAATGCACTCAAATGAGTAGGAGAAAGTCTATCCTCAGCATCACCATGGCCTAACTGACCATCCTCACCTCTTCCCCACGTGCAAACTATGTTTCCAGCTGTCATTAACACATCATGCATCATCATCAAAACAATCATAAGTTACTTGTATAACAAACAAGAATGTCATCATTGAACTCTATACACGAAACAAAGATCTGGGTACGTTACACTTTTTGAAGTTAACAACTAGTAGATAAAATAAGCAACATATAAAGTACCCAAAACGTAATAAAAAGTGAATGATAATGCAGTAACAAATAACAAACGCATACAGAGAAGAGCAACAGAGTGACTAGCCCCAGCAGAGATGAGAAGAACAGGACGAAAGGGAGGAGAGGAAGTCATAGTGACCTCTGCTGCCATTGTTTGAAAAGGAGATCAGAAGAGTCCAAAATGGAAGGAGAAATGATTGAATGATTGATGAGGAAGCGGGGGGAAGAGGGATTTTATAGACATGTGCACGAATGGATATGCAGATGGAGATGGAGAAGAGACTAGTAGATGTGAGACTGAGAGAGCAGGTAATGCATAAACAACGGCATTGATTACGGTAGGGACACCGCCTTCTTCTTTCCCAGTTTTCATACTAGCAACAGTGTTTTTGGTTTCGGCGCTTCTTCTCCACCACACACTCATGTTTAACTGCCTTTTGACTCCTCACTCTTCTCGTCTTGTCTAATCCATTCTACCTCTCTTCATTTTCATTATTAATGCATATTATTATCATTAACCATTGGCATTCTTCCCTAACACGCACGTTGCCTACAATTAAGTGATTAACCTGATTCAAAAAAAAAAAAATTAAGTGATTAACCATAACCATTCGTCCCTAACACACGTGGTTGTGTTCCACCATCTCTTTCGGTTGTCAAAGTTTAGGTATCATTAAATCCATTTACAATTTTTGTAAGAAATTTCCCCTGGTAATATCAGCTTTCCAATAAAATTTAATAATAATATTTTTAATCCAAAAACAAAAGAAAAAAATTCATTTTTATTCCCCTATTAAAAATTTGTTTTTAATCTCTTAAACAATCTATTTTCATTTCACACTCAAATTTATCAAACTACTTTTTAAGTTAAAATGACTCTATTGCCTTTACCCGAAATTAGCAAAATGCCCTTCTACTTCCTACTAACTTCCTATTGATAGCGTAAGTTATCCAATCTTCAAGGACAAGCGTCATAGCCACATGAAATTGTTTTCCTTGTTTTTATGTACTCATTATTGAGAACAATACTCATTGTCATTTGGTTGCTGGTGCCAACGGCACCAGCATCCCCCACGCCGTGTGTTGGCGTGGGTTCGACGCCCGCTGCATCCAAAATATATGTATATAATATAATATATATAATAATAATATAATACTAATGATAATTAATTAATCTCTCATCAATTGTGTGGATCGCTCTCCCATCCCAGTGTGGGTCTCTCCCCCACCTCCGTGTGGGTCGTTCTCTCTCAATTGGGAGTAGTCCCCCGGATCGTGCCACCAGTGTCATATTTCGGTTCAATGGTCCCGGATACCCCCTAGACTTGTCCCAGTACAGTTATTGTATTAAAAAAAAAAAAAAATACTCATCGCCCCTAAAAATAAATAAATAAACCATGTTATATTAATCACTATTAACCAAAATAAAGATGCAAAAAATAAATAACTAAGATGTAAATCCATACAAATAAGTTTATCTTGTGGACTAAATATCTAGCATCATAAACAAAAGGAGACTAGAGTCATTTCTTCTCGAAGTTCATCAAATAAGTGTTAATGTGCTCACCATTCAGCCACTTTGTGTCATCCTCAATGCTATGAATCCATTCTAATGTGATTAGTTCCACATAACCAATCGAACACCTACAAAAAAAAATAAAAAATAAAAAAATAAAAAAAATAAAAAATAAAAAAAAGGAATAAAAGGGGTAAGAAATTAGATTAGTAATTAGAATAAAAAGAGTAATTATGTTTTTTGTCTTTACCTAAAGGTCCAAATAGGAATCTCTATAGTTATTGTAAGCCTCCAAAACTCGATCCACCAACGGTTGCCCCTTCCCTTATATAGTCTTTGTCACGATATTGTCCACCACTTTCTTCGGAGAAGGATGAATAACTACTATATTCACCGACTCTTTTTCTAACTACTCCTCAGGAACCTCTAGAAATCAAAAGCTTTTAAGATGGCATTAATATTATGTTTGGTACCTTTGCAAAAGATGAGAACATTGTCTATAATGTGAAGGAGTAGCACCACCTCTTGGGGAAGAAATAATCCTTCTCAGCCAGAAAATACAAAAGGCAACTCAAGAAATCATCAACTATATAGAAAAGATTTGGGAAAAGTGGATATCCCTGACGAACGCCTCAACCACAACCAAAAACCCCTCAAAAGTCCCATTAATCAAAATAGAAAACCTTGTTGAATGGAAAATCTCATGAATCCATTAAATAAAATTATTAGAAAAGTTAAAACTAGAAGGAACATTCAAAATAAAATCCCAACTTACAGTATCAAATGCCTTTTGAATATAAATTTTCATGGCAATATTTTAAAAAATGAGCTAGTAGGGTCGTCTAAGCACTCCTAGGCACTAGACGATTGCCGACAGCACCTATTATAAGCAAATCGATGTTGTTAGGTGCTGAATGAATCAACTTTGTTATTTCAAAAGCCCAGCTCAACTTCACACCTGAGCTTTTCTTTCTCTTTTTCAAGTTCAAAGTCTACAGCCAACTGATGCAAGGAAAACAATGAGGAAAATGGCATGAAAATTGTGTCAAGTGGTTTGTTGTCTAGTTGAGGTTAGAATTCAACTAGTGCGAGTGGTCTAGTGGAATGTGGTTTGAAGGTTGAAGATGAAGCTTTTGAAACTTCATTTTTTATTTCTTTTCAAAAATCAATGTTCAAAACAGCATCATTTTGGACTTTCCAAAATGATGTCATTTTGGTTATTTTTAAACTATTTGGTCTAAAACGGTACCGTTTTGGACTATCCAAAATGACGTTGTTTAAGATGACGATGCATACTTAAAAAATTTGAAGTTCTTTAAATGCAATTCATGTTGTTCATCATCCCTAACCCTACCAAGCCCCAAGCCCTAACCCTTTTATCATCATCACCATAATTGTCACCACCAAAAGCTGTTGTTCCTTACCATCACTCTTCTCGCCGTCGTTGGTGCACCAATTCCTTATACTCGATCGTTCATCGCCATTCATCAAAAGGTTTAGATTGCTTTCCATCCCTATTCATAACTGCACTTGACCGTTTATTGTCATTCATTCACCCTCAATTCTCACTCTTAAAAAAAACATAGAAATAACTAGTACTTTTCACTAACTTTATGTTGGACTATTTTTGAAATGTTTTGTAAATTTTGATTTTTTTTTTTTTTTTTTTGTGTTTGATTTTTCTTTTGTTGAAGTTTGTATGCAAATTTTTTGTTTTTGTTTTTGTTTTTTTTTTGTTTTTATATAGTACCCTTTACATAATGTTTTTGTAACTTTCTTTCTTATATTTGACTATTGTTGATCGACAATCCGTTAACCATCAGTTAAACCGCCTAGGCACTAGCTAGATGGCTAAATTGCTAGGTGCTAGACTACCAACCACTTAGTGCTTAGCGATTTTCACAACATTGTTTCATGGCAATGTTTCTTTTAAAACAATTCTTGTCAAGCATGTTATTACAATTTGAAGCAACAACTATACAATCTTAAACCTGTCTTCCTTTAACAAACCCAAATTGATTCAAAGAGATGATTCTAGCAACCATATTACCCAAGCAAGAAGAAATTACCGTGGAGCTAACTCTAAATAAAAAATTTCCCAACACAATATGTATATTGTTGATGTCCGGAGACGGTCAACACCTGATTGAGGGTCGGAAACTCACCAACGGAATGATTTGTATGGGGCTGGCGGTGAAGACCGTGCCGGGCCGGGGGTGAAGACCACGTCGGGCAACCCCTTTTGACCTCTTATGGTCGCGTCCGGAGTTGAACTCGTAACCTTTATAAGGTTTTTGAGTGCACAACTTCTACTACCAAGCTGAGAGAGTTAGCTTGGTAGTAGGAGTTGTGCACTCAAAAACCTTATAAAGGTTACGAGTTCAACTCCGGACGCGACCATCAGAGGCCAAAAGGGGTTGCCCGGCATGGTCTTCACCCCCGACCCGGCACGGTCTTCACCGCCGGCCCCATACAAATCGTTCCGTTAGCGAGGTTCCGACCCCCAATCGGGTGTTGACCATCTCCGGACGTCAACATTAAAAAGATTAAGCTTGGTGGTAGGAGTTGTGCACTCAAAAAACCTATAAGGTTGAGGGTTCAATTGGAACGCGACCCTCAGGGACCAAAAGGGGTTGTCCGGCGTGGTCTTTACCCCCGGCCCGGTACGGTCTTCACCGTCGGCCCATACAAATAGTTCCGTTGGCGAGGTTCCAACCCCCAACCGGGTGTTGACTGTCTCCGGACGTCAACATATATACTGTTCAATTGAAATAGCATCTTCCACCGTAAGAATAAGAACAAGAGTTTAATGTTTCCAAAAAAAAAAATATATATATATATATATAGAGAGAGAGAGAGAGAGAAACAAGAGTTTAAATTAGGGAAAAGCTTCCCGAGCAAAAAAACTCTTAAACCACAGTAACAAAGTTAGGGCCAATTATACTCCAATAATATAGATTGGAAAAAAAAATATATATATATATATATATATATTTATAGAATACCTATCAGGACCAGGGGCATTAGAGGCATCTAAAAAGAAAGCTGCACTTTAAATTTCCTCTACATTAGCTGGGCACTTTAAAATATACGTTTAACTTAAGTGTATGTTTAAATTTAAGAATACTTTTTAATTTAAATATGTATTTACATTTGAGTAAAAATTAAAATTTACTTGTAATCCTAAAACACAGTCGTATGTTAAAAACATGTATGATCATGCATTAAAATATGTTCTTTTGTTCTAAATAAATCAGGACAAAATTGGTCGGGGATGGGGCAATTTGTCTTAAATTGGTCCAAGTTTTGGGCAAAATCCAAATCTTAGTCGGGTGAAGGGTCGGGTTTGGAACATCCTGCTTAAAATTAGTTTCGAGTTTAGAGCGGTCAGTCCATCCAATTGCACGCATAAAATAGTTTTTGTGGTGATTTACGAACAGGGTCTGGTTCCCAGGTGGGTACCATATTATGATCAGTACGATGGCTACAATATATTTAATTATCTTTCATCACAAATGCCACATGTAATTTTTATGCCACTAAGCTAGGAAAATCCAAACTACCCAATTTATGGAGCAGTTGGAAGAGATCAAGTAACATACACGTAATATGTTAATAACTATCTCCAAAACTATGCAAACATATTTTCGTAGTATATCTTATGTCTGTAAGCCACCAAAGAATTCACTCTAATATATATATATATATATATATATATATATATATAGTTTCAAACTTCAATAAATGAGAGAGCTATCTTTTTTTATGATAATTTTGTTAAAAGGTTAAATTCTTTATATTGTATATAATATTGTGAAAATGAAACAAAATATTATTCAACAAAATACTTAATTTTAAAAATTATATGCAAACTTTATTGATGTTGTAATTTATAATAAGTTTGTAACTATGTTAATTTATTGTCAAAATATTATTCATTTGGTGCATAATTACTTAATTATGATTGTCCTAAAATTTTACAGAAAGTTCTGAACTTTAGAAATAAATATCCATTCTTTTTTCAATTTTTAACAATAGATCTACCTATATTATTGATATAATTCACAATATTTTCATAAATTTGAAAATCCCATTTTTCTCCAATTTTTGACAATATATCTACCTGTATTATTGATATAATCCACAATATTTTCATATATTTGAAAATCTGTTATCGATATTTTTTTTATGCTTGAAAATTTCAGTTAATGAAGAGTTATGGTTACCATCAAGCTATGTCTACTGTCACCACTATCAACAATTTATTATTCTTATTTGTGTGCTTGGATTTGTAAGTAAACTAGTCTTTAGGTTAATTAGGGGATGATACTCTTAATATTTACAAAAGTCATATCATTCTTTAAAATTAACAATTTATGAATCCTAATACAAAGTCAACTATGTTTGCATTATTAGCCATTGTTATACATGCCTTAACTTGTATGATTGTGACTTCTCCGGTCCCCTTAGTGGTAAAAGTTGGAGTCCAACCAAGTATATTTAACAAGCTTTATATGGTAGATATTCTCTCACCTCTCAATTATAAAAAGTAAATTTCTAAGCTACGGAAGTTTGATTGCACTGGGCAAATTTCGCCGAACCTCTAATTTATTTAGTGTTACCAAACAAAAGTTATTAGCTATTGCTAACATGTCCTATCATTTAATGCAATTAATTTAACATCTAAGCACCTTTGTCGTTTTATATATTACTACTTTATTAGTACCAAGTTACGGTTTGTCATGGACAATTTATTTTAGAAAAGAGCCACTGAAATCAAATCAATTTGAACTACTTAGTTCAACGTGGCTCACGTTTTAATTTAGATGATTCAATTTTCATTTAAAGAATCAACGACCGATCATAATTATATATATCTGATTTTTTCTTTTTTAAGAAGATATATAATTTGATTTTTGTTTCATATAAATTCTGTCACGTGAATACCATATCCTGATCACAAGTTCTTTTTTAAAGAAGGTTAAATATCTTTGTTCTCATGTGCGAAACGTTAATTCTCTTTCCGTAAAATTTCCAATTTCTATCGTTTAATAAATTTTCATACTAAAAAATTTTATTCATTTTTATTTTCCATAAGGATGGCCTTAATTTGAGAATGATATTGTGAGTGGAGACAATTAATCAAGTAATTCTATTTTGAAAAGATTGTTTATGAAGTAATTGCAAGAGATGCACAGTCAATCATAGTTTAAATAACTTGTGTATTTTCTGTTAACATCCGTGCTAAAGAGTTCAAGTCTTATTATACGTTTATATTAGCATATATACGAAGTATTCTCCTGAATTTATTAGAGTACATATCTTTCAGTACTATGGAATAGATTTCTAGACCGCACATGTAACATGTAATTTTCGATATAATTATGGATATTAATTTCCGTTAGATTCACACACAGGGTTAAAAATTAAAATGAGTGATAACTTTTTACAATGCAAAAGTCTGATACCTCTTTTTATATGTGATAAAGTATAGATGAATAATGTATATTTCACTATATCTTTATAATGTATAATATGAAACCTATTTATTAATTAAACAGAAAAAATATTCTAAACAAGTAAATATTTTATATAAGATAAGTGAATCATATATTATATATATAGAAACTAAATATGTCATAATAATGATGTGATATATATAGAAAAAAATGATATGGTAACAATATGTTTTTACGGCAATCTCATCTAACTAGTGTTATTAGTAGATACAATATAATAAATATGCAAAATGCTAGCTGCTAGTTACCAGATTGGATGGGAATTGGGAAAGATGTTGGGGGAGGGAAAAGTTACTTAAAGATCCTATGTTCAAGATACATCATATTCCTCTTCTTGGCCCGAATGATTGAATGATTGCAGTGACACATGCACTTGAAAACTTGTCGGTTTATGTATTAGGGTATCTTGAGCCCTACAGCTGTCAAAATGTAAAAGTCCTTTGACTAATGAGCAATGATCGCATAATTAAGTACTACTAGTGCATGTGTTTGAGGTGCTTTATGCATATTGTTTAAAAATCTGTGTTTATACTGGCAACACATTAATTATGTTTGTTGTGCACTACTCAAGAGACACTTTGTAAATTTCACTTTTTCCATTCATCATTATTAGATGCAGATTTAGAGCTTAAACTGTTTTTGAAGTCTGGATGAATTTGATAAATGGTAGAGTAATAGATATACCGGCAGAACTGCAAAATCTTCCTTGAGGTTTGGCCTTTTTTAAGAAATTCTTCTTTTTCTTAAGATCTTTATTTTCCCAAATGAATTCTTTCTAAATGGTATTAATTGTTTTCTACTGGGTTATTGTTAAGGTACATTTCATATTCCTCTTGATCTGGATATTGTTTTACTTCCCACACCATTTAAAATATCAAAACTATCCTTAAATATTGTTATTAACTTTAATTATATCTTTTTTCTCTATTACACCTATTTATAATACAATGCTGAGTGTTCTTATTTTAATCTTGATTTCAAGTATTACTGATACAATTCCACATAGTTTTTTTTTTTCCTAGATTTTTCTACAATCTTCTAAAAATATGTGCATAACTCAGTATAGTGTCTTGTTCTTCTTTTCCTCAGTTTCTTATTGAAGGTTTTTTTTTTTTTTTTATTCGAATGCGGAGAGGCAAAATAGAAATTAATTTTGTAGAAACACAATCACAAATTTCGTGAGGTTATTTGGTAGTATAGACATGTTCAAACAAATGCATACCAGCTTAAAAATGAAAGATGAAACTAGTGTCTCGTGGCTTGTATTTGATGTGCGCGGAATTGTTTATTGGGTTGTGCGCGTTTTCCTGTCACAATTTTTAAGCTTTTTATTGTTGTGATGTCCAGGTGGCAAGATGGTTTATGAAACCTTGATTTTCAAAAGACAAGCAGGTTTATTTTCTATTTGAACCAGTTCACACCATCATATTTTCCGTTTATCAATGTGTCAACCTCAACTCATAAGTATTATAATTAAATAATTTTCTATCAATTTAAGCTATTAAGTTTATTAAAAACTAATATGATATCAAAATTTAGAGATTTTTGATTCAAACTCTCTCTCCTCTTTATCTGAAATTTTTGTTATATATATCATACGGTAGAAGATGTTTAGCATGTGACCAACGTTTCAATGTGTTAACCTC
The DNA here is from genome assembly GCA_019925255.1 of Litchi chinensis. Classification (NCBI taxonomy): domain Eukaryota; kingdom Viridiplantae; phylum Streptophyta; class Magnoliopsida; order Sapindales; family Sapindaceae; genus Litchi; species Litchi chinensis. The sequence continues at coordinate 13,296,612 of CM034471.1, forward strand.
AAGTCTTCAATACTATAGTTGAGTAATTTCTTATCAACTTAAACTTTTAAGTCTAATGATAACTAACACCGTTGTGGACTTATTTGATTTTTTTTTTTTTTTTTAAATTATGTAACACTGCTAAATATTGTTCCAACTAAAGTCATCATTTTCTTGGTAGTGAAAAATTACATGGGAAAAAATATATATTTATATTTATTAGGGTTTATAATAAATTGAGTGCATATATTATGGGTGTAGAAAGTAAATTAAAATTCTTAATTATACAGTTATGTAGTTTTGAATAATTGTATGTAAGGGTGTATTAGTAATAAAAGATTTTATTGAATTATGTGTATAACAAGAAATTTTTTGGGTGTCAATACTCAACCTTCATTAAAATACCTTTTATATTTACCAATGTTGTAAATATCGCTAGGTGCTAGACGGTTGACAACTTGATGCCTAGCGCCTAAATGGTTGGGCTAACCATCGGTCAAACTTGAAAAAAAAATTAAAAAAAAAATTAAAGTATTGAACAGACCTCATAGACTTTGAACAACAATCTCTTTACTTTGAATCAAGCAAGAAAAACTGAAAAGCTAAGGTTTAAGAAATAAAAAATCACAAGCACGTCGCGCCCCCACCCCCTCCCCACCCTTAAAAAAAAAAAAAAAAAGACACATTAAAGAATACTTGACAAATCATTAGCAATACATGTGCCTAAGACAATGTTGTTTTGGCTTCATCTATATCATGATTCATGCCTAAGACAAACGCAAACACTAAGGGGTGAAAGCAAGATGGCGATCAGGATTTCATAGTTGATGAGGACGACAAGCGACATTTGACTAACAACTGGTGAGTTGACAGCAACAAACCGTTTTGGTTATGGTTTGGTGGTGATGAGTCTCTAACTGGTGGAGTGCTAACCATGTTGAATGAATAGAGTTAGGAAGGGTTAGGGCTAGGGTCAATGAATGAGATGAGAGTGTCCAAATACTTGAATTCGGAACAAGGAGCAAAGCGGTTTTAAATTCTCAATATGGTTTGTTGAGCAGCAAATTCTATACGAAAGGGGATTTCATTACTTTTGATTGCAAAGGAACTATGAAACATTCCATAGGTCATTGCAAAGATCAAATTGTTAACTTCATTTTTACATGTTGAAGCATGTCAAATGAAGGTTCTAATGGGAAGTTATGAATGATTAAATTCTGGTGGTTAGTAATCATTAAGTTGTAGGATTTAAAGAGTCTTTATTTAAATATTAAGAATCTTAGTTATCTAAGTTTTAGTACTACTTGTTTTTAGATGTTTGCATTCATTTCTTATGTTTTCTATGCTTAGAAGGTTGTTCCAAAACTAGCATATATATTAGAGTCTTTTGTAAATCAAAAGATAGTTATGTTACTATTTTAAATGAAAAATATTCTTTTTCAGAATTCTAATAGATTTTATATCTCTTTAGTGGATTTTCATTGAGTGGTAAGTTTCTCTTTGAGTTATGTATCTTTATTTAGTTTTTAAGGGTGGTGAATCTCTATATCGCTTTTGGACTTGCTTGGTGGTAAGCTTGTTGATTTTCTTTAGGTGGTGATTTTGTATCCTATTGAAGTTAGTGAATCTTTATCTACTTGTGTGAGTTATTTCCTTATGTGTGGATTGTTTATTACTTGTATTCATGGGTTTGAAATCAGTTTGGTATTAATGTTTAAAGTTTATCAATGGCTGGTCGTCGTTGTTTACCAACTATTGATGAAAAGACTACTCCTCAGGTAAATCAACAGAATATTGTAATGGAAGATTTGAGGCAACAAATTCAACAACTCCAACAATGGTTGCATTTGTATAAGAATTATGGTAATAAGGAATAGCATCATGATTTAGAACTTGATGATGATGTTGGTGACAACGTCAACCCTTTCCATTATAATCACAACCATGTCTCTGATTATAACACTCATTCACATCCACATGATCTGAGGTATTATGGATTGAAAGAACTTGATATTGAGTGGGGTTTGAATGCAAAGGTGAAAATTCTAAAGTTTGAAGGGAAAATGCAACCATATAGAAAGATGCAACCAAATGAATCCATAGAGTGGTTAAATATAGTTAATCATGTCTTCGACCATCAAGATGTTTCAAAACATAGAAAGGTGAAACTTTTTGCCATCAAACTCAGAAAGCATGCCTCTTTTTGTTGGGCAAATCTTAAGAAACAAAGAGATAGAGAAGGGAGAAGTAAGATTATGACTTGGGAAAGGATGAAAAAGAAGTTGAAAAGGAAACTGAACAATTATTGATTATTATCAAGATGTTTTCTAAAAAATTCATAACTTTAGACAAAAGGATTTTTCAGTTATTGAATATACAACTAGGTTTGATAATCTCATGATGAAGGGAGATCTAATGGAACTAGAGGAGCAAGCTATTGCATGTTATCTTGGTGGTTTGAATTATGATATTTCTAATGTGGGTAGCTACAATCGTATTGGACCTTTAATAATGTGTGCAAACTTGCTCTTAAAGTAGAGAAACAACAATATAAATTTCGCTACACGGGCTCTAAGTAAGGTTTAAGAGATGAGTTTTCTAACCTGGGAAACAATACAAGTTCCGAGTCTAGTGTAGCAACATCAAAGGTGATGGTGTGGTGGTTAAATCATAATCTAATTCCTCTAACAATAGCTCTCACAAGTGTTTCAAGTGCCAAAGGTTTGATCATATTGCTTCAGAATGTCTAAATCACAAGATTTTCTCATCTTCAAGAAGAAGATGGAGAAATGACTTATACTGATCAGGGAATGTCACCTATCATTCAAAGAAACTTGAGTGTTGTTCATGAAGAGGAAGAATTTTTTCCGCACTATGTGCACTTTCAAGACAGGGTATGTGTTGTGCTTATTAATAGTAGGGGCTTTGAGAATGTAGTCTCTACTGTTATGGTGGAAAAGTTAGGTTTGAATCGCAACATCGTCATCCTTGCAAGTTTTCAGGGCTTTAGAAATTTAATAAGACAAAGGTAAATAAATGCTGGCTTGTTCCTTTTACTATTACAAAGAATTATAAAGATGAAGTATGGTGTGATTTAGCTCATACGGATGCTTGCCATTTACTTCTTGGTAACCCTTGGCATTATGACAGGCATAACATGTGTGATGGCTATAAGCACATTTATACTTTTCTAAAACATAGGTGTAAGATTATTTTGGGTCCTAGTAAACCAAAATTTTTGCCAAACCTTCTAATGGAAAGAGTTTGCTTACTCACTCCGAGTGTGTCAAAGAGTTAAAGTTGGGTAGTGAAGTGTATGTGCTTGTTATGGTTAAAGAGAATGCAACTGATGATGAACTGCCACTTATTATGAAGTCTATTCTTGATGAGTTACATGATGTGGTTTTGAATGAGATACCACCAAACCTACTTCTTTTGAGAGACATTCAACATTATATTGACATTACTATGGGTGTAGTACTACTGAACAAGTCAACTTATAAAATAAGTCCTAAAGAGCATAAAGAGTTGCAATGATAAATTGATGAGCTTTTGAATAAAAGGATGGTAAGGGAAAGCAAGAGTCCATTGCTTTTCTAACCCTTTTGGTTTCAAAGAAATATAGTTCTTGGCGTATGGGTGTTAATAGTAGAATGGTGAACAAGATCATAATTGATTATTTTTTTCTTATTCTATGACTTAATTATCAACTTGATCAACTAGATAGTGCTACCATATTTTTTAAGATTGATCTACGAAGTGGTTACCATCAGATTAGAATGGGAAATGAGAATGAGTAGAAGACAGTCTTTAAAATAAGAGATAAGTCTTTACGAGTGGATGGTTATGTTATTTGGTCTCTCTAATGCTTTTAGTACTTTTATCTGTTTCATTAATCATATTCTTAAATCTTGTATTAAATAGTTTGTGGTTATTTATTTTGATGACATTCTTGTTTACAACAAAGATGAAGAAAAACACTTGAATCATCTTCGACAGATCTTTGACATACTAAGAGAGCAAAAGTTGTATGCTAATATGAAAAAAAATACAAGTTCTTTACTAATGCCGTTATTTTCTTAAGCTATAAAAGATGGAATTGAGATGGATCTTATTAAGGTGGAAAGCAATTCTAAACTAGCTAGAACCAAAGACACTTTATGACATCCAAAGCTTCCATAGGCTTGCATCATTTTATCGACGTTATATCAAGGGGTTCAATTTTATTATTGCTTTAATCACTGAATGTTTGAATGGTGTTAGATTCAAACGGATGGATGAAGCTAGTAGGAGTTTTAAGCTCATAAAAAAGAAGGTAACTAAAGCTCAAGTTCTTTCACTTCTAGATTTTTCAAAAGTGTTTTAAGTTGAGTATAATGCTTCTAACTTAGGTATTGATGCTATCCTAAGTCAAAAGGATAAACTAATTGCATGCTTTAAGAGAAAGTTGAATGATTCTCGTAGAAAATTCTCTACTTATGATGAAGAGTTCTATGTTTGCCGAGTTTTGAATCATTGGAGTCAATACCTTCTTGCCAAGCCTTTTGTTCTTTATTCAGATCATGAAGACTTGAAGTTCATTAACAATCAACATAAGCTTAGTAGAATACATACAATATAGGTAAAGTTTCTTTAAGCTATCAACTTTACCATCAAGAATAAATCAGGAGTTCAAAATATGGTGGCTAATGTTTTAAGTCAAAAACATTCCTTGTTGGTCATATTGCAAATGAAAGTAATAGGCTTTGAGATTTTAAAAGAGTTATATAAAAGTGATCCTTATTTTGGTAAAATTTAGAAAAATTGTGAAAAGGTTCATTTTGATAGGTTCTTATTTCATAATGGATGTCTTTTCAAGACAAATTGTTTATGTGTGCCTCAAAGTTGTTTTGACATTGTATTATTATAGAGGCTCATGATAGTGGGTTAAGTGGTCACTTTCGAAGAGATAAGACACTTGCTCTTGTAAAAGAAAAGTTTTATTGACCTAAGACATTGAAAGATGTTGTGAGACATATGAAACAATGTAGAATCCACCATATTGCTAAAAGTCATGATCAAAACATATGCTTATATTCCAGTTGCTCATGCTCCATGGAAATATGTTAGCTTGGACTTTGTTGTAGGTTTGCCAAGAACTCAATGGAACAAAGACTTTATTATAGTGGTTGTTGGCAAGTTTCCAAAATGGCTCATTTTGTTCCTTGCAACAAGACTAATGATGTTTCTAACATTTCAGACTTGTATGACAAATAGATTGTGAAGTTGCATGGCAATCTTAAAACCATTATTTCATATTAAGATTCAAAGTTTTGAGTCACTTTTGGCTCATGCTTTGGAGGAAACTTGGCGTAAGTCTTAATTTCAATTCATCTCATCATCCATAAACTAATTGACAAACTAAAGTTGTTAATTGAAGCTTGGGAATCTTTTGAGATGTTATGTAAGGAAGAACATTCATCAATGAAATCTTATTTTTCCTCAAATAGAGTTTGCTTACAATTGTTCTGCAAGTCGAGCACAAATCGAAGTCCATTTGAAATTGTTTATACTAAGAATCCTATCAGCCTTTTGGATTTATTTCAACTTGCTAATACAGTAGTAAAGTGGATGAGAGGGTTAGAAATATCAAAAAACTTCATTAACAAGTTCGAGAAAAGATTTTACAGCAAAATGAGAAGTATAAAAAGGATGCAAATAAACATCACCAACATACTGAATTCAAAGAAACTGATTTGGCATCATCGAAAAGATTGATTTCCTCTGGGAAAGTATAGAAAATTGAAACCAAAAGCTGATGGTTCATTCAAAGTTCTTCAAAATATCAGAAAGAATGCATACGAGGTTGAGTTGTTGGACACTTATGGAGTTTTTACAACATTCAATGTTGCTGATCTATCTCTTTATCATGGTGATGTTAGTAGTTCAAACTTGAGAACAAGCTTTTTTCAACTTGAGGAGATTGACACAAGGGTGTATAAATACTTAAATTCAGACCAAAGAGTAAAGAAGTTCTAAATTCTCACTATAGCTTGTTGAGCAGCAAATTCTGTACGAGGTGTAATTTTGGGACTTCATAATTTTTTATTCCAAAAGATTATGAGACGTTCCATAAGTCATTAGAAAGATAAGAGGTTAACTTCATTTTTACATGTTAAAGCACGTCAAATGAAGGTTTCAAAGGTAGGTTATAACTAATTAAGTTCTGATGGTTAGTAATCAATGAGTTGCAAGATTTAAAGAGTCTTTATTGAAATATTAAGAATCTTAGTTATCTAAATTTTGATTACTTTTCTATTTTCAAATCTTTGCCTTCATTTCTTATGTTTCCTATACTTGGAGGGCTGTTCTAAGACTAATATATAAATATGTGAGTCTCTTGTAAGTCTAAAGACAATTATGTTTTTATTTTGAATGAAAAGTGCCCACTTTGAGAATTCTATAGACTTTGTAACTCTTTAGTGGATTTTTCATTTAGCGGTAAGCTTCTCTTTGAGAATTCTATATCCTTGTTTAGTTCTTGAGGGTGGTAATCTTTATATCTTTTTTGAGACTTGCTTGGTGATGAGCTTGCTGATTTTCTTTGGGTGTTGATTTAAATATCCCATTAAAAGTTCACGAATCTTCATCTACTTATATGCTTTGTGTGAGTTGTTTCTTTTGTGTGTGGGTTGTTTATTGCTTGTATCCATTGGTACGGCGTCAATGAACAAGCTCCTTTAGGATTAAATCAAGTTTACATGGAATTGTTTTGTTTTTACTTCACTTTTTTTCTTTTATATAACATCAAAACATTCATGGGTGTGGCATTAATGAATGAGCTCTATTAGGGTTAAGTCAAGTCTAGATGGAATTGCTATGTTTTACTTCTTTTTTTTTTTCCTTTTATTCAACATCAAAATGGCGCTATTTTAGGAAGTCCAAAACAAAGTGGTTTTGGACCAAGAAATGTTATATAGATATATATATATATATATATTTATTTATTTATAAGGCTACCTACCACTTAGGACCTTAATTTATATTTTTTGAATCAGCCGACAGCCACCTAGAGTCGATTTTCAATACACTGATATTTACTTAATTTTCTTATAATCAAAATGACGCTATTTTGGGAAGTCCAAAACAAAGTGGTTTTGGACCAAGAAATGTTATATATATGTAGATATATATTTATAAGGCTACCCACCACTTAGAACCTTAATTTTATATTTTTTTAATCAGTAGACAACCACCTAGAGTTGATTTTCAATACACTGATATTTATTCATTTTCTTAGAACCAATTACCCTTTACTCTTAAGTGTTGTACTCAACTTTGCATTAAATGTACAATCTAGAGCAAACAAAAATTTAATTATATATTGTATTGTTAATTGCAAATCTTGTTAATTGTAAAATATGATCAATTTTAAAAATAAAACATACATTTATTTGTTTTAGTCTTTGGTTATCAAATTGTCTTAGAGTTAAAATCAAGTTTTAAGTTTTGCTTATCTCGATCAAGAATGGACATTTGGTTGGTAGTCTTGTATTAAATTATAGTTATTGTATTATTCAATTTTTTTAGATCTTTAGGTACTTTTTATGACTTAAATTCATTATTTATGATTTATATTAGTCATAATTCAAACAAAAAATAATCCACTATTTTAAATATATAATTATCTAGTTTAATGATTTATTTATTTTGAAATATGTATTATGAGGATTATATTACTATATTCTTAGATTTGTTTTTCAATTAATAAAATTTAATCATATATGTTATAAATTTAATCGTGTATAGAGGTTCAATTAAAAAAAATTTCTTGGCTCGCTCTAACATTGAATTCTAGCTACGTCCCCCCTCTTTCTCTATAAATATAGACACACATTCACACATAAAGGATTACCTTGTATATGCATAATGGATCAAATGGTAAAATTGGTGACAAGCTCACAAGAATATTATGTCTTATCTTACTACGCACTAAACAACATGCAAAGTATAAACTAGAGAGACATGAGTTTCTAAAGGTAGAGAACCACAATAAGAAGGCCCAGGGCAAAAACCCATATGGCATCTACTAAAAATGACATAGGTTTGTGTCGGTGATCCAAAACTCACTACTCACTACTCGATTAATGAGGTAATAAGCAATGAGTACTCAGTTACTCAGCAAGTACTCTGTTTGGCTGTCAGTCAATGATTAAATTTAGTTAAACCTGTAAAAAATAAAATTTAAAAATTTTCTATATGATCAAAATACAATCATATGACCACAAAACACCATCAAACCTATCTCATGCAATCTTCAAAACCACTTTAGCACAATCATATAATTACAATATACTAGATATCTTAAAAATTTTGACAACATAATTCAACAATTCCACCTATAATACATAAAAGTGACAATACTTCAAAAGTCTATCACATCTAAACTATCTAAGACCTTCCATCGTTCTTTCAGTCTCAAACACAAATACACAACAAACATCATATATAATATGTAAATAATAACATAGCAAGAACAAAATAGCAACCAAAAAGAAAATTCGATGAAAGTATGTTATGGCCCTAAAAATCTTAAGGGTGAAGAGGAAGACGCAATCACTATTTATTATCTCCATAAACGTCTTTCATAACTTGCTTATTGTCAAACTCAAACTCTATGTCAATGTTCTTCTCCCTCTTATCCCCTTCTTCTCTCTAAAATCAAAATCATCTTCATTAAGTTACCTCAGTCGCTCCCAGCTAGACCCTACTTCATCATTATCATTATTACCTAGAACAAGCCATCCTTATACATCCATAGCATCAACATTAGTTGCTAGTAGCACATTGACATTTTTCTCAGTCTATTAGTTCATTTTCCTTGATAACTATGAATTAAAATTGACAAATACTAAATTGTTCAATCGATATGTTTTTAGTTAATTCCTTTTCTTCATATGTATCTACAAAAGATTTAAAAATAAAAAATTAAATAAATTAAATAATTAAAATTTAAAGCATTAAAAATAAGTTATGGATATTGCACTTATGCATTCAAAATTGTTTCAATTTCTTTCACATCCAGATGAACTACTTGTCAATTAAAGAATCCTTTTTGCCATTTTATGTATGTTAGGTGTGTGACCTCCAAACATGTTCCACCAATTAACTACACCATAAAACTTAATCAGATATAGAACTAGTTCTGAAAGATATATTTTTATAAATATATTACTAAAAATATAATCTATAATAGTAATTAATAAATAAGTTAAACAACTAAAAACAATTTATATAAACTAGAATGTTTGATTTTTTACCCAGATCCTTAGAATCACTGTCACATCCTTTAATGGCCAACGGTCTCTTAAAAGGACTTCCTTCATCTTATACTGTGGCCATTCAGTCATGATAATTATATCTTGAAAGGTTATATCACCATGATGAAAAATCTCTACAAACTCTATAAAGGCATTCAACAACTCTATTTCATTGGAAATGCTTGAATCCTCATAATGGCAATAAGGGTTTAATAGAAATGTTGTTATATCCAATAGAAATCTAGCCGATGTTTTATTTTTTTATCAATTTTTTCAATAATTGGACGATAATTATTTTATTTATTGTTCAAGGTCTGTTTAATATCTTGTTTAACCATTTTTAGTTCTCCATATAACCAAGACATTGATGGCTTTTTATCCTCATTCACCAGTCTCAACACTTTAATCAAATGTGCAAAAACATTTAAATAACATGTCACACCATTCCAAAACCCCAAACTCATCACAATTTCATAGGCCAATTTCCTTTTAATACTTCTTGAGAATTTGCACTTCTCTCATTCCTTATCACTAAACATTGTCTTCAAAACGTTTTTTCTATTCATCAAGCTTTGCAAAGTAAGGAAAGCAGAAGCAAATCTAGTCTTTCCGGCCTCACTATGTCCTTCTTCTTTGTAAAAGTCCTCATCGTTGCCAAAGTCTTATGATGAGCATAAATAAAGATCATCAATTGCTTTGCTTGCTCAACAAACGTACTGACTCTTGAAAGTTTGCCAATACTTCCATGCATAAGGTTGATGGTGTGAGCAACATATGAGGTCCAAAATATATTTGGCCTTTTCTTCTTCAAAATCTTGGCAATGACCATATTATTGCTGGCATTGTCGGTTACTACTTGAACAACATTTTCAAGTTCGACATGCTCAATGCATTATGCACATACTCGAAAATGTGTTACGTAGTATGTGCCACATCAGAACATTCATTGGAAGAAAAGAAAGCAATTCCTAACCTACAATAATCAAATATTAGTCAAACATAAATCATATTAAAGAATATATTAAGAAACACACTAAAAACATAAGATATTAAATTTAAATAATACAATAAGCAACTAATATTGTGTAGTAGAAAAATTATATGAAATTTATACTTGCAATTCACGCACAAATTCATTATGCTCCTCATTTTCCTATCCATCCAAGCATCCATCATAATTGAACATCAATTTGCAACCTACTCTTGTTCTTGCCTTTTCAACAGCTTGGTTTCTTCTACCTTATTTGGTAAATATTGCTCTATGATTTCATAACAATTTGGAGGTCTAAAACGTAGCCCAAACTAACCAATTGCTTCACAAGCACCTATGAAATCATTATTCACAACAACATGTCATGAAACAGCTCTATTAAATATCCAAATAGTCACCTAATTGTGCACATGATCAAGTCTCTCTTTAAAAAGTGTTTCATTGATGTTTTCTTATCGCATTGACTTCCTTGAATTTAGTGATAACTCTGGATCAATGGGTCTTGTAAACCTATCTATAGGCCAAGATGATGGGGATCTTTCCTTACCCCTTGCACTTCTGCTTCTTCCATCTCCTCTTATTGGTTGACATTCACTTCTCCTCTCTTCAATTTCTCCTCAATCATCTTATTTCTCTTTTTATTTTTTGACTCTGTAAGTGCATTCCTACATCTATTTATATCCTTTGGTTTTGCCTTTGTATATTTAGTCACATTTCTGGATATATGAGCCACATGTTCTTTCAATCTATATATCTCTCAAAACATAATCTTCCTATACAATATGTACTGTACACTTTCTATAATGTTTAGATTAACTAACTTCCTATAATCTCATCCAATATCACCTGAATGTCGTTTGAGAGATTGGGTAACAGAAGCTCCCGAAGATTCATTATCCATGATTTACGAATATAAACCAACCTAATTATCAAACGTATATTTAAGCATGGAAATGTTTACACAACAAATATTAATTTTCAAGCAAATTTCTCTGAAAATAATGTACTAACACCTAATTACAGATGAAGAACTAGTCATAAGTCATAACTCATAAATCTTGACCAAAAGAGAAAATTTAATTATAGAAGGGCAATAAAAGCAACAACAAAATCTCATGTTCCCATCAATGTAACAAAGTACAAAACCTTAAACATATATAACTAAAAGTTAAGTAAGACATGATAAACTCAAATCCAAATTTTAGACAACTATAGCTTTTATAATCAATCAATCATCAATTCATTATCCCTAAATAAATATTTGTGAAAAAAGAGTGTTAAAAGCAAAAAGTGCAAAAAAAAAATTAAAAAAAAAAAACTCATGGTGACCCTAAACGGAGATGGTGATAAAGACAACGATGTTAACGGTGATTGCAACAGACAGCATCAAACCCACCAGGCAGCACTGCACCGGCATAACAGAAGTGAAGAAGAAATGAAGATAGTAGGGGTAAAGTAGGGCACCGAGTCATTTTTGTATGTGAAGTCAAAACGGCGTCTTTTTGGCACACCAAAACGATGTCGTTTTGAAAAAAAAAAATAAATAAATAAAAAGTCGGTGGAGTCTCGACCAACTCGACCAAGTTATCGCTAAACTCAAGTTGAACCCATAATTTAGAAGTTCTCGAATCAGCAATGGGTCGAGCGGCGATTTCTAATTGAGAAATCGGCCAACTCAATCGAGTTTTTAAGGCATGGTTCGTGTAGTTAATTCACTGTCAACCTCTCAAGATTAGAAATTGTTACAACTTGAACAAAAATTTCTTTATGTCTACTACATTAAAAATTAAATTAAATAATTAAAAATATTGAAGAAATCTAAAATTAAAAATTATAAACATAAAATTACTAAAAAAATTAAATATTAAAAAAAAAAAAACAAAAGAAAATTATATAAAATCAAAAAACCTATCACTAAAAGTGGGCAAAAAAACCTAGAATAACCCAAACCAACCTGACCCAACTAAAAAATGTTGGTTTCCAAAATCACTTTAGGTCAAATCAATTTTTAACACCTAAAACTGACATTTTTCAGTTTGGGTAGGTTTTGGGTAGAAAAAACTGACCCCGACCCGACCCAACCCCGACCCAGATGAAAAAAAAAAAAAAAAGAGTATAAAAGGAAGCCTAATCCCAAATGAGCCCTAGTAACTTATAACCCCTTTCTTACTCTAAAACTCTCATCTCTCTCAAGCCTCTCTCTCTCTCCTCTTATTTTCGATTCCCTTCCATTTCTTCTCTATCTCTTCCTTTCTATTTCTTCTCCCTTTCTCTCCCAACTACCTTCTTCTGTTTGAACTTTCTTCCTTTTCTTATTGTCGCCATTATTGTTGTGTTAAAACCTTTCCTTGTTATCGCCGACACCGCTATCATGAATCTTACAGGTTGACTTACTTCTACGCCGATCAATGTTTCTCTTATCTATTTCTCGTGTGTCCTTAGTTTTTGTTATTGTAGACCAATCAGAGGAGATCGACATCAATCTCTTTTACTAGTAATGATGTTTCTCTTGTTTTTG
>CM034471.1:13309898-13321511 GCA_019925255.1 Litchi chinensis
AGGTACAGTCTGATGATCAACTCCCAGAAGGAAAGGAGTAAGAAAAGGAGTAACCTATGAAGAAAATACCTACATAAATGAGACTTTTACTATTAGAACTCATGACTTCTGAAGGCAGGATTTGTGGACTGCGATTTACTACCACCCTATAGCCGTTTTCTTAGTCTTGAGTTTTTTTTTTTAATTTTTTTCCTTTTTTAATAATATCGAATGAGAATTGATTCGATCATGAGTTTTATATATATATATATATATATATATATATAATGGCGTTAATTATTATAAACTCTTATCACATGAATGGGATTATGGGAAGCCAAAGCGCATCCACAGCTCACTAGTAGCTGGACGTGCAACAGCTCATAATTCACAGCTATTGTGGGTATACATGAATCACGATTTCTCTCTTCTGTAGTCAACTTTGGGGGCATCTAATTAATCATACTTAAATTAAATTAATTATAGACTTTAAGAATTATTAATTGAATCTATTGAAAGGTCTAAATTTTTATGCTTTAAGAATTGAATTGAGATCTGAATAACCGAAATTATTTTTTACCTTAAATTTGTTGTTTATTGATCCATTCAGAAGCCACCGATTAGTCTTTGTTAATTTACAAAGAGATTCCATAAATTAAAAAAATTCATATTTCTCTGGCATTTATTGAAATTTTGAGGAGATGTTTTTGTATGATTAGTGGGGAATCAATATACAAGGAAAAATTAACCTATTATTTTTGTTTTCAATGTTATGTAGATAAACATTGAAAAACAGAGAAAAAATAGTTTTAATATCTGAAAATTTTTCAATAATTTCATCGAGTGTACTTAATTGTTTTAATCATTTATACAAAAACATCTTATAAAATTCTATCAAATTCCATTTGAGCCAACTACAAACCATTCTTATTCATAGATTTACTTATTTTATCTTTTCTATTCTTAATTAATTTTGGGATCAGTAGGTGTTTATGATAACGAGAGGCTCGTACATTACTTAAAACAAACATTGCTAATTAATATTCATTATTTATTTATGATATTACATCACATTATACAGTGAGGATCTATATTGTAATTAATTGGTTAATGTCGACGTCTGGATTTAGTCAACCTAGAGATTTTAGGCTCAGACTACGATTCTGATAATAAGAGGCAATAAAAATAGGTAAAAACAAATAAAAGTGAAAGAGGAGGAATGAACAATGCAAAAAAGGGTTTTTTTACGTGGTTCAGCAAGTATACTTACGTCTACAGTTATCACTCTTAATAATTTGGTAGAGTGACTGTCTTACTTATCTTTCGACTCTCTCTTTTTTACAAAAATTTCATCCCTATTTATAGAGTGGGGATTTACAATTGAGTGTAACACACGTTAAAAAGTAAATTATTACATCAACTACTCCTCTCATAGCAATCATCATTACATTAACTGCTCCTGCATAGCAAATTAGCAATCATTACATTAACTACTCATGCATGACAATCATTACATTAACTACTCATTTGAATCCGAGATTGCAGAGATTTCATCAGCACAAGATTGGGAAGCCTGAATCCAAGAGATTTGATCTGGCACAAAACCAAGGAGCTTGAATCCTTCTCGGATTTGATTGCTACTAGCTTTTAGAAGATTACCTGGCATGAGCTCGACGAGCTGACATATCAATCTCACGAGCTGAAGATGAACCAAGGTAGCTCTGGTCTAAGACACGAGCTGAAGGAGAAGGTAGCAAGCTTGACACTGCGACTTGAGCACTGGACTTTCTGGGCCTTTTACTATTGGGCTCAACCATTGGGCCTTTAGCAGTCCATTTATTTATGTCGCAAAAATGGCCATAACAGTTATGTTCTATTATGTGAATTGATTGAAACAAATGCACAAATACAATACCACTAAAATTCTTATTTTATTTTTTCAAAATTATTATGTATAAAAAAATTTGTTGTCAAACATTTTTACAATTCTATTTTAATTTTTTTTTTATTTAAATCACTACTACGCTGGTATTCATAACTCTAGCTAGGCCAACCAATTAGATTAGTGTCATGTCATGAATAAATCATCGATATTCAAGACGAATGAAAGACTTATTATTAACTTACTCAAAATAAATGGTTAGGTACAACCAATATTCTCACCCTGCTTAAATTATTAGCATGTTAAGTTAATGCTTAGCTACAATGAAGCTACCAGTTTTTCAACTCAATTATTGTATTGACTGCTTGAATCACTATGTTTAAGAATTCAATTATATTGATTCCATTGTTTTGGTTTGGGTTTATAAAATGTTCTAAAATGCATCTAATACGATGCAATGTCTCATTATTTGGAAACTATAATAGACAATATATTCAGTAAAATGTATATAGGATGAATGGCATATGTGGTATTTGATTTTTTTCAATCAATATTTGTGTATTTACTTTTGACTTTTTATATGGATTATTTTTTTCGACAGCTAAAAGGAATGTGAGTTTTGATACTAGCATACATCATAAAATTATAACGAATGTTTTTAGAACATTGTGTTTGCAAACTATTTTCTTTGTTTGCGAACAAAGGATTATAGTTTGCATCAATCATTTTGCAAATTGTTGTTTGTGAACAGTGGGGTTGTTTAATAGCTCGGATTGGATAGGATTGGATTATATAATCCAATCTTGTTGTTGATCATTTGTAGGGGTGGACATTTTCAATCAAACCCAATAAATCCAACTCAATCCGACCACTTTTTATCAGAGTTGGGTTAGGTTAAATCTTAAAAAAATTGAGATGGATTACGTTAAAAATTAAATTAGGTTATGTTAGGTTAAAAATTTTCTAACTCAACTTGACAAACGTTCATCCTTAGTTTTAAATTTAAGATTTTCTCCTTTCTCTAGAAGAACATTTGCTAGGGATGAAATGGATTGAATTTTATGTTAAATCACTATATATTTATTTGTACTCATTTTATTTGTAATTAAATTGTTAAGACTATAAGAATTGCCAACTAAACTTTTTATGCCTTTATAATAGGTTAAATCTAACCTGATCAACCAATCTAAACCAATGCAATTACTATTGGATTGGGTTGAGAGATTTTCAACCCAACCCAAACTTGAAAACGTCCACCCTTAATCCTTTGTTTGGCAACCGTGAGGATTGGACAAAATGCAATCCCAATAGTTGCAAAAGACAAATTTGTCCTATGTTTTAAGTTTTAAGTTTTCTTTTTATTTATTTTTTTTCCTTTTTTTCAACTTTTAATATTTTAATAATTAAAGTAATGCTATGTTTTCTAAATATTTTGTTAATTTATCAATATATTATTAATTATCACATCATCTTATGATTTATAAGATATTGATAACTTACATGTTATATCATTTGAACATAGATTTGGATAAAAAATTTAGGAAGCCTAATATTACTTTAATAATTAATATAACATATTTTATTTATAAGTAATTTAAATTTTGAATATAAATATATTAACTTATTTAATTTAAAATATTTTAAATTAAATAAAATTACTTCAAAATTTATATTATAATATTTTATTTTAATTGATTTTTAATATTTAAATTAAATTAAATTTTTTAAAAATTAATTTAATTCAATTTCACTTCATCTATTCCCGAAATATGACAAACATAAGACATCACTATCTTAGTTTTATCTCATACTATATCAAACATATTACTGTATTAATCTTATCTAATCCTATATAATCTTATCTCTTAAAAATAGTTAAATCTAATCACATGCACCAAACGCACCCAGATAGTACTTAAAAAAATTAATTTAGTTTTCCAATACTAGTTCAAAAGCTTAAATTTCATATTTTTTGAAATTTTCATTTTTTATATACTCTGTTTTTCGTTCTTAAATGCTAAATTATTTTGTGCTCAAAATAATTTGCAGACTGATTTAACAAATATATATTTTATTATTCTTATCATCTACTTAAGTTAATATCGTTGAATGTTGTTTAATGGCAAAGAATACTGATTTAAATTCTGGTAATGTCTTAGGCTAGATGGACGCAAAAAACTATATTTAGGGGGTCAATAAGTTAATATGCAATAATCAATAATTAAAGGGCACAAAATAAATTATATACAAAATCATGGGTGGGTTACATAATTATATACCCATAGGTTTTTTTTTTTTTTTTTTCTGAATATATACCCATATCTTTTAAAATGTAAAATTTGGGGTGAGTGCTGTGGCTCTCATCGGTAACCTGTAACCCCACTATTCTTCTTAAGTCACCCAATGTCGACGTTGGATTTCAGTCGACGAGTAATCAATGTCCAATGCCTGCAATCAATGTGAGAAAGCACAAATACCAAGAAAGAATAAAGACAAATACCGAGAATCAAACAAGGAACGTGGAGCTTTTAC
Organism: Litchi chinensis; assembly: GCA_019925255.1. Lineage (NCBI taxonomy): Eukaryota > Viridiplantae > Streptophyta > Magnoliopsida > Sapindales > Sapindaceae > Litchi > Litchi chinensis. The sequence continues at coordinate 13,314,292 of CM034471.1, forward strand.
GTGGTTCGGCAATAATAGGCCTACGTCCACGACTGTCTGTCTCTTAAATTCTGCAGAGTGACAGTATATTATTGATTATTCTCTGATCATGTTACAATGATTTTAGCCTCCTATTTATAGAGAAAGAGGCATTACAATTCTGGTTGTAGCAAATCAGGAAAAGAATCCTGAATTAATTACACTTCCCAAATAATCAGGAAAAATAAGGAAAAGAATTATAAATTAATTATACTTCCTAATATGTTTTGAATAATATCAGGAAACTGCTTCCATAAAATTAGGGATGATGTTGATTCGGTTTGAATTTGAATAGACTTCCATATCTTATGAGAAAATCACGGTTTGATTGGGTTACTGCCATATTCGGAGAGAAAATCATGGTTGAATCAGGTAATTGCCCGTTCTGGAAGATATTGTATTCATTACGCGTCTGAGCGAGCTGATTATTATAGCGGTCTGTGAGCTTGAGCTCGCTAAGAGACGAGCTGTGCATGAGGCGAGCTGCGACCTGATTGTGCTTATGGGTCTGTTGATGCCAGCTGGAGAATCTCTTTAAGCGAGCTGAAGAGCTTGCTGGCCTTAGAATCGATACTGGGCCTCGTCTGATGGGCTTTGACTACGTTGACCTTATCGGGCCTTCTTATCGGGTCTTAAATGGGCCTAAATTGGACTTTTACCAGCCCAATTAATGAGTCCGAAAAATACATATAACATTAGCCCCCTAGCTCTCAGTTCGCTTCTGCGAGCTGGGAGTTTGAGCCTGCTGGTAAAAACTGGCTTCCTTGGCACGCTAACCTTCATAACTGCTTCTGTGCACTTTCAAATTCCACTTTTTCAGTTGTGACACGTGGCGATCATACAGAAGGTAACTGAAACGACATCTGCACGTCCTTCACACGCGTATTTAATGTACACGTCTTTCAACTGACGGCTCCATGATTACATGACCGTACTTCACGCTGCACCATCAGATTTATGACGGTTACACTTTTCAAAGATCCGACGGTTGGGGTTCAAGCTCGCTTGTCTATATAAACTAATGAACCCTTTTCATTTTCTTCTTTCATCTGTCATTTTCTTTTAAAGCAATCAAGTATTCAAGCATTTAAGCAACTAGGATCTACTGCCTTTTCACAAAATCAACATCTTCCTTCGCCGTTTTTCAATCTCTTCAACGATTCAAAGTAAGACATCTTTTTCTTCAAACTTTCTGTTTTTGGTTTACTTTTGTTGAGTTGATATTGAGTCGTGCTTGTATCTGATCATCCTTGTGTAGGTGATGAATATGGCGTGTTGTTGTTGCATTTTGTTAGACACTGTTGAACCTGGTTATTCTGACGATTCAAAGTAAGACATCTTTTTCTTCAAACTTTCTGTTTTTGGTTTACTTTCATTGAGTTGATATTGAGTAGTGCTTGTATCTGATCATCCTTGTGTAGGTGATGAATATGGCGTGTTGTTGTTGCATTTTGTTAGACACTGTTGAACCTGGTTATTCTGAATTTTTTGTTGAACAAAACTTTTTAACTTATGCTGATTTGATCTCGTTTTTTACCTGTTCATGACTGGACTACTGTTTGTGACTTGTAATGCATGCTTGACTGTTGATTTAGGATTGTTGTAGTCTTGTTAGCTCGCAGGTCGTTGCTTTTGTTGACTGAAACCTTCATTGCATAGTCTGACTGTTTTCTTTTGTTTCAGATGTCTTCAAGCGGAGCTCGCAAGGGAATTGTTCCAAGCAGTGAAGCTCGTGAGCGAGATGAAGCTCGAGCACATGCTATATAGGGAAGAGCAGCTCATAATACGTTCGCTCGTCATCCTTCATCGCTAAAGCGTCCTGATGTGGAAGGACTTGTCACTCAATTCCACATCCCTTTTGGTTGTCGTGCATTGTTACCTGATTCAAAGAATCATGCATGTTATCCACCCAGGGGATTCATCGCCGTCAGTGTTCAACATTTCGAACTGGGGCTACGATTCCCTATTCCACCATACTTGATCGCATTTCTCAACAAGGTCAAGCTCGCGCCATTCCAGTTAACTCCAAACTCCTATGCGCAGCTGACTTCGCTAGCCGTGGCCTTTCTCAGGAACGGCCTTCGTCCCCCTACTCCAAAAATTATACAGCAGTTTTACTCCTTCAAAGCTCTGAGCGCAGCAGAAGGAGAGAAACCAGAGGGCATTTATTACCTCACAGCCTGTCAATCGAAATACAAAGATCTCTTGCCCAAAGGAGAAGTGAAGGGCAAGTCCAACGACTGGCCGTATAAGACGAGCTGGTTTTACGTCTCGTGCCCCTCTCTCGCAGATCTCCAAAATTTTAGCTTCGTCCTGAAACCAGGTATTCATAAAGGAAAAATAGCGAGCTGAGATTATTTTGTATCTTTATTATTACTTAAACATTTGCTGTGCAGTGCTGAAAATGGACGAGTCTCCTCTCAGCAGCGAGGAGGAACGAGCTCTTGACAAGCTCACAATCTCAAAGGACGCAGGCATCAGCAGCAAATTTGACGATGTGGTCCTTAGAGCTTATGGTCTTGCTCCCCCTAAGGAATCCCTTCTTCTGCGATCTGAGGAGGACATAGGCAAGATCGGCGATAAACCTAGACTTCTTTCTGTTTTTGAAGTTCCGGTTCAGGTGGGGGACACGTCTGCTTCCCGACCTCTGCCACCAGTCTCTTCACCATCAGCGGGTGCAACTCGCTCACCTTCTCCAGCCTGGAAGGCTTCTACCCAAAGTGCTCCTGCTCGCACCTCATCTAAGGCGAAATCGTCTTCAGCTCGCACCCCATCAAAGGGTGCATCTCTCGAAAAACTGCTTCTCCAGCTCCTGCCCCAGCTCGGGCAGAATTAACTTTACCTCGCTCTCCTTCAGGGGGCGCATCACAAACAACTTCTACAGCTCCTGCCCCAGCTCGGACAGGATCAGATCCAGCCCACACAGCCCTTACTATACAGGTTGACTCATCCTCTTCTCCACATCACACATCTACCCCAGGGGCTTCACTGCCATTTTCAGCTCGCGCTCCAGCCCCCGTTCCTTCCTCTGGCGAATTCCAGCCAATAGGAAGAAACTTGTTCTTTTGAAATCTCCTCCTGCTGGGGGACCTACTACATCTCCCGCCTCCTCGACTCTTTCAGCAAAACGGCCTGCTGAGGCCTTAGCCACTCCAACGGCCCCTTCGAAATGCTCAAAATCATCTGCCAAGGACCAGGCTCCTGTGGTTGCTGCTTTCAGCGAGGTGCCTGCTGCTACTGAGAAACAGGCCGCTGTTCCTTCAACCGCTGCTCACAGCAAAGTGCCTCTTACGGCTGGTTCTTCAGGTCTTCAACTGGATCCAGCTTCCAACTCGCTGCTTGGAAAAGGGGATGCTCCCCCTAAGGTTGCTTCACAAGCAACCCAAGCTGGCCCCAATAAAAGAGTAACTAAGCGTACCATTCATGCGCGGCCTACTGCTACCTGGGATGGTGAACGCGATATTCCAGAAGCTGAAAGAACCCCTTCGCCAACAAGACCAACCGTTGAGATTGGGTCTGGGGGAAGATATTTGACATCTTTCCTTGACAAATGGGAAACGATCGTGCTTACCCATGCAAATGTCTTGGAAAATAGGTATCTTAGAGGCGAGGATCTGGATGAATTCACAGCTCGCCATTCCATGCTAGTAAGTCATTTTCCCTTATCTGCTGACCTCTTTACTTGATTAAATGCTAACTCATACCTTTTTCAGAGTGCTTTTGCTGCGATGAAGCGGAGAAGGCAGACAAGGGCTACAAACGATGCAATAAGGAAGCTGGAAGACGACTTGGAGGAGGCCAAAGATGATATAGCTCGCTTGACCACGGGCAGAATACAGGGTCAAGAAGCTCAGATCGCTAAGGCAAATGCTGCGAGGCAAACCTTTGAGGAAGCTCTAAAGAAAATGAAAAATGAGCATGTCATGCTAAAAGATGAGCTTCTCAAAGTGAAAGAAGATCTGAGGCAGTCTGAGCAGCGGGCTGAACTGGACGATCAGAGGGCTTCAGCTGTAGAGGAAAAGATCGAAGTGCTTCATCGCCAAGTTGAGGCTGCTTTGGTGCGAGCTGAAGCTGCTGAAAAACAGGTCGAGGAAGCTAAAAAGCGAGCTGACGAAATGGGAGCTGCAGCTAAAAGCGCTGAGGAGGCTGCAACCAAACGAGCTGAGGAGGTTGCAACCGTGGCTAAACGTGCCGAGGAGGCTGAGCATCGAGCTGAGGTGCTTAGGCAACAAGTAGGGGAGGCTATTCAGCGGGCTGAGGCTGCGGAGCAGCAAGTTGAAAATATGAAAAAAGAAGCTGAGGTCGTCAACCGTCTCACTGATAATGCTTTCGAAGAGCTAACGGTCTTCAGAGAGCAAGCTGCTCAAGAGCTAGAGGCCCGAGTTGCTGAAGCCAAGGATGAGGCTGAGGAGTCAACAGGTCGTGACTTTCTCTTCACGCTATGGACGTCCCACCCGGAAATGGATTTTTCTATCTTTAGGGACATAGGACTTGAAACCGTTGAAGATTTTAAATCACGAGCTACCTCGTCCTTAGCTGGTCCAATTCCTTCAGTAGAGGAGGTGCCTGGTGCGACCTCTCAGGCTGAGCCCGTTGTCGACCTCGATGCCTCCAGAGTGTCTCCTTCTCATGAAGACCCTTTAGCTTAAGTTTAAGAGCTCGCTTTTTCTTTGTTCTTTTCATTGTATTTTCTCAGTTTTTCAGTTTGTAAACAGCTATTATACTTAATGAAAAAAAATTTTCATTATTCCTTCTGTGTTTGAATGCATTTAAGCTATTGTGTATAACTTATTTCATGATCTTCATCTTTTTTAGAGTTATCAAATTTCTTGTGAGCTGGTAGTCAATAAGCTCAAAATCTGATAATAATTAAAGCAATTACTTAACTCAACAATTAATAAAATTCTGTAAGTACAAGTAATTGGACTATTAGAATGTTGACGAGCTATGCAGAGGCACTTAGCCATCTGCTTTCTAGGCTCATTATTAACAAGCTATGCAAGGACACTTAGTCACTTGCTTTTGAGGCTCTTTCATTTTTATAGCGAGCTATGCAGGGGTCATCACCTCACTTGCTTTTTAGGCTCATTGGCGAGCTATGCAAGGACACTTAGTCACTTGCTTTTTAGGCTCTTTCATTTTTATAGCGAGCTATGCAGAGGTCGTCACCTCACCTGCTTTTTAGGCTCTTTCATTTTTATAGCGAGCTATGCAGGGGTCGTCACCTCACCTGCTTTTTAGGCTCATTGGGCAAGCTATGCAAGGAGACTTAGTCACTTGCTTTTTAGGCTCTTTCATTTTTATAGCGAGCTATGCAGGGGTCATCACCTCACTTGCTTTTTAGGCTCATTGGCGAGCTATGCAATGACACTTAGTCACTTGCTTTTTAGGCTCTTTCATTTTTATAGCGAGCTATGCAGAGGTCGTCACCTCACCTGCTTTTTAGGCTCTTTCATTTTTATAGCGAGCTATGCAGGGGTCGTCACCTCACCTGCTTTTTAGGCTCATTGGCAAGCTATGCAAGGAGACTTAGTCACTTGCTTTTTAGGCTCTTTCATTTTTATAGCGAGCTATGCAGGGGTCATCACCTCACCTGTTTTTTAGGCTCATTGGCCGAGCTATGCAAGGACACTTAGTCACTTGCTTTTTAGGCTCTTTCATTTTTATAGCGAGCTATGCAGGGATCGTCACCTCACCTGCTTTTTAGGCTCATTGGCGAGCTATGCAAGGACACTTAGTCACTTGCTTTTTAGGCTCTTTTATTTTTATAGCGAGCTATGCAGGGGTCGTCACCTCACCTGCTTTTTAGGCTTATTGGCGAGCTATGCAAGGACACTTAGTCACTTGCTTTTTAGGCTCTTTCATTTTTATAACGAGCTATGTAGGGATCGTCACCTCGCTTGCTTTTTAGGCTCATTGGGTGAGCTATTTAGCTCGGAGCCCGTTTGCTTTAGTGAAATGAATTGAGTCACAAGTTGGGGAAACAGAGCTTTCATTAACTAGAATGATTTTGAATTACATATTACAAAGAGTTTACTGATAATAAGGGCGGAGATGCTCGACATTCCAAGCTCGAGGGACTTCAGCTCCATTTTCATTGTTAGCTAAATGATAAGCTCCATTCCCCAAGCTTGCTGTGACAACATATAGTCCTTCCCAGTTCGGGCCTAAGGATCCATCACTTGGCTTGCGGGCTCCTGGCAGAATGAGACGTAAAACTAAGTCTCCAACATTGAATCTACGAATCCGAGCATATTTGTTGTAGTACCTCGCTATTCTCTGCTGATAGACAGCTACCCTTAACCTGGCCGTTTCCCTGTGTTCTTCAAGCAGGTCCAAGTTTGTTGCAAGTAGCTGATCGTTGTCATTTGGATTGAAGGTTGCTCTTCTTTGCGAGACGACTTCAAACTCAGCTGGGATCATAGACTCAGATCCATACACCATTGAGAACGGGGTTTCGCCAGTGGAGCTGCGAGCTGTGGTTCTGTAAGACCATAATACTTTCTGAAGCTCGTCTACCCATGCTCCCTTCTTTGCTTCCAGTTTCATCTTCAAGGTTTGCTTGATGATTTTGTTAACAGCTTTAACTTGGCCATTGGCTTGCGGATGGTCTACTGCTGAGAAGCTTTTAACAATCTTGAGGTCGATACAGAACCTAAGAAACTGGTCGCTAGTGAACTGGGTTCCATTATCTATCACGATCTGCTGTGGGACTCCAAATCTGCAAATAATGTTGCTCCACACAAATTTCTCAATTTTTGTTGAGGAGATTTCAGCTAATTCTTTCGCTTCTGCCCACTTGGTGAAGTAGTCCACTGCGACCACTGCATGCTTGCATCTTCCACGAGCCATCGGTAGGGGTCCGATCAGGTCTATCCCCCAAATCGCAAAGGGCCACGGGCTCACCATCTGTTGGAGGTAAGCTAGTGGAGCTCGCGGAACATGGGCAAACCTCTGACACTTATCGCATTTCTTCACTAAGTTAATGGCGTCCTGCCTCATGGTGGGCCAGTAGAAGTCTTGACGAAGTACCTTCTGAGCTAGAGATAGCCCCCCAGCGTGGTTCCCGCAGTGGCCTTCATGTATCTGCCTCAGCACTGTTTCACACTCAGGGCCATCAATGCATCTTAACAGTGGAGCTGAGAACCCCTTCTTGTACAAGGCATCATCATAGATGCAGTACCTGGCTGTTCTAGCTCGTA
>CM034471.1:13322011-13347635 GCA_019925255.1 Litchi chinensis
GGGGGTCGGAACCTCGCCAGCTTGGTGGTAGGAGTTGTACACCAATAACACCTATAAGGTTGAGGGTTCAACTCTGGACGCGACCCTAAGAGGCCAAAAGGGGTTCAACGGTCTACGGGCCGGCCCCACATAAATCGTTCCGTCGGCGAGGTTCCGACCCCCGACCCGGGTGTTGACCGATTCCGATCGTCAACAAATTGTAATCCTAAAACACAGTCGTATGTTAAAAACAAGTATGACCCTGCATTAAAATATGTTCTTTTGTTCTAAATAAATCAGGACAAAATTGGTCGGGGATGGGGCAATTTGTCTTAAATTGGTCCAAGTTTTGGGCAAAATCCAAATCTTAGTCGGGTGAAGGGTCGGGTTTGGAACATCCTGCTTAAAATTAGTTTCGAGTTTAGAGCGGTCAGTCCATCCAATTGCACGCATAAAATAGTTTTTGTGGTGATTTACGAACAGGGTCTGGTTCCCAGGTGGGTACCATATTATGATCAGTACGATGGCTACAATATATTTAATTATCTTTCATCACAAATGCCACATGTAATTTTTATGCCACTAAGTTAGGAAAATCCAAACTATCCAATTTATGGAGCAGTTGGAAGAGATCAAGTAACATACACGTAATATGTTAATAACTATCTCCAAAACTATGCAAACATATTTTCGTAGTATATCTTATGTCTGTAAGCCACCAAAGAATTCACTCTGATATATATAGTATAGTTTCAAACATGCAATAAATGAGAGAGCTATCTTTTTTTATGATAATTTTGTTAAAAGGTTAAATTCTTTATATTGTATATAATATTGTGAAAATGAAACAAAATGTTATTCAACTAAATACTTAATTTTAAAAATTATATACAAACTTTATTGATGTTGTAATTTATAATAAGTTTGTAATTATGTTAATTTATCGTCAAAATATTATTCATTTGGTGCATAATTACTTAATTATGATTGTCCTAAAATTTTACAGAAAGTTCTGAACTTTAGAAATAAATATCCATTTTTTTTCAATTTTTAACAATATATCTACCTATATTATTGATATAATTCACAATATTTTCATAAATTTGAAAATCCCTTTTTTTTTTCCAATTTTTAACAATATATCTACCTGTATTATTGATATAATCCACAATATTTTCATATATTTGAAAATCTGTTATTGATATTTTATTTTATGCTTGAAAATTTCAGTTAATGAAGAGTTATGGTTACCATCAAGCTCTGTCTGCTATCACCACTATCAACAATTTATTATTCTTATTTGTGTGCTTGGCTTTGTAAGTAAACTAGTCTTTAGGTTAATTACGGGATGATACTCTTCATATTTACAAAAGTCATATCATTCTTTAAAATTAACAATTTATGAATCCTAATACAAAGTCAACTATGTATGCATTATTAGCCATTTTTATACATGGCTTCTTAACATGTATGATTGTGACTTTTCCGGTCCCCTTAGTGGTAAAAGTTGGAGTCCAACCAGGTATATTTAACAAGCTTTATATGGTAGATATTCTCTCATCTCTCAATTATAAAAAGTAAATTTCTAAGCTACGGAAGTTTGATTGAACTGGGCAAATTTCGCCGAACCTCTAATTTATTTAGTGTTACCAAACAAAAGTTATTAGCTATTGCTAACATGTCCTATCATTTAATGCAATTAATTTAACATCTAAGCACCTTTGTCGTTTTATATATTACTATTTTATTAGTACCAAGTTACGGTTTGTCATGGACAATTTATTTTAGAAAAGAGCCACTGAAATCAAATCAATTTGAACTACTTACTTCAACGTGGCTCACGTTTTAATTTAGATGATTCAATTTTCATTTAAAGAATCAACGACCGATCATAATTATATATATCTGATTTTTTCTTTTTTGAGAAGATAAATAATTTGATTTTTGTTTCATATAAATTCTGTCACGTGAATACCATATCCTGATCACAAGTTCTTTTTTCAAGAAGGTTAAATATCTTTGTTCTCATGTACGAAACGTTAATTTCATTTAAATAATCAACGACCGATCATAATTATATATATCTGATTTTTTTCTGTTTTGAGAAGATATATAATTTGATTTTTGTTTCATATAAATTCTGTCACGTGAATACCATATCCTGATCACAAGTTCTTTTTTCAAGAAGGTTAAATATCTTTGTTCTCATGTACGAAACGTTAATTCTCTTTCCATAAAATTTCCAATTTCTATCGTTTAATAAATTTTTAAACTAAAAAATTTTCATTTTTATTTTCCATAAGGATGGCCTTAATTTGAGAATGATATTGTGAGTGGAGACAATTAATCAAGTAATTCTATTTTGAAAAGATTGTTTATGAAGTAATTGAAAGAGATGCACAATCAATCATAGTTTAAATAACTTGTATATTTTCTGTTAACATCCGTGCTAAAGAGTTCAAGTCCCATTATACGTTTACATTAGTATATATACGAAGTATTCTCCTGATTTTATCAGAGTACATATCTCTCAATACTACGGAATAGATTTCTAGATCGCACATGTAACATGTAATTTTCAATATAATTATGGATATTAATTTCCGTTAGATTCATACACAGGGTTAAAAATTTAAATGAGTGATAACCTTTTACAATGCAAAAGTCTGATACCTTTTTATATGTGATGAAGTATAGATGAATACTGTATATTTCATTACATCTTTATAATGTATAATATGAAACCTATTTAGTGGTTAAACAGAAAAAATATTCTAAGCAAGTAAATATTCTATTCAACATAAGTGAATCATATATTATATATATAGAAACTAAATATATCATAATAATGATGTGATATATATAAAAAAGAATGATATGGTAACATGTTTTTACGGCAATCTCATCTAATTAGTGTTATTAGTAGATACAATATAATAAATATGAAAAATGCTAGCTGCAAGTTACTAGATTGGATGGGAATTGGGAAAGTTGTTGGGGGAGGGAAAAGTTACTTAAAGATCCTATGTTCAAGATACATCATATTCCTCTTCTTGGCCCGAATGACTGAAAGATTGCAGTGACGCATGCGCTTGAAAAGTTGTCGGTTTATGTATTAGGATATCTTGAGCCCTACAGCTGTCAAAACGCAAAAGTCCTTTGACTAATGAGCAATGATCGCATAATTAAGTACTACTAGTGCATGTGTTTGAGGTGCTTTATGCATATTGTTTAAAAATCTGTGTTTATACTGGCAACACATTAATTAAGTTATGTTTGTTGTTCACTACTCAAGAGACACTTTGTAAATTTCACTTTTTCCATTCATCATTATTAGATGCAGATTTAGAGCTTAAACTGTTTTTGAAGTATGGATGAATTTGATAAATGGTAGAGTAATGGATATACCGGCAGAACTGCAAAATCTTCCTTGAGGTTTGACCTTTTTTAAGAAATTCTTATTTTTCTAAGATCTTTATTTTCCCCAAATGAATTCTTTGTAAATGGTATTAATTGTTTTCTATTGGGTTATTATTAAGGTATGTTATATGTATTTTTCGGACTCATTAAATGGACTGGTAAAAGCCCAATTCAGACCCAATAGAAGACCCGATAAGGTCAAAGCCCAGTCAAAGTCCGTCAGATGAGGCCCAAATAACTTTAAGCCCAAGCAAGTTCTTCAGCTCGGATATATAACTTCTTCAGATTATATCAACGAGCTCATGTCAGCTAGGATTCAGCTCGCTCCATAAGTTCGCCTCATACGTAGCTCGCTATGCGAGCTCAAGCTCACAGACCGCCATAGAACGTCAGCTCGCTCAGAAGCGTAATGAATGCAGTATCTTCCAAAACAGGCAGTTGCCTATTTCAACCATGATTCTCTCTCCGAATATGGTAGTTACCCAATCAAACCGTGATTTCCTCATCAGATATGGAAGTCTACTCGAATTCAAACCGAATCAACATCATCCCTGATTTTATGGAAGCAGTTTCCTGATATTATTCAAACATATTAGGAAGTGTAATTAATTTATAATTCTTTTCTTTATTTTTCCTGATTATTTGGGAAGTGTAATTAATTCAGGATTCTTTTCCTACTTTGTTACAACCAGAATTGTAACACATCTTTCCCTATAAATAGGGATTAAAATCATTGTAACATGATCAGAAAATAATTAATAATATACTGTCACTCTGCAGAATTTAAGAGACAGACAGTCGTGGACGTAGGCCTATTATTGCCGAACCACGTAAAAGATCCGTGTTCCTCGTTTGATTCTCGGTATTTGTCTGTGTCCCTTTCTTGGTATTTGTGCTTTCTCACATTGATTGCAGGTATTGGGCATTGATTACTCGTCGACTGAATTCCAACGTCGACATTTTGGCGCTAGAAGGAGGGCCTAAACTGCAATCTTTTTCATCTCAATTCATCAATTTCTGACAACATGGCAAAGACTAGATCAAACAGGTTCCTTGGAGATGATGACCAGGTGGAGAGTCACATGAACCAATCTCAGTAGAACTTACAGCCTATGCAGGATGCACCCATGCATGTAGCAGGCACGTCCCATGGACAGGCACTTGGCGCCGCGACTGGTATCCCTCTTTTGCCTCCCCGTCAGACAGTTCCAATTGCCCCATTAGCCGAAGGGCAGAATGTGTTGATCCAGAGACAAGAAGCGCTGGAGGATACGGTCAGACAACTCACAGAGGCCGTTAATATGTTGGTACAAACTCAGGTACAGAACATGCCCAGGGTTGAGGTCCAGGTACCAAGGCATGTTCCCCAGCAGCATGGAGCGATGCAAGTACCTGACAGGCTGGCAAGGGAAGTCCCACGACCTACAGGCTCAGCTCGCTCCTCCAATGCGCGCTCTAGGGCTGGAAGACACCCTGTTCGGGAAGAAAGGGAGGTCGCGCGCCAGATAGTCTGGTGGTAAGGCTGAGCCAGGATGGAAACCGGCGGGAAGAGGTTGGCTATGATAGAGCCAGAACCGCAGCTCGGCGGTTTAATGATGAGCATAGGCAGGGAAGATCCCTTCAACCTGAGGGTCTGTTCGAAGAAGACGAAAGGTATGACCCAGAGCACCCTGCCCCTAGTCATGATCACAGGAGAAGATACGAGCTCCGAGATCCCCAAGTAGAGGAGCTCCTCCAAAGGGTCCAACAGTTGGAGGCACGACCTGGAGCCCCGGACCAGCGTGGGTACTATGGGGGAAGGACTCCCTTCACGAGGGAGATTGAGACACAGCCTCTCCCTCCGAGGTTCAAGATGCTAAACATCCCGCAATATAATGGGGACAGTGACCCCTATGACCATCTCGACGCCTTTAACGTTCAGATGGACCTGCAGACAGGAAGTCCGATGGTGAAGTGCCGAGTATTCCCAGCTACATTGGGGGATATTCCGAGGACGTGGTTCAAGAATCTCCCAGCTCGCAGCATAGGAAGTTGGGAGCAATGCCAACAGAAGTTCGTTGGTCAGTACAGGGCACTGAGAAGGCAGCTCGCTCCATCCTGCCACCTAGCCACCATCTTCCAACGTTAGGGTGAGTCGTTGAAGGAATACATCACAGGTTTAGACGCGAGGTCGCGAATGTCGAGCATCCATCAGATGAAAGCATACTGACAGCGATCTCAGCTGGGCTGCGCAAGGATGGAAAGTTGTACGAGAGCATTTACAAGTCCCCAGTGAAAGATCTGGGGGAGTTCTACGAGCGAGCTGCGAAAGAGATCAGGTGGGAAGAGACCTTCGGCTCGAAGAAGTAGAATCAGAAGAACGAAGCGGGCAGTTCCAGCCAGCCAAAGAGGAGAAATATTGGCAAGAACGAAGAAGGAAGAAATAGTGGCTCAAGTAACCAGATCGCTAAGAAGGTAAGGAGAGAGCCAAGATACGAGCGACCTCGACGTCAAGGTCGTTATGAAGGATACAGCATCTTGATGACTTCACCGGACAGGATTTACGCTGCAGAAAGAAACAGGGAAGATTTTGGGAGGCCTAATCCCTTAAGTGCTTCTGTTCAACAAAGAGATAAGAGTAAGTTCTGTGCTTATCATAATGAGGTCGGGCACAGTACTTCAGATTGCTGGGCGTTGAAGAACGCCATCGAGAAATTAATCAGGCGAGGTCGCCTGGGAGACTATGTAGCAAGACCCGCAGACTCGCGACCTCCACAACAACGACCTCACCAACAACAACCAACACATCAGCAACAGCCCTTACGAGCTTCCGAGCAAGGTCAGGAACCTGCGGTAAGAACCATTTTTACCATTTATGGTGGCCCCCATATCGCAGGTGACTCCAACAGATCACATGAGAGATACATTTGAGAGGCGAATCATTCTTTTCAGCTCAATGGGTCAGAAGGACCTGCAAAAAGGCAAAACCGACCTCGGACGAGATTGTGTTCATAGATGAAGATGCTAGAGGAGTGATCTGGCCTCATAACGATGCACTGGTTATACGAGCTAAAATCAGCAATGTGGAAGTTAGGCGTATCATGATTGATACTGGAAGCTCGGTGAACGTGATGTATCGGAGTTGTTTTGATCAGATGGGGCTGCGAGCAGAACAGATGAGATCGTCCCTGGAGCCTTTATTCGGATTCACTGGAGATGCTGTAGTACCAGTGGGGCAGATTAAGTTGCCATTGACTCTTGGGGAGGCAGGTCGTCAGGCAACAACCCTGACAGACTTCTTGATAATTGACTGCCCATCAGCATATAATGTGGTCCTCGGGAGACCTGCCATGAATGAGTTGGACGTGGTTACTTCGATCAGAACTCTTACAGTCAAGTTCCCAACTCCTAATGGCATCGGATGTGTTCGAGGAGAGTAGCATTTAGCAAGAAGCTGCTATGAAGATGCTGTGAAGATGGGCGTGAGAGGAAAGAAGGTAAATGTGGTCTCTGGGGGCGAGCCACGAGCTATGACTGAGAAAGGAGTCAGTCACGACCTGGACCCTCGCGAGGTAGATGCAGACCGGGCTACGAGGCCAATTGAAGAATTGGAGGATGTACAAGTCAGCGAGGCAGATCCAGAGCGATGCTTGAAGCTGGGAAGAGGATTAGCTCCGGAACTGAGAACCTAGCTCGCTGACTTCCTAAAGGCGAATTTGGATGTGTTTGCATGGAATCATAAGGACATGGTGGGAATAGATCCAAAGGTGATGTCCCACAGGCTTAACATTGATCCTCACTTCAAGCCAGTTCGCAAAAGAGAAGGGCAATGACAGGGGAACGTTACTTAGCACTAAAAGAGAAGGTAGACAAGCTGCTGGTTAACAAGTTCATCAGAGAAGCTTACTACCCGACCTGGGTCGCCAACCCTGTGCTAGTGAAGAAAAAGAACGGAAAGTGGAGAACTTGCATCGACTTCACTGACCTGAACAAAGCGTGCCCGAATGACAGTTTTCCCCTGCCGAGGAAAGACCAGCTCGTGGACGCTACTGTTGGCCATGAGCTCCTGAGCTTCATGGACGCGTATTCAGGATATAACCAGATTCTCATGAATCCTAAGGACGAATAACACACCTCGTTCATGACTGATCGTGACTTATATTGCTACAAGGTGATGCCCTTTGGATTGAAAAATACTGGAGCGACCTATCAACGTTTGGTGAACATGATGTTCGAGGAACAAATTGGAAAGACCATGGAGGTCTATGTTGACGATATGCTAGTAAAATCCAAGCAGATAGGAGACCATGTTCGCGACCTGAAAGAGATGTTCCAGATTCTGAGGAGCTACCAAATGAAATTAAATCCGCTCAAATGTGCATTTGGAGTAGCTTCTGGGAAGTTTCTAGGCTTCATGGTCAACAGTAGGGGAATTGAAGCAAAACCTGAGAAGATCAAAGCATTGATCGACATGAGATTGCCAACTAGAGTGAAAGACGTGCAGAGCCTTAATGGCCAGGTCGCAGCATTGAGCAGGTTCATTTCGAAAGCTACAGACAAGTGTGTCCCCTTTTTTGATATTCTGAAGAAAACCAAAAGCTTCGAGTGGACAGAGCAGTGTGAAGTTGCCTTCCAGCAGTTGAAGGAATATATGAGGCGAGCTCTACTTCTTTCCAAGCCCAAAGAAGATGAAAAGCTGATCTTGTACTTGGGAGTATCAAAGCAAGCTCTGAGTGCTGCACTAGTGAGGGAAGAAGAAAAGACGTAGCTTCCGGTATATTATGTAAGCAAACGGTTACAGGATGCTGAAACCAGATATTCGCAGATGGAGAAACTAGCTTACTGCCTGGTGATTGCATCAAGGAAGCTACGACCTTATTTCCAAGCTCATACAATTGAAGTCCTCACCCAATATCCGTTGAAACAAGTCTTGCAGAAAGCTGACACCTCAGGTCGTCTGTTGAAATGGGCAGTGGAGCTCGCACAATTCGATATCCAGTTCAAGCCAAGGACGGCTATCAAAGCTCAGGCTCTGGCAGATTTCATTGCAGAGTTTACAAGACCTGTGGATGATGAAGTTGAATCTTCTGAAGGTCCAGTCTGGGAACTTTATGTTGATAGATCATCCAGCGAGCAGAGAGTTGGAGCTGGAATTCTACTGATCAGTCCTGAAGGCCACAAGATCCTTTGTGCTCTAAGGTTTGGCTTCCAGGCGACAAACAATGAGGCTGAGTATGAAGCCCTGCTCGCGGGATTGCGTTTGGCTAAAGAGAAGCGAGCTGATTGCTTGAAAGTCTTCAGTGACTCACAGCTCGTTGTCGGCCACGTATTGGGGGAATATCAAGCCAGGGGACCAAAAATGGCCCTCTACCTCCAGAAAGTTCACGAGCTGCTAGGTGCATTTCAAAAGTACGAGGTGAAACAGATCCCGCGGGCTCAGAACTTGCATGCTAATGCACTGGCTCTCCTCGCGACTACCCGAGATGCAGACTTTCTTGGGGCAATCCTAGTTGAATTCCTACCAGCTCTGAGTATAGAGGAAAAGAATGTGACGATGGCCATATCCGTGCAGCCTGACTCCTGAATGAGCTCGATTCTCAATTATTTGCAAGATGGAAAGCTGCCAAGTGACAAGCTGGAAGCCCGGCGTCTGCGAGCTAGAGCAGCCAGATATTGCATCTATGATGATGCACTGTACAAAAAGGGGTTCTCAGCTCCACTGCTAAGATGCATTGATGGCCCTGAATGTGAAACAGTACTGAGGCAAATACATGAAGGCCATTGCAGGAACCACGCTGGGGGGCTGTCTCTAGCTCAGAAGGCACTTCGTCAAGGCTTCTACTGGCCCACCATGAGGCAGGACGTCATTAACTTAGTGAAGAAATGAGACAAGTGTCAGAGGTTTGCCCATGTTCCGCGAGCTCCACCAGCTTACCTCCAACAGATGGTGAGCCCGTGGTCTTTTGCGATTTGGGGGATGGACCTGATCGGACCCCTACCGATAGCTCGTGGAAAATGCAAACATACAGTGGTCGCAGTGGATTATTTCACCAAGTGGGCAGAAGCAAAGGAGTTAGCTGAAATCTCCACAGCAAAGATTGAGAAGTTTGTGTGGAGCAATATCATTTGTAGATTTGGGGTTCCACAGCAAATCGTAACTGATAATGGAACCCAGTTCGCTAGTGACCAGTTTCTCAGATTCTGCAACGACCTCAAGATCGTTAAAAGCTTCTCAGCAGTGGACCACCCACAAGCCAATGGCCAAGTTGAAGCAGTGAACAAGATCATTAAGCAAACCCTGAAGATGAAACTGGAAGCCGAAGCATGGGTAGATGAGCTTCAAAAAGTATTGTGGTCTTACAGAACCACAGCTTGCAGCTCCACTGGGGAGACCCCATTCTCAATGGTGTATGGATCTGAGGCTATGATCCCAGCTGAGTTTGAAGTCACCTCGCAAAGAAGAGCAACCTTCAATTCAAATGACAACGATCAGTTACTTGCAACAAACCTGGACCTGCTTGAAGAACACAGGAAAACAACCAGATTAAGGGTAGCTGTCTATCAGCAGAGAATAGCGAGGTACTACAACAAGTATGCTCGAATTTGCAGATTCAATGTGGGAGAGTTAGTATTGCGTCTCATTCTGCCTGGAGCCCGCAAACCAAGTGATGGATCCTTAGGCCCGAACTGGGAAGGACCATATGTTGTCACAGCAAGCTTGGGGAATGAGGCTTATCATTTAGCTAATGAGAATGGAGCCGAAGTCCCTCGAGCTTGGAATGCCGAGCATCTCCACCCTTATTATCAGTAAACTCTTTGTAATATGTAAATCAAAATCATTCTAGTTAATGAAAGCTCCATTTTCCCAGCTTGTGACTCAACTCATTTCACTAAGGCTAACGGGCTCAGAGCTAAATAGCTCGCCAAATGAGCCTAAAAAGCAGACGAGGTGACGACCCCTGCATAGCTCGCTACAAAAAATGAAGAGCCTAAAAAGCAGATGGCTAAGTGTCTCTGTATAGCTCGTCAAAAGAGCCAAAAAAGCAAGTGACTAAGTGTCCTTGTATAGCTCGCTAATAAAGAGCCAAAAAAGCAAGTGACTAAGTGTCCTTGCATAGCTCGCTAATAAAGAGCCTAAAAAGTAGATGGCTAAGTGCCTCTGCATAGCTCGTCAAAAGAGCCTAAAAAGCAGACAAGGTGACGACCCCTGCATAGCTCGCTACAAAAAATGAAGAGCCTAAAAAGCAGATGGCTAAGTGTCTCTGCATAGCTCATCAAAAGAGCCAAAAAAGCAAGTGACTAAATGTCCTTACATAGCTCGCTAATAAAGAGCCAAAAAAGCAAGTGACTAAATGTCCTTGCATAGCTCGCTAATAAAAAGCCTAAAAAGCAGATGGCTAAGTGCCTCTGCATAGCTCGTCAAAAAAGCCTAAAAAGCAGGCGAGGTGACGACCCCTGCATAGCTCGCTACAAAAAATGAAGAGCCTCAAAAGCAGATAACTAAGTGTCTCTGCATAGCTCCCCAAATGAGCCTAAAAAGCAGATGACTAAGTACCTCTGCATAACTCGTCAACATTTTAACAGACCAATTACTTGTACTTATAAAATTTTATTAATTGTTGAATTAAGTAATTGCTTTAATTATTATCAGATTTTGAGCTTATTGACTATCAGCTCACAAGAAATTTGATAACTCTAAAAAATTGAAGATCACAAAATATGATATTACGAAATAGCTTAAATGCATTCACCACAAAAGGAATAATGAAAAAATTTCATTAAGTGTGAAAACTGTTTACAGATTGAAAGCTGAAAAAATACAAATGAAAAGAACAAAGAAAAGACGAGCTCTTAAATTTGAGTTGGAGGATCTGGTCCTACTAATGGATCTTCATAAGAGAGAGACGCGCCAGGGGGAACGAGGTCGATAACTGGCTCAGCTTGGGAGGTCGTGCCAAGAGCTTGCTCTGAAGGAAGAATTGGATCAGCTGAGGACGAGGTAGCTCTTGCTTTAAAATCCTCAACGGCTTCAAGTCCTATGTCCCCAAAGATAGAAAAATCCATTTCTGGATGAGACATCCACAGTGTGTAGAGGAAGTAGCGGCCTGTTCTTTCCTCAGCCTCGTCCCTTGCATCTGCAACTTGCACTTCCAATTCTCGAGCAGCGTGCTCTCTGAAGACCGTTAGCTCTTCGAAGGCATTATCAGCGAGACGGTTGACGACCTCAGCTTCTTTTTTCATGTCTTCAACTCGCTGCTCTGCAGCCTCAGCCCGCTGAATAGCCTCCCCTACTTGTTGCCTAAGTACCTCAGCTCGATGCTCAGCCTCCTCGGCATGTTTAGCCGCGGTTCCAACCTCCTCAGCTCGTTTGGTTGCAGCCTCCTCAGCACGTTTAGCTGCAACTTCCATTTCATCAGCTCGCTTTTTAGCCTCCTCGGCCTGATTCTCAACAGTTTCAGCTCGCGCCATAGCAGCATCAACTTGGCGATGAACTACTTCAACTTTCTCTTCTGCAGTTGAAGCCCGTTGTTCGACCAGCTCAGCCTGTTGCTTAGATTGCTTTAGCTCTTCCTTTGTTTTGAGCAGCTCATCCTTTAGCATGGCATGCTCATTTTCCATTTTCTTCAGAGCTTCCTCAAAAGCCTGCCTTGCAGTATTGGCCTCAGTGATCTATGCTTCCTGACCCTACACTTTACCTTCAGCCAAACGCGTAACTTCATCTTTGGCCTCATCCAGCTCGTCTTCCAGTTTCCTTATGCATCATTTGTAGCTCTTGTCTGCCTTCTTCGCTTCATCGCGCCAAGAGCACCCTGAAAACATTACGAGTTAGCATTTAATAAAGTAAAGAGGTCGGCAGATAAGGGAAAATGACTTACTAGCATGGAATGGCGAGCTACAAATTCGTCCAGATCCTCGCCTCTAAGATACTTATTTTCCAGGACATTTGCATGGTTAAGCATTATCGTTTCCCAGTTGTCAAGGAAGGAGGTCAAATATCTTCCCCCAGCCCAATCTCAACGGTTGGTCTCGTTGGCGAGGGGGTCCTCTCAGCTTCTGGAATATCGTGTTCGCCATCCCAGGTAGCGGTAGGCCGCAAATGAACGATGCGCTTAGTTGCTCTTTTGCTGGGGCCAGCTTGGGTTGCCTGTGAAGCAACCTTAGAAGGAGCGTCCCCTTTTCCAAGCAGCGAGCTGGAAACTGGAGTCGGTTGAAGACTTGAAGAACCAGCAGCAAGAGGCACTTCGCTGGGAGCAGCGGTTGAAGGAGCAGCAGTCTGTTTCTCAGCAGCAGCAGGCACTTCGCTGAAAGCAGCGACCGCAGGAGCCTGGTCCTCGGCAAATGACTTTGAGAGCTTTGAAAGGGCCGCTGAAGTGGCTAAGGCCTCAGCGGGCAGTTTCGCTGAAAGAGTCGAGGAGGCGGGAGATGTAGCAGGTCGTTCAGAATGGGGAGATTTCAAAAGAACAAGTTTCCTCCTGTTGGCTGGAATTCGCCCAGAGGAAGGAACAGGGGCTGGAGCGCGAGCTGGAAATGGCAGTGAAGCCCTTAGGATAGATGAGCGATGTGGGGAAAAGGATGAGTCAACTTGTACAGTAAGGGGCAGGATCTGGTTCTGTCCGAGCTGTGGCAGGAGCTGGAGAAGTTGTTTGTGATGTCCCTTTGAGGGAGCGCGAGATGAAGTTAATTTTGCCTAAGCTGGGGCAAGAGCTGGAGAAGTAGTTTTTCAAGATGCGCCCTTTGATGAGGCGCGAGCTGACGAAGATTTCGCCTTAGGTGAGGCGCGAGCAGGAGCACTTCAGGTAGAAGCCTTTCGAGCTGGAGAAGGTGAGCGAGTTGTACCTGCTGCTTGTGTAGAGACTGGTTGCAGAGGTCGGGAAGCAGACGTGTCCCCCACCTGAACTGGAACTTCAAAAATAGAAGGAATTCTAGGGTTATCGCTGGTCTTGCCTATGTCCTCCTCAGATCGCAGAAGAGGGGATTCCTTAAGAGGAGCAAGACCATAAGCTCTAAGGACAACATCGTCAAATTTACTGCTGATGCCTGCGTCCTCTGAGATGGCGAGCTTGTCAAGATCTCGTTCCTCCTCACTGCTGAGAGGAGACTCGTCCATTTTCAACGCTGCACAGCAAATGATTAAAAAATAATAATAAAGATGCAAAATAAAATCAGCTCGCTATATTTCTTTTATGTATACCTAGTTTCAGGACGAAGCTGAAATTTCGAAGATCTGTGAGAGAGGGGCACGAGACGTAAAACCAGCTCGTCTTATACGGCCCGACGTTGGACTTGCCCTTCGCTTCTCCTTTGGGCAAGAGATCTTTGTATTTCGACGGACGGGCTGTGAGGTAATAAATGCCCTCCGGTTTCTCTCCTTCTGCTGCACTCAGAGCCTTGAAGGAGTAGAACTGCTGTATAATTTTTGGAGTAGGGGGACGAAGGCCGTTCCTGAGGAAGGCCACGGCCAGCGAAGTCAGCTGCGCATAGGAGTTTGGAGTTAACTGGAATGGCGCGAGCTTGACCTTGTTGAGAAATGCGATCAAGTACGGTTGAATGGGGAACCGTAGTCCCTGCTCGAAATGCTGAACACTGACGGCGACGTATCCCCTTGGTGGATAACATGCATGATTCTTTGAATCAGGTAGCAATGCACGACAACCCAAAGGGATGTGGAATTGAGTGACAAGTCCTTCCACCTCAGGACGCTTTAGCGATGAAGGATGACGAGCGAATGTATCTTGAGCTGCTCTTCCCTGTATAGCATGTGCTCGGGCTTCATCTCGCTCAAGAGCTTCACTGCTTGGAATAATTCCCTTGCGAGCTCCGCTTGAGGACATCTGAACAAAAGAAAACATTCAGACTATGTGATGGAGGTTTCAGTTAACAAAAGCAACGACCTGCGAGCTAACAAGACTACAACAATCCTAAATCAACAGTCAAGCATGCATTACAAGTCACAAACAGTAGTCCTGTCGTGAACAAGTAAAAAACCAGATCAAACCAACAGAAGAAGAAAAGCCATGTTCAACAAACAGAAAACTTAGAATAATGAAGGTATGGCAAAATGTCATTGCAGGTACAACAATGGTGGTGAAACAAAATACAAACATGACATCGATTCAAAAATAAATAAATAAATCAGGAGTTACCTTGAATTGCTGATGAAAAATGTGAAGACGGTGACTAGGAGTTCTCTGAACTTGCTCTCTTGGTTTCTTGACTGCTTGTTTGCTTCGAGTAAAAATGACAGATGAAAGAAGAAAATGAAAAGGGTCCATCAGTTTATATAGACAAGTGAGCTTGAACCCCAGCCATCAGATCTCTGTGCAAGTGTAACCGTCATTAATCCAACGGTGCAGCGCGAGATACGACCTTGTAATCATGTAGCCGTCAGTTGAAAGACGTGCGCATTAAATACGCGTGTAAGAGACGTACAGGCATCGTTTCAGTTACCTTCTGCATGACTGCCATGTGTCGCAACTGAAAAGGTGGAATTTGAAAGTGCGCAGAAGCAGTTATAAAGGTTAGCGTGCCAAAGAAGCCAGCTTTTACCAGCAAGCTCGAGCTCCCAGCTCGCAGAAACGAACTGAGAGCTGGGGGGCTAATGTTATATGTATTTTTCGGACTCATTAAATGAGATGGTAAAAGCCCAATTCAGACCCAATAAAAGGCCCGATAAGGTCAAAGCCCAGTCAAAGTCCGTCAGATGAGGCCCAGATGACTTTAAGCCCAAGCAAGTTCTTCAGCTCGCATAAATAGCTTCTTCAGATTATATCAACGAGCTCATGTCAGCTAGGATTCAGCTCGCTCCATAAGTTCGTCTCATACGTAGATCGCTATACGAGCTCAAGCTCACAGACCGCCATAGAACATCAGCTCGTTCAGAAGCGTAATGAATGCAGTATCTTCCAGAACAGGTAGTTGCCTATTTCAACCATGATTCTCTCTCCGAATACGGTAGTTACCCAATCAAACCGTGATTTCCTCATCAGATATGGAAGTCTACTCGAATTCAAACCGAATCAACATCATCCCTGATTTTATGGAAGCAGTTTCCTGATATTATTCAAACATATTAGGAAGTGTAATTAATTTATAATTCTTTTCTTTATTTTTCCTGATTATTTGGGAAGTGTAATTAATTCAAGATTCTTTTCCTAATTTGTTATAACCAGAATTGTAACACCTCTTTCTCTATAAATAGGGATTAAAATCATTGTAACATGATCAAAAAATAATTAATAATATACTGTCACTCTGCAGAATTTAAGAGATAGACAGTCGTGGACGTAGGCCTATTATTGCCGAACCACGTAAAAGATCCGTGTTCCTCGTTTGATTCTCGGTATTTGTCCGTGTCCCTTTCTTGGTATTTGTGCTTTCTCACATTGATTGCAGGTATTGGGCATTGATTAATCATCGACTGAATTCCAACGTCGACAAGGTACATTTCATGTTCCTCTTGATCTGGATATTGTTTTACTTCCCACACCATTTAAAATATCAAAACTATCCTTAAATATTGTTATTAACTTTAATTATATGTTTTTTTTTCTATTACACCTATTTATAATACAATGCTGAGTGTTCTTATTTTAATCTTGATTTCAAGTATTATGGATACAATTCCACATTTTTTTTTCTAGATTTTTCTACTTAAATCTCTAAAAATATGTGCATAACTCACTATAGTGTCTTGTTCTTCTTTTTCTCAGTTTCTTATTGAAGGTTTTTTATGTTTTTCTTCGAATGCGGAGAGCAAAATAGAAATTAATTTTGTAGAAACACAATCACAAATTTCGTGAGGTGATTTGGTAGTGTAGACATGTTCAAACAAATGCATACCAGCTTAAAACTAAAAGATGAAACTGGTGTCTCGTGGCTTGTATTTGATGTGCACGGAATTGTTTATTGGGTTGTGTGTGTTTTCCCGTCACAATTTTGAAGCTTTTTATTGTTGTGATATCCAGGTGGCAAGATGGTTTATGAAAACTTGATTTTGAAAAGACAAGCAGGTTTATTTTCTATTTCAACCAGTTCTCACTGTCATATTTTTCCGTTTATCAATGTGTCAACCTTTAGTTATAAATATTAGAATTAAATAATTTTCTATCAATTTAAGCTTTTGAGTTTATTAGTAACTAATATGATATCAAAACTTAGAAATTCTTGGCTCAAACTTTCTCTTTTCTCTTTATTTGAAATTTTTGTTATATATATATATATATATATATCATATGGTAGAAGATATTTAACATGTGACTGATGTGTCATTGTGTCAATCTCAAGTCTTCAATACTATAATTGAATCATTTTCAATCAGTTTAAACTTTTAAGTCTAATGGTAACTAACATTGTTATAGACTTGTTTGATTTTTGTTTAAATTATGTAACACTGCTAAATATTGTTCCAACTAAATGCATCATTTTCTTGGTAGTAAAAATTACATGTGAAAAAATATATATATTTATATTTATTAGCGTTTATAAAAAATTGAGTGCACACATTATGGGTGTAGAAAGTAAATTAAAATTCTTAATTATACAGTTATGTAATTTTGAATAATTGTATGTAAGGGTCTACTAGTAATAAAAGATTTTATTGAATTATGTATATAACAAGAAATTTTTTGGGTGCAACACTCACCCTTCATTAAAATAACTTTTATATTTACCAATGTTGTAAATATCGCTAGGTGCTAGACGGTTGACAACTTGACGTCTAGCACTTGAATGGTTTGGCTAACCGTCGATCAAACTTGAAAAAAAAAAAAAAAAATGAAAGTATTAAATAGACCTCATAGACTTTGAACAACAATCTCTTTACTTTGAATCAAGCAAGAAAAACTAAAAAGCTAAGGTTTAAGAAACAAAAAATCACAAGCACGTCGTGCCCCTACCTCCCCCCCCTTCTAACCCTAAAAAAAAAAAGGACACATTAAATAATGCTTGACAAATCATTAGCAATACATGTGCCTAAGACAATGTTGTTTTGGCTTCATCTATATCATGATTCATGCCTAAGACAAACGCAAACACTAAGGGGTGAAAGCAAGATGGCGATCAGGATTTCATAGCTGATGAGGATGACAAGCGGTGTTTGACTAGTAACTGGCGAGTGGTGATGATTCTCTAACTGGTGTAGTGCTGACCATGTTGAATGAATAGAGTTAGGAAGGGTTGGGGTTAAGGTGAATGAATGAGATGAGAGCGTCCAAATACTTGAATTCGGACCAAGGATCAAAGTGGTTTTAAATTCTCAATATGGTTTGTTGAGCAACGAATTTTGTACGAGAGGGGATTTCATTACTTTTGATTGCAAAGGAACTATGAAACATTCCATAGGTCATTGCAAAGATCAAATTGTTAACTTCTTTTTTTATATGTTGAAGCACGTCAAATGAAGGTTGTAATGGGAAGTTATGAATGATTAAGTTCTGATGGTTAGTAATCAATGAGTTGCAGAATTTAAAGAGTCTTTATTTAAATATTAAGAATTTTAGTTATCTAAGTTTTAGTACTACTTGTTTTTAGATGTCTACATTCATTTCTTATGCTTTATGTGCTTGGAAGGCTGTTCCAAGACTAGCATATATATTAGAGTCGTTTGTGAGTCAAAAGATAGTTATGTTACTATTTTGAATGAAAAATATTCTTTTTCAGAATTCTAATAGATTTTGTATCTCTTTAGTGGATTTTCATTGAGTGGTGAGTTTCTGTTTGAGTTATGTATCTTTATTTAGTTTTTAAGGGTGGTGAATCTCTATATCGCTTTTGGACTTGCTTGGTGGTAAGCTTGTTGATTTTCTTTAGGTGGTGATTTCTGTATCCTATTGAAGTTAGCAAATCTTTACTAACTTGTGTGCATTGTGTGAGTTATTTCTTTATGTGTGTGTTGTTTATTGCTTGTATTCATGGGTATGACATTAGTTTGGTATTAATGCTTAAAGTTTATCAATGGCTGGTTGTCGTTGTTTACCAACTATTGATGAAAAGACTACTCCTCAGGTGAATCAACGGAATATTGTAATGGAAGATTTGAGGCAACAAATTCAACAACTCTAACAGTGGTTGCATTTGTATGAGAATCATGGTAATAAGGAATAGCATCATGATTTAGAACTTGATGATGATGTTGGTGACAACGTCAACCCTTTCCATTATAATCACAATCATGTCTCCGATGACAGCACTCTTTCACATCCACATGATCTGAGGTATTATGGATTGAAAGAACTTGATATTGAGTGGGGTTTGAATGCAAAGGTGGAAATTATAAAGTTTGAAGGGAAGATGCAACCATATAGGAAGATGCAACCAAATGAATCCATAGAGTGGTTAAATACAGTTAATCATATCTTCGACCATCAAGATGTTTCAAAACATAGAAAGGTGAAACTTTTTTCCATCAAACTTAAAATGCATGCCTCTTTTTGTTGGGTAAATCTCAAGAAACAAAGAGATAAAGAAGGGAGATCTAATGGAACCAAAGGAGCAAGTTATTGCACGTTGTCTTGGTGGTTTGAATTATGATATTTCTAATGTGGGTAGCTGCAATCATATTGGACCTTTAATGATGTGTGCAAACTTGCTCTTAAAGTAGAGAAACAACAATAGAAATTTCATGGCATGGGTTCTAAGGATGGTTTACGAGATGAGTTTTCTAACAAGGGAAACAATACAAGTTCCAAGTCTAGTGTTGTAACATCAAAGGTGATGGTGTGGTGGCCAATAAATTGCAATCTAAATCCTCTAGCAATAGCTCTCACAAGTGTTTCAAGTGCTAGAGGTTTAATCACGTTACTTCAGAATGTCTAAATCACAAAATTATCTCATTGGTTGAAGATGAGACTGATGAGGAAAGGGAGAAAGGTTCAAAGAATGATGATTGTGAGAATCAAGAAGAAGATGGAGAAAAGATTTATATTGATAAGGGAATGTCACCTATCATTCAAAGAAACGTAAGTATTGTTCGTGAAGTGGAAGAATGTTTTCCTCACTATGTGCACTTCTTACGACAGGGTGTGTGTTGTGATTATTAATAGTGGGAGCTTTGAGAATGTGGTCTCTACCATTATGGTGGAAAAGTTGGGTTTGAATTGCAACATTCTCATCCTTGCAAGCTTTCAAGGCTTCAGAAATTCAATAAGATAAAGGTAAATAAATGTTGACTTGTTCCTTTTGCTATTGCAAAGAATTATAAAGATGAAGTATAGTGTGATTTAGCTCATATGGATGCTTGCCATTTACTTCTTGGTAACCCTTGGCATTATGATAGGCATATCATGTGTGATGGGTACAAACACATTTATACTTTTCTGAAAGATAGGTGTAAGATTATTTTGGGTCCTAGTAAATTAGAATTTGTTTCCAAACCTTCTAATGGAGAGAGAAGTAGTTTGCTTACTCACTCCGAGTGTGTCAAAGAGTTGAAGTTGGGTAGTGCAGTGTATGTGCTTGTTATGGTTGAAGAGAATGCAGCTAATGATGAACCGCCACTTATTATGAAGTCTGTTCTTGATAAGTTTCATAATGTGGTTTTGCATGAGATCCTACCAGGCCTACCTCTTTTGAGAGACATTCAACATTGTATTGACATTATTATGGGTGTAGTACTACTGAACAAGTCAGCTTATAAAATGAGCCCTAAAGAGCATAAAGAGTTGCAATGTCCAATTGATGAGCTTTTGAATAAAGGGATGGTAAGGGAAAGCAAGAGTCCTTGTGCTTTTCTAACCCTTTTGGTTCCAAAGAAGTATGGTTCTTGGCATATGGGTGTT
Source organism: Litchi chinensis (assembly GCA_019925255.1). Taxonomy (NCBI): domain Eukaryota; kingdom Viridiplantae; phylum Streptophyta; class Magnoliopsida; order Sapindales; family Sapindaceae; genus Litchi; species Litchi chinensis. Next base: position 13,342,165 of record CM034471.1, read on the forward strand.
AATAGTAGAGTGGTGAACAAGATCATAATTGATTATTGTTTTCTTATTCTACGACTTAATTATCAACTTGATCAACTAGATGGTGCTACCATCTTTTTTAAGATTGATCTATGAAGTGGTTACCATCATATTAGAATGAGAGGTGAGGATGAGTAGAAGACAGTCTTTAAAATAAGAGATAAGTCTTTACGAGTGGATGGTTATGCTATTTGGTCTCTCTAATGCTCTTAGTACTTTTATCTATTTCATCAATCATATTATTAAATCTTGTATTGAGTAGTTTGTGGTTATCTATTTTGATGACATTCTTATGTACAAAAAAGATAAAGGAAAACACTTGAATCATCTTCAACAGATTTTTGGCATATTAAGAAAGCAAAAGCTTTATGCTAATATGAAAAAAATGCAAGTTCTTTACTAATGCCTTTATTTTCCTAGGCTATATTGTCTTTAAAGATGGAATTAAGATGGATCTTATTAAGGTGGAAAGCAATTCTAAACTAGCCAGAACCAAAGACACTTTATGACATCCAAAGCTTCCATGGGCTTGCATCATTTTATCAATGTTATATCAAGGGGGGGGGGGGGGGGGTTTAGTTTTATTGTTGCTCTAATCACTGAATGTTTGAATGGTGTTAGGTTTAAGTGGATGGATGAAGCTAGTAGGAGTTTTAAACTCATAAAAAAGAACGTAACTGAAGCTCAAATTATTTCACTTCCAGATTTTGCAAAAGTGTTTAAAGTTGAGTATGATGCTTCTAACTTAGGTATCGATGCTGTCCTAAGTCAAAAGGGTTCTTTAAGAGAAAGTTGAATGATTCTTGTAGAAAATTCTCTACTTATGATAAGAGTTCTATGTTTGCCGAGTTTTGAATCATTGGAGTCAATACCTTCTTGCCAAGCCTTTTGTTCTTTATTCAGATCATGAAGACTTGAAGTTCATTAACAATCAACATAAGCTTAGTAGAATACATGCAATATAGGTAGAGTTTCTTCAAGCTAACAACTTTACCATCAAGCATAAATCGGGAGTTCAAAATATGATGGCCGATGTTTTAAGTTGAAAACATTCCTTGTTGTTCATATTGCAAATGAAAGTAATAGACTTTGAGATTTTAAAAGAGTTATATGAAGGTGATCCTTATTTTGGTAGAATTTAGAAAAAATGTGAAAATGTTCATTTCGATAGGTTTTTATTTCATGATAGATGTCTTTTCTAGGCCAATCGTTTGTGTGTGTCTCAATGTTCTTTTCAACATTCTATTATTATGGAGGCTCATGATAATGGATTAGGTGGTCACTTTGGAAGAAATAAGACACTCTTGTAAAAGAAAAGTTTTATTGACTTAAGACATTGAAAGATGCTATGAGATATATGGAACAATGTAGAATCTGCCATGTTGCAAAAAGTCATGATCTAAACACAAGCTTGTATACACCAATTCCTGTAGCTCATGCTCCATGGGAAGATGTTAGCTTTGACTTTATTGTGGGTTTGCCAAGAACTCAACGGAGCAAAGACTTTATTATAATGGTTGTTGACAAGTTTCCAAAATGGTTCATTTTGTTCCTTGCAACAAGACTAATGATGTTTCTAACATTTCAAACTTGTACGACAAGGAGATTGTGAAGTTGCATGGTAATCCTAAAACCATTGTTTCATATTAAGATTCAAAGTTTTGAGTCACTTTTGGCTCATGCTTTGGAGGAAACTTGGTGTAAGTCTTAATTGTAGTTCATCTCATCATCCACAAACTGATGGACAAACTAAAGTTGTCAACCGAAGCTTGGGAATCTTTTGAGATGTTATGTAAGGAAGAACATTCATCAATGAAATCTTATTTTTCCTCAAATAGAGTTTGCTTACAATTGCTCTGCAAGTCGAGCACAAATCGAAGTCCATTTGAAATTGTTTATAGTAAGAATCCTATCAGCCCTTTGGATCCATTTCCACTTGCTACTAACAATCATTTTAGTAGTGAAGTGGATGAGAGGGTTAGAAATATCCAAAAACTTCATGAACAAGTTTGGGAAAAGATTTTACAGCAAAATGAGAAGTATAGAAAGGCTGCAAACAAACATCACTAACATACTAAATTCAAAGAAAGTGATTTGGTATGGGTTCATCATCGGAAATTTGATTTCCTCCTAGAAAGTACGTAAAGTTGAAACTAAGAGCTGATGGTTCATTCAAAGTTCTTCAAAATATTAGAAAGAATGCATACGAGGTTGAGTTGCTGGACACTTACGGAGTTTTTACAACATTCAATGTTGATGATCTATCTCTTTATCATGGTGATACTAGTAGTTCAAACTTGAGGATGAGCCTTTTTCAACTCAAAGAGATTGACACAAGGGTGTGTAAATACTTAAATTCAGGCGAAGGAGCAAAAAAGTTCTAAATTCTCACTATGGTTTGTTGAGCAGCAAATTCTGTATAAGGTGTAATTTTGGGACTTCATAATTTTTTTTTGCAAAAGAGTTATAAGACGTTCCATAAGTCATTAGAAAGATAAGAGGTTAACTTCATTTTTACATGTTAAAGCACGTCAAATGAAGGTTTCAAAGGGAAGTTATAACTAATTAAGTGCTGATGGTTAGTAATCAATGAGTTGCAAGATTTAAAGAGTCTTTCTTGAAATATTAAGAATCTTAGTTATCTAAATTTTTATTACTTTTCTGTTTTCAGATCTTTGCTTTCATTTCTTATGTTTACTATACTTGGAGGGTTGTTCTAAGACTAGTCTACAAATATATGAGTCTCTTGTAAGTCTAAAGACAGTTATGTTTTTATTTTGAATGAAAAGTGCTCACTTTGAGAATTCTATAAACTTTGTATCTCTTTAGTGGATTTTCATTTAGTGGTAAGCTTCTCTTTGGGTTTTCTCTTTGGGTTTTGTATCCTTGATTAGTTCTTGAGGGTGGTAATCTTTGTATCTTTTCTTGGACTTGCTTGGTGATGAGCTTGCTAATTTTCTTTGGGTGCTGATTTATGTATCCCATTAAAAGTTCACGAATCTTTATCTACTTATATGTTTTGTGTGAGTTGTTTCTTGTGTGTGTGGGTTGTTTATTGCTTGTATCCATTGGTACGGCATCAATGAACAAGCTCCTTTAGGGTTAAATCAAGTTTACGTGGAATTGTTTTGTTTTTACTCCTTTTTTTTTTTACTTTTATTCAACATCAAAACATTCGTGGGTATGATGTTAATGAATGAGCTCTACTAGAGTTAAGTCAAGTCTAGATGGAATTGCTTTGTTTTTGCTTCATTTTTTTTTTCCTTTTATTCAACATCAAAATGGCACTGTTTTGGAAAGTCCCAAACAAGGTCGTTTTGGACCAAGAAATATTTTATAACATATTTATAAGGCTGCCCACCACTTAAAACCTCGATTTTATGTTTTTTCAATCAACCGACAGCCACCTAGAGCCAATTTTCAATACACTGATATTTACTTCATTTTCTTAGAACCAATTATCCTCTATTTTTAAGTATTGTACTCAACTTTTGCATCAAATGTACAATCTAGAGCAAACAAAAATTTAATTATATATTGTATTGTTAATTGCAAATCTTGTTAGTTGTAAAATGTGATCAATTGTAAAAATAAAGCATACAGTTATTTGTTTTAGTCTTTGGTTATCAAATTGTCTTAGAGTTAAAATCAAGTTTTAAGTTTTGCTTATCACGATCAAGAATGGACATTGGGTTCCGTCTTGTATTAAATTATAGTTATTGTATTCTTCAAATTTTTTAGATTTTTAGGCACTTTTTATGACTTAAATTTATTATTTATCATTTATATTAGTCATAATTCAAACAAAAAAATAGTCCACTATCTTAAATATATAATTATCTAGTTTAATGATTTATTTATTTTGAAATATGTATTATGAGGATTATATTACTATATTCTTAGATTTGTTTTTCAATTATAAAATTTAATCATATATTTGATAAATTTAATCATGCATCGAGGTTCAATTAAAAAAATTTTCTTGGCTCACTCTAACATTGAATTCTAGCTACATTCCCTCTCTCTCTCTCTATATATATATAGACACACACTTACATGCAATGGATTACCTTGTATGTGCATAATGGATCAAATGGTAAAATTGGTGATAGGCTCACAAGAGTATTATGTCTTATCTTACTACGCACCAAACAACGTACAAAGCATAAACTAGAGAGACATGAGTTTCTAAAGGTAGAGAACCACAATAAGAAGGCCCAGGGCAAAAACCCATATAGCATATATTCGTGTCGGTGATCCAAAACTCACTACTCACTACTCGATGGGTGAGGTAATAAGCAGTGAGTACTCGATTACTCAGCAAGTACTCTGTTTGACCGTCGGTCAACAATCAAATTAGATTAAACCTATAAAAAATAAAATTTAAAAATTTTCTATAGGATCAAAATACAATATTATAACCACAAAATACCATCAAACCTATCGCATGCAATTTCCAAAGTCACTTTAGCACAATCACATAATTACAATATACTAGATACCTTAAAAATTTCAACAGCATAACTACTATTTTTTTCAACAATTCCACCTATAATACACAAAAATAACAATACTTCAAAATTCTATTACATCTAAACTACTTAGGATCTCCCATCCTTCTTTCAATCTCAAACACAAATACATAACCAATATCATATATTATATGTAAATAATAAATAACAACAACAAAATAGCAACCAAAAAGAAAAGTCCATGAAAGTATGTTATGACTCTAAAAATCTTAAGGGTGAGGAGGAAGACACAACCACTCTTCATTATCTCCATAAACGTCTTTCATAACTTGTTTATTGTCAGATTCAAACTCTGTATCAATGTTCTTCTCTCCCCTGTCCCCTTTGTCCTCTCCAAAATCAAAATCATCTTCATCAAGTTACCTCGGTCGCTCAAAGTTGGACCCTACTTCATCATTATTATCACCACCTAAAACAAGTCATCCTTATACATCAGTAGCATCAACATTAGCTATTAGTAGCACATCGACATTCTTTTCAATCTGTTTGTTCATTTTCCTTGATAACTATGAATTGAAATTGACAAATATTAGATTGTTCAATCGATATGTTTTTAGTTTATTCATTTTCCTCATATGTATCTACATAAGATTTAAAAATTAAAATCAAATAAATTGTTAAATAATTAAAATTTAAAACATTAAAAATAAGTTATGGATATTGCACTTACCCATTCAAAATTGTTTCAATTTCTTTCACATCCAAATGAACTACTTTTCAATTCAAAAATCCTTTTTGCCATTTTATGTATGTTAGGTGTGTAGCCTTCAAACATGCTTCACCAATTTACTAAAACATAATCGGATATAGAACTAATTCTTGAAAGATTTATTTTCATAAATATAATGTCAAAAATATAATCTATAATAGTAATTAGTAAACAAGTTAAACAACTAAAAACAATTTATATGAATTAGAATG
>CM034471.1:13348135-13378626 GCA_019925255.1 Litchi chinensis
TTAAAAACACATAATCTTTTTTTTTTTTTAATTTTTTTTAATATATGTCTTGGGATAGACACCTAGAGATGTCTCCATAGAGACCGTTTAGATATCCAATGGTGGAAACCTATCCACCAGTAGAGACCCAGTTTGGGTCTTCATTGTGGAAAAACAATTAGGGTCTTTATTATGGAGACCCAAAACCAAATCTCATCTGATTCTAACTTGAATTGGGGCTCCACCAGTGGTGTTGTTCCGTAGGTGTGAAAGTATTACTCTACTACATTGTTGTTGCTATTGTAAATGGAAACTTTATCTTTTTTATTATTTAGCTACTGCCATATCGACAAAATTTGTCGATTAGCATGTTCTAACGTTCAGAGTACTGCACTTGAATGAGCCACCTCTACTTGTTTTTCCTATACAATAATTGGTGAGGTTCTTGTCTTCTACTTATGCTACAACATGGGCATCGAAATCGGAGGTGATAAAGTCTTTGCCTAGACTCAGAGATACAAAGGGGAAATAGAAGAGTTTTGATGAATTTTTTTTTTTAATTTTTTAACTATTTTTTAAAAATAAAATATCGATAAATTAATTATAAATTAATTAATTTTATTATTTTTAAAAAAATAATAATAAATTATTTATTTATTTAAATTTTTAAGAAAAGGATATGTTAGTCTTTTTAATACAATTGACCATTGACCGCTATTTATTGACTGTCAAAATTAATGATTAAGGTATTTTTGTTGAATACATAAAAGCTTAAGCAATATTAGTGAAAAAAGAGTTATAGTTGTCATATTTTTGTAGTATTGACAAACATCGAGGATGTTGTGTAATTTAACCTTTTTATTTACTAATTCTTTTTATGCTAAAATAAATAAATATTTATTTCAAATCTTTTGCATAGATTTTCTTGATTATATCCACATTTCTATTCAAATATTACATCTGTAATAATTTTATTTCATATATTAAATATGAAATTTTATTTAAGTTTGTCAATTAGTTATATAATATATTGTTAAAATTTAATATATTTTGGTTTTTTTTTTTTAGTGCACTCTTTAATTGGAAGTATGATAGTAATTATGATATAATTGTCATTATTTAAAGAAAGGTTATTGATATTATAACACTATTATTGTATAATTCATAATTGTTAATTTTAATAATTCTACTATCTTTAAATCGAACTTGTATTTCATGTTTGTTTCAATTTTTTAGTTTTTATATATTTATTTATAATACTAATTTTAAGGGTTAAGATTTATTATACTTTTTTAAATAGATATATTTACTTTTTAAAATTTATAAAATATTTTTATATCTATTAATGTTATTTAAAAAACTTATTTTGGGTCATAATGATGTGGTTAGGCATTAGTTCAATTAATCATTCAAGATCATCCGTTGAGTGCTGACTCAGTTGAGATGGCAAGCATTTTTTTTTTTTTTTTTTTTTTTTTTCAACGTCTCTGTCTCTAACGCCAACAATTTTTTCTTTATGCCAACCGGTAGTATTACTATCTTGAAATTTGAGATCAATATGAAAAGACGTTCAAACTGTGTTTATTATTTATTGGACTTTAGATACAGTCATGTAACTGCTAATTATTATACAAATATATTCGTTATCCTTTTAGCAGGCAACTGATATCGTTAGTTACGGCGCTAGCTGTCGACCTTAGTAGCAGAGTTCAACATCTATTTTTTATCAATTTCATCTCCCTCCCCACACTTAAAAAAAAAAAAAAAAATCTGTTATTTTTTTATTTGTATATGTTTAATTAATTCAGTTAAGTTTTTGTACATAATATTAGTGTCACATAATTGACTTCATAGATAACAATGTTTATTTTAATCAATTACCAAACATGTTTTTCTTCATTTAAAAAAAAAAAAAAAAAAACCTTATATAAATTTACCAGATACTTACTTTTTCTTTTTAACTAATTATTTTATAAGTAAAAAAATAAGTTTTTTTTTTTTTAAACAATCTTAAATATGGCCTTAAAAGACATTTTTTTTTTTTTTTTACTTTTTTATAATTGGCATCAAACCAGAGTACTGTTGGATCAACTGAAATAGGATTCTAAAGCACTGTTTTAATCTTTACTCCGAAGAACAAGAGAGAGTACCCACACACGATGAGAAAACTGTTTACATATTTTTAGTGAGAAAAGTGGGCATTCAATCAGTGACCTTAGGAACAAGGCATATGGTTTTAACATCATATTATTAATAGACAAACATATTTATGGTTGTTACGTAGGCATTTAACAGGTAAGCATTAACTAGTTGTTGATTGATTGCAAGTTTTGCTGTAACGGATAGACACGATGTTTAGAAACTCAGCAATTTGATGAAAGTTGGACTCCACTGACTTGTGCATTCATTCGTTAAATATTAAAGTTACAAATAAGAGATAATACAGTCTTTTTCCAAAAAAAAAAAAAGTTTACAATTTGATAAGCGGCTTCATAAGTTATGATCATAATATACAAACTCCTTAAACTAGTAGAGTGCATTAATAAGTCTAACCGGTCTTGACTTCTTCAACAGTAAAAACCTTATCACCTTATCACGGGTAAATGCAAGACCTTTTTTTTTTTTTTGAAATTATATGCAAGACTTGTTTATCCAACGTAAAACTTATTATACCCGTTTATATACAGCGAAATTTTTCTGGATCCGGATTGTTCAATTGGTCGAATTTCAATCACAAAGGTGGAAAGAAATCTCAAATCACAATGTAAGAACCTTACTAATATGTTCTCTCTGTTTTTTTCTTCATTGTTCTATGCATTTGTTTATGGTTTTCGGAATTGATTTTTCATCAGTCTTTTAAACCAATAAACCATTAAATATTTATAAGCCAACCAAATGGCAGTTATCTTCTAATAACTTCCAGTAATCGACAAGCAGTTACTCGATCCAATCCAATCAAAATAGATTTGGATCGGATCATAGGTTTTGATCGTCTTGGTGGACTTGACCCAACAACCTAATAAACCAACATATTCCACTCACACAAGATGAGCCAAACAGAGCTCACAAAGAATACATTGATAATCCCTTTATAATAGAAAGTATAAATATTCATACAGAAAAATACACCGTATGACCTATAAACAATATATGTGATAGGACTTGCTCTTCAAATATCGATTGCACTTCTACACAAGAAATTGAAAATTTGTTCATTATTATATCCTAGATTTAACATAATTTTATTTGCTCGAGCATATTTAATCTCTTAACATGCTCAATCCTCCAATGTTTCATATAATTACAATTGTAATTCAAAGTTGCAAATTGTCACGATAAGTAACTATAGGAACAAAATGAAATTCATTCAATTTTCTTGTCTTAATTTTATCCCTCAATCAATAAAAATGACTGACATCATAGTAATGTCTCATAGGCCACATTATCATAGCCATGTAAGACACACTAATGATACAAACATCACTGCATTACTTTAAGACAAAATGAACAGTTACTGAGGACAGGTAGAAGTTTTATACAAACTTCAATAGAACTTACACAATGTGAAATCAAGGATAAATTCACTTATTTTTTATGTCAGTCACTATAAGCACACGTGATATGAAACGCATGTTATAGTGAATCTTATCCTTCAATAAGGATGCGTATATCTTTCATATTGCAATCATTCACCATATAGATCTTATTTCAGACGTTCTCTTAGCGCCTAACTTGAGCTCCAAAGCTCACATTCTAGACGCCTATTATTAAGAAACTCATATCTGGCTTAATCAGGTTCTCATGATGGTGACGGTTCAATAATTAATTTTAAGTAAAACTTCATGTTGACTACAGTACTCAAGACTACATTTCATATATTTCAAGCTTTAAGAGAATAATCTCATCTTTATCCTCTAAAATATATGTGTCTCATCTTGGCTTATCTCCTAGCAACTAAAGCGATTGTATCTGTAAGAATACCAACCTTAAAACCTGATGACATACTTTTGTATATAATCAATATGAAATGAATATGTGCTAAATTTATATAACCAAAATGATGTATCTATTCATAAAGCATATATAGCTTAATGTAACAATTACAACTTTACAATCTACACAAATCTAAAGACCAAACATGTGACAAAAATATATCTCATGTCACAGCTTTTGTGAGTGGATTCATTACCATCCCATGTCTAGATATATACTTAATTATTACATTCTTTTCATCGCTATGTCCTTGACGAAATTGTAATTAATCTATATATGCTTTGATTTACTGTAATATTTCACATCTTTGTTAAAGACAATTACTGCTTGAATTTCATAATATACAATAATTGACTTCTTGACAAGAGTTTCAAATTTAAATCATCTAAAAATCTTTTAAGCCAAAATGCTTCTTAGATTGTAGTTAAACAAGCTATAAATTCAGCTTCCATGGTAAACAGTGCAATAAACGACAGCTTTTTGCTACTCCAAGAGATAGTATCTCGGCTTAGCGAAAATGCATAACTAGATGTAGATTTTCACTCATTCAAATCACCTCTTTTATCAGCATTTATATACTTAACTAGACACATTATGTCATCTTGGTAACACATGGAGTAATCGATAGTCCCTTTTTAAAATTTTTTTCATAATAATCTAATGTTTTTAACTAGGATTGGATTGATATTTGGCCTTGTACATATCATAGCATACATGAGACTTTCGATAGCACTGGAGTAAAAATTCTTTGCATTCTTTCATGTTTTTATGAAGTTTTAGAGCATATTTCATGACTAAGAGTCAGACCCTTTGAAATGAGAGTACCCATAGGCTTACAATCAACTATATAGAATCATTCGAGAATCTTTTGATATATGGCTCTTCTAACAAAGCTAGAATTATCTTTAAACAATCTTTATTAATTTTAACTCCTAAAATATAGACAACTTCTCTCATGTCTTTTATCTCAAAAGTTGAGGAAAACTATCACTTTATGGTTATCTTGAACTCCTTATCATTTCTGGTTAATAGAATATCGTCTACATGTAGACATAATATCACAAACTTATCTTTTACATGCTTAATATACACATAATGGTTCTCTTCCTTTAATTAAATCCATAGGATATAACAATCTCATGGAAATGGAGATACCACTATCTAGAGGATTGTTTCAAGTCATAATCGATCTTCTAAGCTTATATACTTTCAGCTCTTAGCCCTTTTAAAACAAAATTCAATGGCTGCTCTACGTAAACTTCGTCCTCCAGTTCTCCATTGAGAAATGCTATCTTTACATTCATCTGATGCAATTTTAGATCCTTGTGTGTGATGATATCTATATAAGACCGATGGAAGCAAACCTTACCATAGGGGAGAAGGTTTCTTCATATTCTATAATCCCTTATGGAGTATATCCTTTTACTACTAACCTAACCTTATATATCTATTTTAAGCTATCTACCTTATGCTTGATACAAAGAACCCATTTATTTTCAATGACTTTCCAACTAAGAGATATTTGAACCAAGTCCTAAACATGATTACTTTTCATTAACTTCATCTCTTCTTATATGACTTTAATCCAAAAATCTCTAACATGTGAGTTGAGAGCCTCATTCACATTCTTTGGCTCATCATTATTGAGAAGCAAGCATATAAACTTCCTTTTTAACCTTAAATAGACTATGAGGAATAGTCTTATGGTTACTTTTACGAATTAATAATTTTGAGGGTACTAATTCATTAGTCTCTTCACTCTAACTGGAAACAAACAAATGAGTTATTCCTATAGCTCTGTCATTCCTAGTAGGAATATAATATTCAAACAACTTTTTATATTCCTCTAGTTGAGTGTTCGAACATAGAACATCATTTGAATCGTTCAATTCGTAAAATTAAAAATTTTCTCCAACCTCCCTTTGCTAGGAAATTCATTCTCTAAAAAGTTCATATCTTATGACTCTAATTTAGTAATACTTCTAGCAAAGTTTTCTCCTATAAAGACATAACTTTTGAGTGCTCAGAGTATCTAATAAAGATACATTTCTCTACTTTAGCATCTAACTTTCCATATTTACTAGAAATATCATATACAAATCTTGCACCACCCAAGGTCGCATAGAAGTAAGGTTAGGTTTCTTATCTGTCCATAATTTATAAGTTATGAAAGATACTGATTTCGTAGAGACCCTATTCGGAATATAAACAGCTGTTAGAATGCATCTCTATAGTAAGATACTAGGAAGTTCGTGTGGCATCATAGATCTTACCATCTCCAATAATATTTTATTCCTCATTTTCACTAAACTATTTTGTTGCAGAGTTCTAAGAATGGTTGGCTATCTATCAATACCTTTCTTATGATACAATGACTCAAACTTATTAGAAAGATATTCTCATCCTCGGTTAGTCCACAAGACTTTAATAGTTCTAGTTAACTAATTCTCCATCAAGTATAGATATAATCTAAAGCAATCTAATGTCTTAGATTTATGAGAGATCAGATAGACATGACCAAAACAAGTGTAATAATCTATTAATGTTATAAAATACTGGCAACATTTCTAGCTATCATATTCATTTGTCCATAGATATAAGAATGAATTAACGGTAATGGATTTTCAGCTTTAATTCATTTTTCAAATGATTTTCTAGTGTTTTTCTTGCTAAACAACTCTCACATACTGACAAATCTATTTATTGAGAGAGCCCATAAATCTTTCTTTGGTCAATCTATTCATTTGATTCTGCTTGTTATGTCCTAGTCTAGCATGCCAAATATTAACATCAATATTGGCAACTTTAGTAGAAGTAATAAGTGAAAAACAATCATCCTTAATACTAGTGTCAAATTCGGTATCCAATACAGTGAAACCATCCATCATATTTTCAATACCTAAGTACATTAAATTTAGATAAACTCTCAAATAGTTGTTATAAAAAGTTACATAATATTCTAAGCCCAGAAAGACAATTACAGAAACAAAATTCTATCAAATCTTTAGAGTATATAGGGTATCCTGGAGATACAACACTTGGTCACCTTGCAGAATCACTTTGTAGGTGTCAATTCCTCTCACTTTAACTTTTAAGTTGTTCTCTATGTAGATCCATTGTGTTCATCGGTTGATCTGATAGTATTTTACAAATGCTCCTTTGTCTTTAATTATGTGGTTCGTGGCTTTTAAGTCTCTTTCTTCTACTCAATGCATTCACGAGCGAAGTAACCCATTTTGTTATAGTTGAAACATTTCAATTTGCTTTTGTCCTTCTTTACACCACCACGCTTACCCCTATTAGGTTTTCCAGTCTCACCCTTATTAGATTTGAGATTTCCTTTCCCTTTATTCCAATTCTTGCTTTTTCCTCCCCTTTTGCACTTAGAGTTAGAACTTTTATGCATACTAGACTCAGTCATATAAAGCTGACCTGAAGTCTTAACTGCCTCTAGGTGCTCATCTTCAAGTTTAACATGACATGAGATATCATCAGACGTCTTGATGTTATTGTTATGAATCATGTTGATTTTCATGTTTTTCTAACTATTTAGGAGGGATCGGATCGCTGCTTATACTTATTGCTCATCAGTTAAGGCATGACCAGTGGATTTCAACTTATGTACCGTGTTTGATATCTCTCTCAGATGTTGTCTTAAGTTGTAAGCTTGGATCTTTTGATAAGTATCAAACTTGATTGTGAGTCTCCTCAATTTAATGATTGATGTCCCATCACATTTGTCTTTCAAAGCTAGCCAAATGTTTTGTCCATCTCAAATTCTTTGTACATGCACATGTGGTCATCAATCATACTCGACAACATCATTATGTGAGCAATGTTATTCTTTCTCTTCAAGGCCAGATAAGCTTCAACATCTCTTCTATGTTGAGCAATAATACCATGCTAGAGTTCAACCATGGTGTTGGTTAGGGTTTCAAGGGCTTCTTGCTCCTCTAGGATATACCAAATTTATGGTGCCAAATATGATAGATTTCACCATTCAATTTGTCACCCTTATTCAGTTAAGCAATTATGTTTTTGAAGCACATATCGTTTCCCTAAATATCATTTATTCTACTTAAAGACTTATAATCTATATCTTTCTACGTCTATACTAGCACATTTGCTATCATTTTACTAAAATATTACAGCAACTATACACTCATACATACAATTAAAGAATTTTTAGACAGGAATAAAAAAAGTAGTTAAGGTACCCATCATCATCTAATTTCAAAATATTCATTAAATCATATATGTAAGTGTTTCATGCAAAACAGTCCTAATATCATTCTCCAAAATATTTTAGGATACCCACAATTTAAATAACATCATTTAAGATCTTTATGATCTCAAACATCTCATTATCAAAATCTCTATAACCTCCAATATTTTATCATCTGAGAATTTCATGATCTCAAAAATTCTGCAAGTCATTTGAGATTTCTATAATCTCAAGGTCCCAATTGCAATTTCAGATCTCAATAATCTCCTTATCATCTTATAAGACAATGATCTCAATCACATCATTAAATAGCTCATCATCAAAATCAATAGAACCAGTCTATAAAAAAATGCATGTCATAGCATTAAATATAAGTATATTCATGCATGATTAATTTTAGATTAAATAAAATTTAATATAAAAACTAAGACATTTTAATTCACCTCTTTATAGAGCGCAATAAAGAAAATAATATAATACAACTTACAATAGAGTGAATAAATAATTGGGATGATAATTAACAAAAAAAAAATTATTTGTCATTGGATACTACCTTTGGTGACGGCATGTGGCAGTCATGCACCGATCACGCATCGCTTGTACAAAATGCCACCTTTCGCATTCTAATTGGTCCACACGTCTCAATGTCAACGTAATATGACACGTGTCCTATACACAATCTTCCACGTTTGTGGTTTTAAGTGTAACCATCCACATTTCACCACGTGTTTGTGATGACAAGTCGCATGCATGACATATAAGTGGCGTTCACATGGTGCCTACATTGGCAGGACTTAGCATGCTTGCGCTTCACGTGCTTGGTTAGCACGTGCATGACCTGCACCAGCTTGTCGACATCCTTCGATTACGGAATTACGATTAATATCCTTATAATTTCATCCCATTTTGATTTATTCCATTAGTGTTTTGATTATAATATTGGGTGTATCACATTTACCTAGCGTAAGAGTATGATTCTCAATCAAAGCAATTTTTTTTTTTTTTTTTAACAGCCAAGAATAGATTTCAACCTTAATTTGCCCCTAACTTTATTTCAATTCGTTCTCACTCGTTTTACAATGAAATTTTGCAATTCAAAATTCAAAGATTCGTCTAGATGTCTAGTTTCATAAAATTTTGAATCACACAAAATAGAGGTCAAATGAATGAGATATCATACATATATGTTACAGGACTCATGCTTCTATTTCTTAGGTTTTGATTCCGAAAATTGAATTTCATAACAATTTAATCATGTAATCATGATTCCAAACCAGCAAACAACCCTAATAGGCTCTGACACCAATAAAAGAATTCATAGCAGTATATAAAATTTATCAAAATGGTAAAACGGAACCCGAAAGTGTACCCGTTTATGCAAAGTAGAAATTCTTCTGGATCTGGGTTGTTCAACTACTAGGTTCCAATCACAAACGTAGAAAGAAGCCTCAAATTATGATATAAGAACTTTGCCATATGTTCTCTCTGTTTTTTCTCTATTGATTTGTGTATTTGTTTATGGTTTCTAGAATTGATTTTTCATCAATCTTTTAAATCAATAAACCACTAACTATTTATACGCCAACCAAATGACAGTTATCTTCTTATAACTTTCAATAACCACCCAGTAGTTATTCGATCCAATTTTGATTGGGTCATAGGTTTGGGTCATTTTAAATGGGTTCGACCTACCAACCCAATAACCCAATAGAAATGGAACCTCAAACGATTGAACTTCAATGTAAATTTTGTAAAATATTTGAAGAACTTGTAATTGTAGATAATAAATTTGTGAAATTGAATGCTGAACTCGTGACGTGGAACTAATTGAGTGCAAAATTCCTGTATTGGAATGCAAAATTTGTAACCTAAATATATATATATATATATATATCAGAGCTATAATAGAAAGTGTAAGTTGGACTGAAGGGCAACTAAAAGGCAATAAAGAACGTAAAATTTGGGTTTCAAATCACAAAATGCACTTCTAAAATCATATATAACTTTACAAGCTAACTACAAACACTTGGAACTATAGGCGCATGAATTAAAGAGTTCAGCGATAAAGAAATTATATTCAAACTAAAAGTCTAACATAATAATTTATAGGAAGGCTCAGTTGTCATCCAACAAAATTTTGGCTACAGCCATTTGCTAACCATACTTATATTAAAATTTACAAGTTAATTTTAACTTTGTAAGCTATTTTATATATCAAAACTATCCTTTATTATATGTAATGTTAATCATGTGGTTTTTCCTCCTTTACACTTTTTTTTTCAGCCTTCGAATTTAAGAAAACTTTTAGAGATGATGAACAAACTCAATCGCAAAATGCAACAAATCAACATTGGATTTTCATCATTGCATTTCTTTTTTGGCTTAAATTGCAGCATAACTAACGCAAATTTTTCTTTTAATAAACTGCAATAATTTGTTGAAGATTCTTTTTCTAATGTATGATGCATTTCTACTACACATTGGTGGACGATTTTACAGCTGAAAATGCAACAGTCTGTTGCAGTTTCTTATAAAAAGAAAATGATTTTTTTTTTTTCATTTGTTTTCTTTTCAAGGAGAAATATTAATTAAACATTCAAACATTTGATTTTTATGTAGCTTTGCAAAATCCATTAAATCAATTCATTGTTCATCTATTCTTCAGTTACATATTAAAGTTATATTTTTGTGTTATTATTTGGGTTTTGATTTCAAATATAATATTATAATTTATGATTAATTACTCGGGTTGATTTTATTAAAGCACAATTCATTTATACTTATAAAATCACACTGCAACCCATATAAAGCGATTTTTTTTTTCCAATTATCAAATTTCGAACCCTGCTCTCGTGGGTTGATTTTTCATGTTTAAATAAAAGTTTCAAGTTCCAACCAATTTATATGAGGTTTAAATAATAGGGTGAACATGATTGATTGACCCTAAGGTCTCATTTAAATAATTTGAGTCTTGCCAAGTTGCCCTTTAATTACACATGCAAATGTCAACTCGATTACAATACATTAGGAAAAAAAAAAATTTTAGAATTAATCTTGTTTGGTTCAACATTCAATGAAGTTTTCCTTTGACTTCATTTTTTTAATGAAAAGTTTCATTTTCGTCCCTAAGGTGTCGAAAACTATTAGGATTTTAAATGTTTTTACAAAACAACTATCATCCTCCTAAGGTTTTGAAAACACTTCAAAAAAGTCTTTCTCTTCAATCAGCTGAGAGTCAAACCAAACAGAAAAGTGAAAATGACTTAATTACCCATCACCACTTAAAATGATCGTTTTGCCCCTAACAAAACCAAAATATTACAATGTCATCAAATAATAAAAAATTGACATGTATATAATAATATGATTATTTTCTAAATATGATTACTTTTTTAAAAAAAAATAATAATTCAAAATAAAATCATTTTTTTACATTTGGTCAGATTGTTCAAATGAATACAAATTGTTTGAATGATCTAGTAGTCTCTATCGCTTTCTCGCTGTCTTCTCCCTTTGTTTCTCTTGTCATTGCTTCTCTCTCATGTTTGGTTCTTGTCGATGATTGTTGGGTTGATGTTTGGGGTATTAGCCTAACAACTATGGTCTTAAGGGTCTTCTAGGTTGGGGCTGACAAATGTGGTTACTGGGTTGGGGCTGCGAAGGAGTTGATGGGTCTTTAGGTGCCAATGGAAGCCAATCTGTTGCTTTGGTGGTTTTTTTTTTTTTTTTGTTCAACCAATGGTGTTGTGGTCGGATTCGAACCTAGATTTATTAAGGGAGTTTTTTTTTTTTTTTAAAAAAAAAAAAAAAAAAAAGTGTATGGATTGCCGATGAGCCTAGATATTGAAAATCTGGGTGCAAACCTAGATGTTTATCTAAACCTAGATAAGCATTTGGATTTGAACTCAAATCTTCAAAAAATATATATGTATATATCTATAAAACCCTAATCTTTAACATCTGGGTTTGAACGTAAATGAAGATCTAGTTTAAACCTAGATCTTCAGTATCCTGTTGAAGATCTAGGTTCAAACCCGGATGTTGAAGATTTGGTGTTTATTTTTTTTTTCTTTATTATTATTATTATTAAGGGTAGAGGAGAGAGAATAAATTTAGAGAAAACTATCCATACCTTGAACCCCCTTTCTTAATTTTTTTTTTTATTAGTAAAAAATTTTGATACAATCATGTAACTGCTAATTATTATACAAATACATCTGTTGTCATTTTATTTGTATATGTTTAATTAATTCAATTCATTTTTTGTACAAAATATTAGTGTCATATAATTGATTTTATAGATAACGATGTTTATTTTAATCAATTACTTAACATGTTTTTCTTCGTTTTCAAAAATAAAGAAACTTCAAATAAATTTACCAAATACTTACTTTTTCTTTTAAAGCAATTATTTGTACAAGTAAAAATATAAGGGTTTTTTTTTTTTTTTTAATTTGTACAGTCTTAAATATAGCTTGAAAACACACACACATACACACGTGTGTGTATATATATATATATTTTTTTATAACTGGCATTAGGCTAGAATACTATTCGGAATAATTGAGATAGAATTCTAAAGTACAGTCCAAATCAGGATCTTTGCTCCTAAAAATGGGGAGAACTTCATCTGGGTCCCTATGTTTTTAAAAAACTTCTCATTTTTAAATACGAATCCGTTTATAGCTTTCATGGTTTTTTACTTTTCAAAAACTCATCAAATTAGTCTTTCTAACATCATCTTTAACAGTCAACATCAAGTCAAAATAGTAAAAGACTGTTTTGGCCTTAATTTTACATACATATGTTAAAATGACGTGTTTACCCTCTTATAAATTTTAGAGTTACAATTTGACTTGAATTCTTTATGACAAAAATGTCCTTCATATATATAAATTCAAAAATTAATATAATTTAATTTAAGTAAAAATAAAAAACAGGTCTGTATGAGAGGGGTCTCCCATGGAGACCAAAACCTGATGGAGACTCGATCTCCACACTATAGACCAGGTCTACATTATTGCTAGAGACCTGATCGTCAGAGATATAATAGAGATGTGTCTCCGACGATGAAGATCAAGTGGTTTGGTCTCCGCGATAGAGATCGAGTGGTTTAGTCTCCATCGATGGAGACTAGTTGTTGGAGACCAAGTCTCTAGTGATGGAGACTAAATGGTCTCTGCCATTAGAGACTAGTCTCGACGGTGGAGACTAATCTATATCCAATCTTTTTTGTTTTTTAAATTTGTTTAATCTTTGAGTTTTTTTTTTTTTTTTTATTTGGGAAATGTTTGATTTGATGTTGATGTTTTGTTTAGGTGATGATGATTTGATGAAAATGATGGAGATGATCATGATGAATGTAGAGAATGAAATTGAAGGTGAGGAAGATGAGGGAATTTTTTTTTCTACGAGCGATGAGTAATTATCTACTCAATGAGTAATCCACGAGTACTCGAAAAGAATTATTGGGGGGAGGGGGGAGGATGGGGGTAGGAATTATAATTTTTGAAGTTTAAATCATAAACTGACAGAGGTTATGACCAAATTATCCTCAATCTATTTAAAACTACCACCAGTCTCTCAAATAGTCAAACCCTCATTTTCTCATTCTCTCTCTCTCCCTCCTCTCTCTCTCTAATAAGTCGTCGCCATCACCATCAAGTAAGTTACTGTAATCACCGTTTTAAGATCATGAACTCCCATCGTCAGTCCCTCTTCGTCGTCACAGAAATCTCCTTCTCTCTCCTCTGCATAGTCAGTCGTTCAAGTCTCATTCTACACTGTTTAAGTTTCCTTCTCTCTCCCTCCATGTCGTCAATGTCTTCCTTCAAACCGTCGCAATTGTCTCTTCCTTTCATATTGTCGCCGGGCGAACTATGAGTGTGAGTGAAGCTATGAATTTCACTCCTTGTTTCTTTAATTTTTTTTTTTGTGTTGTTTGTTTCTTCATAGTTGTTGTTATTTGTTGGAAGAATTGAGTTTTGATTGATTTTTTAGTAGTGTTTGGGATGATTTCCAACTGGCTTGTGATGAGTGAACTTGTTGAGTCAACTGAGTTTGGGCGAGTTGGGCTAAGTGTCCACCTTCGACAAGCAGGACCTCTGATCTAGGGGTTCTTGGATCAGGGGAGTACTGATTAACAAGTACCCAGCGAGAACTCGACAAAACTCGCTGAGTTTTTAAACAATAGGTCTAACTGGTCTTGACTTCTTCAACAATAACATTCTTATTATGATTACATGCAAGATCTTTAAAAAAATAATAAAATAAATGCAAGACTTGTTTATTCAACGTAAAACTTATTATAAGTTATAACCAAACATATGAAACGGAACCTCAAACAATTGAACTTTAATATATATATATATATATATATCAGAGCTATAATACAAAATGTAAGTTTGATAGAAGGGCAACTAAAGGGCAATAAAGAATGTAAAATTTATATGAGGTTTAAATAATAGGATAAACATGATAGAAGGGCAACTAAAGGGCAATAAAGAATGTAAAATTTATATGAGGTTTAAATAATAGGGTAAACATGATTGATGGACCCTAAGGTCTCATTTAAATAATTTGAGTCTAGCCATTTATTTACAAATGCAAATATCAACTCGATTACAATACATTAGAAAAAATAAATAAATTTAGAATTAGTCTTGTTTGCTTCAACATCAATAAAGTTTTCCTTTGATGTTCAAAACATAAATTGTTTAAGGAAAACTTTCGTCTCTGAGATATTGAAAACTATAAGGATTTTAAATGTTTTTTAGAAAACAGCTCCCATCCTCCTAAAGTGTTGAAAACACTTCAAAAAAGTGCTTCCTGTCAGTTTATTTGACGGTTAAACCATATAGAAAAAAGAAAAAAACTTAATTACCTATTACAAATTAAATTGATTGTTTTGTCTTTAATGAAACCAAAATATTACAATTGACATCGAATAATTAAAAATTAATATGTGTACAATAATATATATATTTTTAAAAGTCTTGTTAGATTGTTCAAACGAATACAAATTGTTTGAATGATCTGATAGTCTCTAATGCTTTCTCCCTCTCTTCTCCCTCTATTTCTCTCTCGTCACCACTTCTCTCTTATATTCGCTTCTTGCTGGGTCTTCTACTGCCAGCGGAAGTCAATCTGGTTGTTTTGGTAGTGGTCTTTTTCAATTTTTTTGTTCAACCAGTGATATTGTCATCAGATTCAAATCCAAATCGATCAAAGGAGTTTTTTTTTTTTTTTTTTTTTTAAGTTTTTGTTTGTATTGCTGAAGAACCTAGATGTTGAAAATCTAGGTACAAACCCAGATGAAAATTTGGGTTTGAACCCAAATCTCTTAATTATATTATTTTTTTTTTTTTAAAAAAAAAAGCCTACATCTTCAACATTTGAATTTAAACCTAGATCTTCAACAAGATGTTGAAGATCGGGGTTCAAACTAGATCTTCATCTAGGTCCAAATCTAGATGTTGAAGATGTAGGTTATATATATATAATTATTATTATTAAGGGTAGGGAAGAGAAATTAAATTTAGAAAAAACTACTCACACTTTAACCCCTTTTTTTAATTTTTTAATTATTTTTTAACCCTAATTAGAACATTTGGGTCAAACCTAAATGATGAAGATGGTATTAGATCTTCACCATCTTTTTTTAATCTTTTTTTTTTTTTTTTTGTTTTTTTAATTAATCTCCACTATCTATCTTAAATATAAACAATAAAGAATTTTCACATTTTGAAAGTATAATTATTTTTAATTAATTAATTAATTTTTAAATTTTATTTGAATGAATTTATATATTTTTTTCATTTTAATCTTAGTCATACACATATCATCATCCTAACTCTGTTTACATAATATTAAAAATATCTTTTCCATCCAAACTTTCTATCTCTTTTGACTATCAATTGATTGATGGTTTGAACTTTTTTTAAAAGTTTTTAAAATTTTATGGATAAAATGAGTTGCTTCAAAAAAAACCTTTAAAAACCTAATAGTTTTTGATACCTCAAGGACTATATGAGGTTGTCCCTTTTTTTAACAAAACTAAACTTTTGTATTTTAAATAATTATAAAGAAAATCATTCAATTGGGCATTATGTCTATTTTATTTCTATACCCTACAACAAATATAACATACTTAATTATATTTAAATAAAAAATAAAAAATTTAAAGAAAACCGGATGGGAAAAAATAAAAAATTTAAAGAAAACCAGATGGGAGCAGTAGTTTATTTTAATTTGTTTTTCGTACTTACAATAATTCAGAATCCAGATCGTCATAGTTAGCTTTTGTCTTTCACAACAAAGGAGCAAGACTTGATTTTAGGGTCCTACTCAGGACTTTGGAACATGCGAGCAGCATTATTAGCAGATTCCTTAGTATGAACATACAAAATGTTCCATCCCTTCCAAAACGCAACCGCGTTTTACGCGCACGAAGGGGCCCAATCAAAACCTATAAGGGTTGGTAATGATGCAAGCTGATCGCGAAATAATATCAACCTCAAAACATTAAATTAAATGACCCACAATTTCCCTTCGCTCCTTGTCACTAAAAAAATTAGGACTAATTACGTGCGTATCCTTGAGTTTATGCATAATTGTGCAGAATAGGTTAAGAATGGTGTGATGACACAAACGTCCCCTAGATGGACTGGCTATCATCTTGACTAATGCCATTCTTATTGTTACAAGGGCAAAGTGGTCATTAAGCTTGTGTTAGGCAACATATTGGGTGAAATGACATGTGTTCGATGGTTGATTAAAAATTTATAGGTTTTAAATTGGATGGAATACTTAAATATTAATATTACATTAGCAAACTCGATTTAAAAGATAAATTAATTTTATGAGTGTTTAATTTGTTAAGAATTGATTACTCTCTCATATTAAAATCATCTTGACGTCATTCTTTTGCTATTGTGGGTTGAAATGTTGAAACCAAACGACAAAACGATTTTAGTTCAATTAGAGCTCACTTGGTGTACTAGATTAGATTACATATGATTGAATTAAATCAAATTATATTAAATTAGTATTGTGATATATTTGGTATATAATTGAGATTGAATTAAAAATATAATTGTTTCTTGCCTGATACACTATAGGATTTGATAACATATATATATATATATTGTGAGACATATTGTATAAGATAAAATCAAATGATCTTCTAGACAAAATAAATTATTTTAAATCAATTTCAAAATAAATAAAATATTTTAAATTAATATTGATTAAAATATTTTTTAAATTAATTTTAAATGAAAATTGTATATTATTTTTAAAAATAACTAAATGTATTTAAAATTAATTTAAAATAAAAAATAATTATTTTAATATTAAAATATTATTTTTAAAATATTATTAATAAATAATTAAAATATATAGAATTAATATCCTACTCAAGTAGGATAACCAAGAAGATGGAATTAAATTTTGTCCAATCCTACCATTTCAACAAACCTAGGATTGGACAAAAAATGAAATAATTTGAAGTTTGTCAAGGGGAAAAAAAATTGTTTAATGGGATCTCAATTGCAAACATCAAATTACGAGTTATCAATTGTTTACATAGCCATGATACTTTTACTGTTGCTTTCCAATGGTGATATGGAAGCAACCACGACATGGATAAAATTTGTAAAATTTTAATTATTTTATTTGTCAAAAACAATTGTCGAACATATTTTTTTATTATTGGATTTTTTTTTTACTTCTTTCAATATGCACTATCAATTAAAAAAATATATATTGAATTATGAATGGTCGCATCAAGTTGGATCAAATGTTATCTCTTACAAGAACATCATGGTTATTTCTCTACCACCGTTAGAAAGTACGTTAGTCAATATGTAGTCAACAAGGGATGTTTGTATTATTACACCAATATGGTAGCCCCTTTTGTGCAATCATGTATAAACTCAAGGGAAGTCTGTGAAATCATCTTGTAAAATTACAAAAATAGACTAAAGTCTGTGGGGGTATTGGTTAGGACAAAAACAAAATGCCCATTGAATTCGGACTTTAATCAACCAACTTTCAAGTTTGCACCTTTAATGGGTTATGTTTACTTTGCAAATTGCATCAGATCTGTTTTCTCATTCCTGTTCTTCTTTTGTAAAAAAAATTAAGCACGTGTTTACCATGGATTAGTAAATGAGAATAAAAAATAAGATTGATTGATTGTGTTTATTTTTTTAAAATTTATTCTGTAATGAGAATGAAAGTATAAGTCCTACATTAATTTGGGGTTATAGAATGAGAATCTCATTTTCTCATCCCACTTGAGAATCTCATTCACATTCCCAAATATAATGTAAAATGTCTCTTACACTCTTCTCTAAAAAAATATTTACAACAAATGAATTGAAAAATATTACATATTGGTGATAGTTGTTACTACCACTACCATGGTTGCTAGACTACTACATTTACGAAAGCAAAACAAATTTAGGTAACATTTTATATCAAAAAAAAAAAAAAAAGCACGACTTGATGTACAATATAAATGCATAATATGTTCCTCCCCCCCCCACAAAAAAAAAAAAAAAAAAAAAAACACAATATGCTTGTAATAATATTATTAAGAAAATTTATTTTTTTAGTCTATTATGATGAGTTACATTACAAAAATATGGTACTACATCTTAAATACTATTTTGCATATTTACAATTAATCCATAATTTTAATCATTTTTGTATTTTTGTATCTTATAATTCAAAGTAAAGTAAACAGTAATGGAAATACTACTGATTCTGATTCTAATTCCTACAGTTAAAGTAAACAACTTATTTTGATTTCGATACATTATTTCAATTTCAAATCATTCCGAGTCCTTCAAATGACGTAAACACATCTAAAGCACCAAACATCTTTAAAAAAATAAAAAATTAAAGCACCACACATTTGGTAAGTACATGTGAGCAAATTATAAAACTCTTTCACATCTATTGTAGATTTTTCCAATAGAACTTTTTTTTCTTTTGGCATAAGTGTGGAATGGCTTTGTGGAAAATTTTTTCTAGAAACTAAATTATATATGCGTGTACCTTTCATAAGTCTTATATGGGCAAATTATAAATCTCTTTCACACGCAAACACATAAAACTTTTACAATCAGTGTATCTTAATTTTTAAATTGTTAGTACCACTAATTTCCTCTATTCATTATATTTAAATTAAATAGGAATAAGAAATATTTTTAGCAGAGAGAATACAATGAATAGCTAGGACTAATAGTCCTAATAATTTAAAAGTTAAGACATACTGACTATAGAAGTTTTATATATACAATATAGGTATATTCTATAATACATCTCGGGTATCAATAATGTTTCAAAAATCTTCAAAAATTGAAGATTTTTCGATAATAAAACACTAACCAGCATGCTACCAATCTAATAAGGGTGAGATTGGTGCCCAAAATTGGATAAGCCCATCAATTGGTCGAATTAGCCCACTAATCGTTGATCGACGTGATATCGATAACTGTAGATTCGACAAGTGTCATACCTGGATGGAAGAAAATGAGAAAAAGAAAAATAAGAATGGAAGAAGAAGAGGAGGAGAAGAAGAAGAAGGTACATGTTTCAATGGTGTGGAGGAAAGGCTCGAATGGTGACGGAGCAAGTGCAACAATCATGAGAAAAAGATGAAAAGATTATGAAAGAGGAGAAGAAAAAAAAAGAAGGAAGCAATGAATTTATATATATATATATATATATAGAGAGAGAGAGAGAGAGAGAGAGAGAGAGGTGGAGAGCCAGTGTTAGTGAGGGTTTGAGTGTTTAAAACATATATATAAGATAAATTACGCAAATCTCCCTTGAGGCTTGATAAAATTACCCCAATATATGAAATTTGACCCCTTTTTGTTTTAACAAATCAATTGAGACCCTTAGATTTTAAAAAATAATAATTTTTTTCAAAATAGTACTCAACAATTGATTGCCGATTACTCACAAGTAATCGATAAATCGTCATTTGCTGTCTTGCCAGTTAATTAGCGAGTAACGATTTTGGAACTATGAGTATCGACATATTTGACCAAAAAAAAGAAACAGTGATTATATTCTAAAATTACTTATTATATTTATTATATTTTTTATATCTTATTAGAACTAAATATGTTTGATTACAATTAATAAATATGATTTTATTTGTCGATTATTGTAAATTCAATCTGAGTCATTTAATTGTAATAAAATATAAAAAAGATATAATAAATTATAGGAAAAAACGTCATTTTAGTCCTTGAGGTTTTAAAATATATTAAAATTTTAAAGTTTTTTTTTTAAAATAGCTCTTTTCATCCTTAGCTTTTTTAAACTCTTTTAAAAAGTCTAAACTGTTAGTCAACTAACAATCAACAGTAACAAATAGTTTAGATGGGAAGGATAAGATGGTCTTTTCGTGTGAGAGTCTAAGATTATGACACATAGATGATTAAGAATTTAAACATGTAAAAGAAAAAATTAAAAAATTAAAAAATAATTAAGTAATTAAAACTAAAAATATGAAAGATAAATTATCATGAAAAAAATAATAATTTTTTTTAAAAAATATCTATCTAAGTTTGAACCCAAAATATTGATGAGTTGCAGATCATCAAACAATTTTTATAAAAAGATTGTTTTTTTTTTTTTTTTTTTTATAAAAATATTATGGGTCTAAGCTCATGTTCAATCTTCAACATTCTTCATGTTCTATCTTTAGTGTCATGAAGATTTAATGATCTGGGTTCATTTTGCCAAACCTAAATCCCAAATCCCAACTCCACCTTCATTTGGCCAAACCTAGTGACCCATCCTCATCAATTACAAATCCCAACTTGCCAACAGCCATAGACACCCAACAACCTCAAACACCAACCAGCAAACATCTGTCAGACTCTAACATCAACCCTAAACAATAATCGCAAACATCAACCCCAAACATCATGAATCCAGTTTCATTTCATGAATCTTGAAAAAATAAAACTCGGTTTTAATTTTCATTTCATTAAAATAAAATGAAGATTAAATTAATGTAAACAAATATTTTTAAAAAAAAAATTTCTAGTCTGGGTTTAAAACTATATCTTATGTTAAAGATTTGGTTTGAACCCAAATCTTCAAAACAAATTTTAAACTCACAGAGTGTCTTCATCAAGAGCCTCAATATCAAGCTCAATATTATCACCATCACCCACTAAACTGCTTTTCCTCTTTTTCAGTATATCAAAAACCTCAACCATCTTCTCACTTGGCAATAAAGTCTGGTTCGACTATTCCTCTTCTTCAAATTGCTATTCCTCTTCTTTTCTTCTTTACTCATCTCCCTCACTTTCAGCTTTACCCCCATATTTTCCTCCATTTTCCTTGCCACCATATTGCTGAACAGCCCTCCAAACATCGTTAACTCTAGTTCGCACGTCAGCAACTCCTCCATTTTCGCACTAGATCATGGAAGATCTGATTTGCACCAGATCATGATAGTCTAGTTCGAACCAGATCAACCATGATCTAATTCGCATCAAATCGTCTGACTAGATCATTCACGATTTGGTTAGACGATTGCTTTTTTTCTTTTTCTTTTTTCCTAACATTTTGATTTTTGATTTTGTAACTAGATCTAATTGATCTACTATTAATTTATTTTTAATTTGTTATGTTTAATTAAAAAAGCAATAATCATATTTAAAAAAATAATGATATTATGTACACGTGTCAATTATTTATTGGTCAAATGACATGTAATGTTTTGGTTTCATTACGGGCAAAACAATCATTTTAGCTGATAAGGGGTAATTGAGTCTTTTTATTTTTTTTTGTTTGGTTTGTTTTTTGGTTAATGCTTTGATTTTTTTTGAAGAGTTTTGAAAAAAATTATGGATGAAAAGAGCTATTTTGAAAAAAGTTTTAAATTTTGATATTTTTTGAAACCTTAGGGATAAACAATTTTAAAACGCAATCACTTATACATACATATATACATATATAACATATATATATATATATTGTAGCATACAGATTAGGTGTGCATACACGTAACCAAAAAAAAAAAAAAGTGTGACTGCATTATAACAAGTGTGATTGTAATTTATTAAATGTGATTACAAGTAAATATGTGTGATTACAATTTATAAATATAATCATATTTACTAATTATGATCAACGTGATCGCATTTAATAATTGTAATTTCACATGTTACTTGTAATCACACTTAATAAATTACAATTACACATTTTAGAATTTAATTATGCATTTTTTTGTCAAGTGTATGCATATCTTAGGTGCATACTAGAATGTGCCATATATATATATATAGATGCACACTTGATATACTATGAGACATATTGTATAAGATAAAAGTAAATGACCTTTTGGACAAAATAATTATTTTAAATCAATTTCAAAATAAATAAAATATTTTAAATTAATATTGATTAAAATTGGATATAATTTTAAAATAACTAAAAATATTATTAATTTAAAATAAATATATTTATTATTTAATTGATATTAAAAATACTATTTTTTAAAAAGATTATTAATAAATTAGAATATATAAAATTATTTTTTAAATATAACAAAAATTTTAAACATAAATCACTGATAAAATAAATAAATAAATATATATATATATATATATATAAAGAAAGTCATGAGAAAGGGAATAAATTATCCTACTCAAGTAGGATAAAAAGAAGGTGGAAATTGGAATTAAATTTGTGTAATCCTACCATTTCAACAAACATAGGATTGGACAAAAAAATGAAATAATTTAAAGTTTGTCAAGAAAATTAAAAAATATGAGATTGTTTAAAGTGATCTCAATTGCAAACATCAAATTACTAATTATCAATGGTTTATATAGCCATGACACTTCTACCATTGCTTTCCAACGATGATATGGAAGCAACGGTGACATAGATAAAATTAGTAAACTTTGAATTATTTTTTTATCAAAAGCAATTGTTGAACATATTTTATATTATTCAACTATTTTTTAACTTATTATTCTTATTATTATTTACTTCTTTCAGTATGCACTTTCAAATTATGTTAATTTAAAATATTAAAAAAATTTACTTATAAATGGTCAAATCAAGTTAGATCAAGCGTTGTCACCTACAATAATATCATGGTTATTCTCTACTACCGTTAGAAACTATGTTAGTCGAGATGGTAGTCAATGCATGAGGGGATGTATGTGTTATTACACATTCTTAGCGCACTTTGTGTAACTATGAATAAACTGAAGGGAGGTCGGTGAAATTTTCTTGTAAATTAAATTATAAAAATAGACCAAACTCAGTGGGGACATTGATAATGCAACCCATAAAATGACAAATTGACTACGACAAAATGCGCCCATTGAATTCGGACTTTAATCAACCGACAATAATCAAGTTTGTACCTTCAACGTGGACGTTTAGCTTTGAGAATCGCATTACCTCTGTATTGCCAGTCCTCTTTTTATTTTATTTTATTTTTATTTTTTTTAAAATGTTTTCCAGTCCTGCTCTTCTTTTATAAAAAAAAAGCACCAAACCTTTACATGTGAGCAAATTATAAAACACTTTACCTGACTTTAGAAAAGTTAAGGTAAAAAAATCATGACTGTTTATTAGATTTGATGGATGAAAAAAAAAAGATAAAAATATAAATAAATAATTATTATTTAATTATTATAATTAAAAATATCATAAAAACTTCTTATGATGATAAAAATAAAAATAAATTATATATATATGCAAATCTAAGTGTTAATTTCATTCAATGATTATATTTGATTTTTAGATAACAATAAACGAAAGGATAAATATGGTAAAATTGATGTTTCCCCTAATAACCTCCGTTTTGTTCTCTAACTAACCGTAATCTCTCTACAAGACCCTCCCTTCACAACAAAACTCTCTTCCTAAGTGAATATACTCTGTTCAACAAATATGAAAGAAAAGCTTCAGGCATTAGGCTAATTATTATGTCTGTGGAAATGCTCATACTGTTTCTTGTAATTATACTAAGACAATTCTGTTGGGAACCAAAATTGGAGGTTGATTTGAAAACTCTCTTTTCTTTTTTTTTTCTTTTTTTTTTTTTTTTTTTAATGATAATTTGTGATAGTTAGATAAGGGCATCTGCGGTGCTGTTGGCGTAACCTCTTTGACGCTCAAATTAGAATTTTATTGTGTGAGGATAAAAGTGCTAAGTAACTAGCTGTTTTAATTAAAATTGCATACCTCCTTGACGAGTGCGCAAACGTAAACAGGTCATACTATCTATAAAAAATCAAATCTCAATTTCTTAAGAATAACCTATTGCTTAGATAGACTGTCAAACTCAAAGTTGTTTAGGCTCTTTCCACTCTAATATGATAATACTCAACTGCTACAATTATTTGTTTGACTTGTAGCTTTCTCAATGCCCTTTACTCAAGGATATGCACTTTGCATTACTTATTTGCTTTGATTTCCAGCTTTCTCGGTGCCCTTTACTCAAGGATATGTATTTTGCATTATTTTGATTGAACACAATTCTTTTTCCTTTCAAATTTATCGAGCTTGCTCAGATCTTTACTGGAGTAGAGGTCGAATTCTTCTTCCTTTCTTTATTTCGTTTAGTGGCGTAGACCATTTTGCAATGCGTTGACTTGTAGATCAAACACAAAATATCTCGAAAATGAACCAAATAGATTCATTAATGATTTTATAAAAATAACTAGTTGGATGAAATCACATAGTTAGAAAACATAATATCATATTATCAACTACCATAACAAAAAGAAATACTTACCTTAAAACGATTATAAAGGATGAAAAATTAAATATTAAAAAAATTCTTTTATGTCAATTCTCTGTCATTGATATTTAATAACTCCATTCTCCTTAATCCGACAGGAATTTTCTTTTTCAATTTTATTTAAAAGTTGCTTAGATAGTTTACTGAATTTGATCTATGTACTTACCTAGGTGACTTAGAAAATGCTTCCACAGGACTGCATTTTCCATCTGGTGGACAATTATCATCTCTCAAACTTTGCACAAGTCGTCTTCGTAAAACCAGCTCAAGCTCCAAAATTGGATGAATAGAAACCATGTCACACGGAAAAAGTAATGGCTCTACTGCAGGGGCGAACCCACCATTGAGCTACAGGGGACACGCGTCCCTCCCGAAATTTTAAAAAATTAATTAAATAATTCCAATGTCAAACATTTTACATCCAAGGATTGATGCTGATGGTTGCTTTCATGCTGGTCTCTCTCTTATATCACCCGGGTTCAAATCCAAGCAACGAGTATAAGATCTTTCTTTTTCTCTTTTCTAATTATTCATATATTATATAAATGAATTGCAAATATAAAGCATAGCCACATAAAGGCTTTGATGGTTGTGCTTCCCTTCCCTTTCATGAGGAATCATGGTTCAATAAATTCTCGCCTCATTAATGTGTGCATGTCGTATTTTTTTTTTTTAATTTTTTTTTATTATTCACTCATTATAATTACTTTGTTCCTTTCTCTCTCTCTCTCTCTTTCTCTCATTATTACAAACTGATCTTCAAATTTAAAATATTTTGACTTCATAAATTATTATACTAATTTCAAACTATTTTTTTATTACAAACTATATCATTTTTACACAAATTAGAAATAAAATGTATTAGGTTATTTAGTCTTAATAAGTCTTAATTTACTCACGATTATTATGTGACTTTTTTTTTTAAATAAACTATTTTATATGATAAAATTCATAAATAAAAATACTCATATGAATTATATTGTTTTTATCTTTTATTTTTATTTTATTATAAATCACATATATTTATTAGATAAAAGACTATAAATGTAACTTGATTAGTAACTTTAATAATAAATATAAGTAGTTTTTTTTTTTTGAGCAAAAATATAGGTAGTTTGATTACATACATTTATTAGCAATCTGAATAACAATTATCATCATAAAGAAGATATGTTCCTAAATCAAGTTTTTATTTATTTTTTAGTAATATGAAATTGAACTTCTCTCACTATGAAAAATGGAGTTAGTACACAATTCACAATTAGCATGCTTTTATTTTTATACTTGTATTAAGAATATTATTTTAAGAAATTTTGCTTACAATTTTGTAAGGGATAAAATTACATATTCTGTACTGATTATGTATTTAATTATTTTTTTATAAAAAAAATTCATATATAAAAGTATCCCTCTTTATATAAATTTTTGGGTCTATCACTACTTTACTGTACCATCTCCTTGGAATTTCTTCGACAAAAGAAACATGAAAACATCATGAATCCAAAGCGTTGTCTGGCAACTCCAACTTGTACGCTACCTGTCCAATACCTTTGAGAACCTTATATGGACCAAAATAACGATTGGCCAACTTCTGCGATGATCTCCCAACCAGAGTCATTTGTCTATATGGCTATAACTTTATCAGCTCCAAATCTCCCACATCAAATTGAACCTCCGTCCTATGCCTATCTGTATTTTTTTTCATTGGCAACAACAAATCTTGTCTGCCAACTAACAGTTGGTCCACTAATTCCACCTTAGCTACAGTTGGCACATAATCCAAAAGTGCCAGTGGATCTCTCCCATAAACTACTTTGAATGGCATCATTCTTGCTGCAGAATGGAACGTCGTTTTGTATGAATATTCAACCAATGCAAGATTCTTCATCAACGGGTTGCTCTGCCACGAAGCACCTAAGATATTGTTCTAAAACTTTGTTGACCACTTTAGACTAGCCATCAGTCTGTGGATGGTATGCGGTACTCCGTTTTAACACCATTCCACTCAAAGTAAACAGCTCACTCCAGAATCTACTTACGAACACAGCGTCACGATCTGACACAATCGAACGAGACATTCTGTGCAACTTATACACCATCTGACCAAACAATTCAGAAACATTAGGCATTGAATAAGTCTTTAATACATTTTATAAAGGGCCAAAATACATCTGTTTAAACAACCTATCAACAACTACCAAAATAGTCGAATACGCATATGAGGTAGGTAAACTAGCGACAAAGTCCATAGATAAGTCTTCCCGTACTGTTTCTGGCACTGGTAATTGATGGAAATCAAGATAGCAATCATGTAGGACAACGAGATAATAGGACAATAAAGCAATTGAAGGTTATTGGACTTAATATTGAAGACTTTGGGAGCTAATTGAAGACAATTGAAGGCAAACTTGAGTTAATTAAGCTTTAAATAATTTGAGCTAAATTTATTTAAATTATAATGACTTATAAATTAAGTTAGTTTATTTAATTTCATGTTGGGTCTAAATTTATGTATTAAGCTAAAATATTTAATTAACTTAAGCCTATGTTTAATTATTTTAAGTTCATGAGTATGTTTAGTGAGTCCAATTGTTAGGGGGTTAGGGTTTCATGTTATGTTTTATTTATTTATCTATAAAAAGACTTGTAACCCTAAATAAAAAGAGAGAAATGAAGATGCAGTCAATTATGTTTAATTAAGAGAGTGAATTGTTACTTTTGTTCATTGTTGAATATGTGATCTTATCAAACTTTGCTTGTGGTGATAAAATATGATATATTTCTCACTTTCTCATCTATGTCATGAGACTGACGTTAATATTCTTATTTTATAATTTTGGTTCTTGATTGAGTTCTAATCATTGGTCAAAGTTCTTTATAACTTTGGTTCTTGATTGATATATAATTAATGAGTCAAAATTTCTTCTTTTTTATAAATCTGTTTTAATCTAGGGTTGTACTTCAATTTAATTGTGGGTGTTGTATCTTTATATATGAGATTCGCATCAGTAATCGCTATAAAAACCCTCCAAGAGATTGCGTATGGTACTTAGTCCGTTGATAGACTACACAACGCTGCATATACTGTTGAATAATTTTTTCCTTCTCTCTCATACAAAAGCAGTTGAAACTCGTGCTGTTGTCTTCTGGATTCCATCGTGTCCTCTAGCCAAAGAAATGTGTGCTTCATTCAAGACCTATTACACCAACAGAGAGGAAGAGTCCAATAACAACTTCCCTTTAAAATAAAAGAATCCCATCACGTATCTCATAGTTAGAAAACTTTGTTGGATCACTACTCATGGTTGCATATAAGTTTTGAAAAAATTTAGAATTAATATTCTCATACCCCAGATGGCCCAAGAGTTGAAATCAAATCTGAGATAAAGCTAAAAATTGCATCCTCACTTCATTAGGTTGTTTCAATAAAGCGTCTGTAACTCTATTATCCTTTCTAGGCTTGTTGACAATTGTGTATTGATATCCCAACAATTTAGCTAGGCAATGTTACTGCTCTGATGTTTGAACCACTTGATCCAACAAATCCCTAAGACTTTTTTGATTAATCTGAATAATTAACCTGCAACCCAATAAACATTGTCTCCATTTCTTAGCTACTTCAGTTATAATGTACAACTCCCTTACATAAGCTGATGCCTTCTGCATGTGAAAGGATAGTTTATTCCTAAAATAAGAAACTGCATGCTCTTGTTGAATCAAGACGCCTCCACTCCTAAGTTTAATGCATTTGTTTTTAGTACAAAATCTCATTCGAAGTTTGATAACACCAACATAAGCACTGAGACTATGGCCTTTTTTAAAGCTTCAAATGACTCTTGAGCCACGGTACTCCACTGAAAAGTGTCTTTCTTTAAAAGATCAACAAGGATGCTGCAATCGAAGCATATCCTCTTACAAACCTCATGTAATAGCCTGTTAATCCTAAAAAAGCTCTCAACTCTTTAAATTTTTGAGGCACGGGTCATTCCACCATCGCCTTGACTTTTTCTCGATCCATACTAGCACCTTCACATAGGGGTGACAATTTGAAACCCGACAAGATGGTCGACACGAATCTAACATGAATATTACTGGTTAGAGTTGAGTATAAACGAGTTGGATAAATAAATGAGTCAATCTATCTAACCCGTTTAATAATTGTGTTGGGTTTATATTTCTTTTATTGTGTCATGGGTTAACCTGCTTAATGAGGGTAAAAAAGTAATTTTATATTAGAAGGATATTCATGTAATTTCAGTAGTATATATATATATATATATATCCTATTATCCTTCAAAACTCTAGCCATACTTCCATTCTCCATCTAGCAACTGCCACCCACACCACATCATATGGCCACCCAACCCATGAGCTCTCCTCTTCATCTCCACACAATAAACATCCTCCATCTAGTAGCCATCTCCTTCATCTTGAACATCGATAGCAATAGCTACACCCACATGGCCGCCTAATTAGTGAGCCATCTCCTTCATCTTTGATGCCAGTAGTAGTAGCCACACCTATACCCATACTGTATGACCACCTAATGCATCTCCTTCTAGGTATGTACTATGCTACATGTTGAGTGATTATGTTATTAGATTCTCATAGTGTTAATATGATGGCTTGGATTTGAATATGTAGATGTATTTGATGATTAAAATTGAGTGAGTTGATTATGTCATTAGATTCGTGTTAATGGTGTTGGATTATGTGTTGATGACTTGTGTTTCTTGTTTTGGGGTTTTTCGTTCTTTTGTGTTATTGATGACTTGTGTTAATCTAGAGGTGCAAAATACATGATGTTTGCCTTGTTGAACCTTTTATTTTTGGGTTTGATATGAGATTTTTGTGTTATTTTCCGTATATTTTGTTCGGTTGACCCAAAATCTGTTAAAAAAATGTTCGCTGATTGTTTTGTTTTTACCAGTGAAGATGCATATTATGCTATTTCTGAAGCTTTTTTATTTTTATTTTTATTTTTTGTCTTTCCTTTTGGTTTCAATATCTTATCCTAAATTAGAGTTGTTTTTTATTTTTTTGGTTTCAATATCTTGATTTATGGTCAGGGAAGATAAGGTCTGGGTTTGTGGAAGTTGGGTTCATTTTAATTGAATTCAAAAGTTTGAAGGAACTTCATGTTCATGTTCTGGTTTGATGATTTGATTTTTGATTTTTAATTTTTTAAAATAAAAATCTATGTTAGTTGTCCTGAATGGTTTTATATTTTAATTTTAATTTTAATTTAATTTATTTTTTTAAATAAATCTCTAACATTCATAACAACTTTGATGGATGATAGAGATCTAAAATTTTTTTTTCTTTATTAATTTCAAATAATTAGTCAAATAAAAATATCAAAATACCTTTTTAGCTGTTAAATTTGACTAACGATCAACTAATGGAATGACTGTAATAATGAATTTCTACAGCGTTAAGGATGATGAGAACTAACAACACATTAGTGATTAAAAAAATAATATTTAGTTAAAC